>JASAUF010000025.1:0-350115 GCA_030180095.1 Magnolia changhungtana | reverse complement strand
TTCAACATGAAAGAATTAAAATTTTTATACCATTGCTTAAGCAACCGTTTTAGTCCATACAAATCCACCGCATCAACTCCGCAAACCTTTTTCCTCCTTTCCTTTAACTGTAGTCCTCCTGTCGTTTCATGTAGATCTCTGTTTCCTTCCAACTCCTCAAAAAGGCAGAAAGCAATCTTCGATATCCATATTCTAGCTCGAGATCATATTGGGCAATTAACGACAACACGAATCTGATGGATACTTGTTTAACCACTAGTGAAAATATCTCTGTGAAGTCGATTCTTTCTCTCTAAGCATACCCCTTCGCTACCATCCTTGCTTTGTATCTATCCTATTTTCTTTTGAACAACAACTTGCATCCGATCGCTTTTCGGCCCATTGGAAGCTCCACCAGCTCTCATGTGTGATTTTTTTGCAACGAGTATATCTCATCATCCATAGCCGCCTTCCACTTTTTTGTATCAGGCTCATCAAGAGCCTCCTGAATAGTTGACAAGTCCTCATCTGTAACAAGGGTATATGCGATATTAGAGTTATCCTCGTATCTTACAGGTAACCTGCAATCACACGATGGATTCCTTCTCACAGGTGGCTACTCCACCTACTCTTGTACCTCTATCTATGCATCTGTTTCTACCTAGTATCATTTGTGTCAATCTAGACGTCTATGATTAACCTTTTTGGTTCCTCTTCCTCCTTTTAATTATTCTTGTAGAATATGGAGCTTTCATCAAATCTAATGTTACAACTAGTGATGACCTTGCGTGTGACATTGTCGAATAACTTGTAACCTTTTACATCAACACCATAGCCAACAAAAATATACTTTTTGGCTCTATAATCTAGCTTATCTTTCTCAACTGACGGTACATGAGGGTAAGCCTCACAACCAAATATATGTAAATGTGAGCAGTTCGGCTTATGACCACTCCATACTTCCTCTGAAATTTTATATTCAATTGCCATAGACGGGGACCGGTTCACCAAATAGCAAGTTATGTTAATGGTCTCTGTTCATAGGTCCTTACCCAACGCAACATTACTTAATATGCATCTAGCCCTCTCCAAGAGAGTCTGATTCATCCTCTCAGTCACACAGCCTTGTTCGGGCGTGTGGCAGACTATGTTGTGCCTGATGATCCCTTCATTCTTGCAATATTCATTAAACTCGGTGAAAGTAAATTCTCCACCATTGTCAGTCCTTAAAACCTTTATTTTTCACCTTGATTGTTTTTCCATCATTGCCTTCCATTGTTTGAATATAGTGAAAACTTGATTTACTGTTTCATGAAGTAAACCCAAACTTTCTTGGAGTAATCATCAATGAATGAAACAAACTATGACGACCCCCTAAGGGAAACCTCTGGCGATGGCCCCTATACGTCAGAGTGCACATAATCAAGCACTCCTCTACATACATGTTTTCTGCATTTAAAAGATAATCTAGATTGTTTACCGTATATACAATGCTCACGTATATTTAAATCAGAATTTTTAAAAGCTGGAATTAAACAATGATTAGATATTACCTTCATGCCTCACTCGCTCATGTGGCCTAGATGAGCATGCCATATATCTGCACGACATGAAATCGCACAGCGATTGTCAAGCTTCCACCCAACTAGCCGAAGTGTTCCCGGATCAACCTATAAAGGTTTTTGTGCCATTGTGCTCTCATAACCACGAGTGCCCCTTTTGAAACTTTAAGGACACCATCAATTCCAGTGAACTTGCACCCTATAGCCTCGAGTGCACCGAGAGAAATCAAACTTTCTTCATATCAGGAACGTGCCTGACATTAGTCAAGGTACGCTTCATCCCATCAAATATCTTGATGCTCACAATACCAATAGTCACAATATTACAAGCATTATCATTACCCATAAAGACCTATTTACCATTGCATTCCTTGTAACTGGCGAACCAACTCCGGTGAGGAATCATGTGATATGATGCTCTTGTATCAAGGATCCACTCATCTTTAAGATTATTGTGCAAGTGTCCGACCATAGACACAGACAGAACATCACCTCCACTTGTTTCTTCATCAGATGTGACAACATTGGCCTCCATGGAAGAAATATCTGAGTTTTCTTTCTTTGCTTTAGGATTTGTGTAATCCTTCTTCATGTGTCCATTCATCTCACGATTCCAACACTTTACTTTTCCTTTACCCTTGCCCTTAGATTTGGATCTAGGTCTTGAAGATCTTGTATCTCGCTCAGTATTTCTTTTCCTCGTAAATAGTACATCAAAAGATGTCCCCATGCCATCGTTTAGCTTTCTTATAGTCTTCTCTTGAAGGGTTGAGATAACGGTGTCGACACTCAGGGTTTTATTTACGGTGCACATTGTGTCCATGAAGGACTCATACAATGCCAAAAGAGAATTCAACAATATACATGCTTGTTCCTCATCTTTGATCACTTTCTCCATATCCACTAGTTTGCAAACCAATTTATTAAAGTTGCTAACGTGGGCCTCCAGATTTTTACCCTCCGCCATCTTGAAGGTATACCACTGTAGCTTCAAGTGTAGGCAATTTTCAGAGGATTTTTTCACATAGATATCCTCTAACTTCGCCTATAAACTAGCCGTAGTTTTCTCCCTCAAAACATTGTAGAGAACCTCATCCCTGAGACATAAACAGATGGAAGCTAAAGCATTCATATCAAGAGTATTCTAGTCTTCGTCATTCATAATCGATTTTCGCTCCTCAAGAGCCTTAACTTCGCCTTGCTTAGTTAATAGATTAATCATCTTCATCTTCCATAACTCAAAATTATTTTTGCCAGAGTACTTTGATTGCTTGCCTCCAAGTGTAGAGGTTTGTAAGCAATATCCCATGAATATAGGGTCGATCCCACAGGGAGATGAGTTGCGAGAAGGAGAAAATCAAATGCAAAACAAACTAAGTAATAAAAACTAAACTGATGATTTAATTTTGGGAGTTTTGAATGGATGTAATTCAACCAAATTAAAACAACACCCAAGCTTCAAAGTTCCGCACATATGTTAATGTTCCAAAATCATGATGACTTGGATAACACAACTAGGATTCGAGCACTATGGTCTGCCTAATTGGAAAATAAAACAGTTTAAACATTTTAAATAAATGATATAAAATATTAGAAAATCGTAAATTTACACCATTGATATATATTCTTAAGCACCAGTGATTTTAAGAATTCATATTTATAAGATAATGAATATCAAAGAAATGTAGCAGGTTGAGAACCTCTCATATCTAGGAAATCTAATTGATTCAGGGTAAGCCTATCCATCAATGTGAATCTCATATGATGAAAACATATAGATCTCACATGAGGATAAAAAAGTAAACCTAAACAATTGATAACATGTATACACTATTCTTCTCATCATTAAAACAATCAATCATCATAACTATGAAAACATTAAACCAATGTGCTTCCTTTCTAGTTTGGGCTAGAGGGAACTTAGAAAAATATAATTAAAGTACAAAATAGAAAAGCAACAAGAAAGAAATAAATGCAAATAGAAAAGATCTAAAAGAAAAAATAATTTATAAAACTTTAATAAAATAGAAAACTTCCTAAATCTTGCTCTTGAATGCTTTGAATGATGCTTAGGAATGCCCTGGGAAGCCCTATTTATAAGTGGGGAACTCCACCTTTCGCACCTAGTTGGAAAACTCTAGAAACTGCTTCAAATTTACACAGTTTTCTAAAATAGACTTCACTCTATGCAGTTTTCCGAAATAACCTAGAGTTTCAGAATATGCTTTTTCAGGACGATTTCAGGATTCCTTTTCTTCACTTCAAATCTTTGATTCTCTTGATTCCTCACTTGGTTTTCTTGGATTTTTGGCATGTGAATTCTTCAATCTTGGTCTCCTAAGATCCATCCCTTGCCTTGTTGATTCTTGAGCATCAAATCCATGCTTTTAGCACAATTTTCAATCCAAGCTCTTAAATTCACCATACAACACAAACATGAGTAAAATAGAATATTAAGTTGATTCATGTTCATAAAACCAATATAATTATGCATTATTTGAGTCTCAACATACTTCTCAATATTAAAATTGGCGTTTCCCATTGATGTTAATCCTGCAAATTCGAATTTGTGCCCCAACGATTGCTCTGATACCACTTGTTAGGTTTTGGACTGTGGAATCACACAGAGATGGATCTAGGATATCAATCCAAGAGCACCAAATAAACATAAGAGAACATAAAAATTTAACGTGGAAAACCCTTTCAGGAACAAACTATGGCACAAAGCAACAAATCTTCACTCTGAAAGCAGAAATTACAAAGAGGAAGGACTTATCAAACTTTTTTTTTTTTTTAGTAAACAAGCTCAAGGACTTACTAGACTTGAGCAATCCTCAAATCTCTCCCTTGCTCCACCCTTTTAGAAAACTTTAGAATCCCTTAGAATTCCTCTCAATCCCATTTACACCCATACATATAGTTTTAGAAAGAATCTCAAACAAAATCGGAAAGAATCATAAACTAAATCGGAAACAAATCCCGCACTTTAGCAGTTTTGTGAAAAAATCTGCGCAAAATCTTATTAGATTTAAGACATCAAATACGCTCCATAAAGCCATCCCAGTAGAGGAAGTCGTCCAAGCTAAAGGAATACAACTAGCATCAAAATATGTTTGTTGTGCTGATAGATCGAATATATGCCCGTTAGGCGAGTCCATTAAGCATCTTTTTCTGGAAAGTGGCTTGGCTGTTGTTGCCTGGAACCATTTCGGGGTGGAATTTGGCATCAACATTATGGCAGTGGTGTCGGTTGAAGTCAGGCTCATGCAGTGGTGGAACTCCACAAATGGCGGTAAGAGCTTCTCTCTTATACACAAGCTGGTTCCTTGTTTTCTGATATGGGAGCTCTGGAAGACTAGAAACACAACATATTTTGATAGCAAAAACTCAAATCCAGCGCATTGATCAGGCGTGTTTCTTGGTGGATGTCTGCAATAGCCAGTCCCGTAGCAGTCCCCCACTATGAGCACGCTGTCGGCCTCCATCCTCTTCAGTTAGTTACACCGTATAAACCTAGAAACGCTTTTTCTTCAGTAGTGGTTAAATGGATTAAGCCACCGGTTGGCTGGGTCAAGGTTAATGTCGATGGGTCGTCCAGAAGGAACCCGAGAAAAGCTGGAGGAGGAGGCGTGTGTAGAAATGATAAAGGCGAATTGTTGTTAGCTTTTTATGAAGGCTACGGTGAGGGCTCTAACTTATATGTTGAGCTCCGGGCGGTGTTTGATGGGCTTTTGCATTGCCTCAAGATGGGTTTTTCCAATGTGATAGTAGAATCAGACTCTCATTTTGTTGTGGAAGTAATGAACGGGAGCGACATACTCGGGTTTAAATGAAGATATTGGACCACCAGGATTAATAGACTCCGGACGATCAGCCAGGTCCATTTCCGGCATGTCTTCAGGTAAGGCAATGCTCCTACAGATTTTCTAGCACGCATGGACAGTAACTCCCAATCGCCCTTTTTCTGTTCCAGGTACGCTGATCTACCTTTACTTCTTAGGGGATTGCTCTTTCTAGATAAGGTAGGGCTGGGTTCGATTAGAGATCGGTAGAGGTGGCTCAGGCCAACGCCTAGTTTTTGTTTTTTCCTTGTTGCATCTTTTCTCCCTTCCCTGGGAGTCCATGATAGACGTTCCCAGGTCCATTTTTTATCCTAGGAAAGTTTGAAATATAAATTGGCCTCCTTATGAAATATATATATTTTTTTTAAAAAAAAGAAGACATCAAATACAACAATCTCTACTGGGGGATTTATTTTCGATACACTACAAGAATATTGGGCTTTACCAGCGGCCAAAAATGCCCCTAAAAGTCCAAAAAATCACCAGCAATTCCTTTACTAGAGGTCGTACATGCGCCACTAAAGGGGGGCATCGCTGTATCTTTTACCGGTGGTCATACCTTTTTACTGGCGCTTTTGATGGCCGCCGCTATAACCGAGACTTTTACCGACGCTTATTATCCGTTACCGACGCTTCTGGCAGTCGCAGGTAAAGTCTGAAGAAGAGCCGGTAAAAGCTGTAAGAAGTACCGATAAAAACTGTAAGAAGCGCCAGTAAAAGTTATAAGAAACTCTGACAAAAGCTGTAAAAAGTGCCGGTAAAAGCTGTAAAAAGTGCCGGTAAAAGTTGTAAAAGCACCGGTAAAAGATGAAAAAAGCGCCACTAAAAGTATATTTAAGCGTCGGAAAAGGTTGCCACAACATCGGGGAAAGATATGTAGAAACGCCGGTAGGGCTGCCGAAGCATCGTTTAGACATATCAAGGCGCCGATAAAAGTATTTTTGTGTGCCATAAAAAAGTTGCCAAAACGCCGCGAAAGATATGTAGAAATTTCAGAAAATGCCTCTCGTCGGTATAGGTCGTTTAGACATATCAAAGCACCGGTATACGTCGATACAGATCTATCAAGGCATCAGTAAAAGGCTACCAACAAGCCAAACATAATTGAAATGTCATGAAACGTCGATATATGCCATGAAAAATGCTTGGAAAACCTTTAAATATGCACCAGTAAAAACTGTTGACTACCTGTAAAGGTGCTGACCACGAGGTAATTTTTTTCTTAATTCATTTGATTGTTTATATTTAATTGGAACCTGTATTGTTTTAAATATTTATAACCTAAAAAATGTTGCACAACACAATTAAAAATGAATATTAAATAAATTATATTACTTTACAAGGAAAAACATATAATATTTACAATAATATGTTGAAAATGTTCTTAATACATATAAAAGAAATCCCTCCATCCAACCATCATTTGTCTCTGCCTGCAATCTGCAAGAGAAAATAATAAAAATAAATTAATTACATTTCAACCATTTCCTATGATTTGGATAGTATATCCTATGACTTTTAATGCCCCATTAAGAACACGTTCCTTCCCGTACAAGTTAATGAAAGGAGGGGCCCACTCACTAGAAGCAACAGGGTCAAACTCCAATCTAAAACTTACATGGGGCATATCCCATGACTTTCAATGGCCCACTTACATGAACTGGGGCTTAAATTTTCATAGCCATGTCTCGTTTCTAACCCAACAAGCATCCATTTGTAAGGAATAGAGGTAAGGAAAATGAAAAGAGGGTAGAGATCTGACCTCTAATTGGCCCATCCAATCTACGGTAGGGATTGATTCATGGGAAGATTAAGCTGCGACAACCTAAAACAAACAAAGAAAGGAAAAGAAATAAAAAATATATATTTAAAAAAAAAAAAAAAAAAGAAAAGATGCAACAACCTATCAAATTTTTTTATACATAATAATGATGTCTCTTACCATTGCTAATACATGCCCTGATAAATCAACTCATCTAAGCCACTGCCTATTTTTACACCGCTCATGCACTCTCTGTCCTTCATGGGCAGCCCTTTCCAAATCTAACCTAGCAGTCTTCCCTTTCCAACTCCTGTAGGTTGGCAGGAATGCAGATCAATAAGTCAGCTTCATAATTGGATGCATTTCTTTTGAAAGATAACGTTAAATTATTAAGAATGAAAACAGGCAAAGATAAGAAATCAATGCCATAACTACAAAGCCACTAAAGAAAATCAAAAGACTCTAGATTATTGGGCTTTGTCATTCGATATAGAAGTTCACTAGCAACAACATGCCAAATGCAGAATCTTGGAAGAGATTTCTTCCCATGACTAAGGGATGAAGAGAGATTTAGTCCATGTATTATTCTTGTCATAGGATTATTTTAATAAATTCAACAATCAAATCAATAAATTAGAAAGGATAAAGGGATAATATTGTTATTTTCTAATTTTTATTATAACATTATTTTTCATTGTTTGCAAAAAATTCCCAATATATTGCAAAATGATTCTAAAACCACAATGAATTGCCTAAAGACTCCGAGGAAGAGAGTTGTTACCAATTGAGAGTCATAAACGAATGCAACTTCAATCTGGATTTTCCTTAACTCCAGGTTCCGATAGTTTAAAACGAACTGTTGACATATCACTCATTAGAATATCAGCTCAGATATTTCATGTAGCATGCTTGGCCTGAGTTCTATAAACTAGTAAGCATCAACATACTGCATGTAACAAGGACATTTTTTATTATGCAACTTCAATCTGGATTTTCCTTAACTTTAGGTTCTGACAGTTTAAAACAAACTGTGGACATGCTGAAAAATCTTCCTGGTTGAATGATCCTAGCTTTTCAGTTGGTGGCCTACAAATAGTTAAAGAGAAAAATACATCCACTGTCTACATTGAATGAAAGCAATGCAAAAGATTGGATAGTGAGGAGTGTAGCAACGGAGGCTAAAAAACACATTTAGCCTCCATTTTTTCAACTGAGGTTAAAAAATTGTGGCTAAAGGCCTATTTTCTTGTAGTGCTGTTAGATCTATCATCCAGATGCCATGTGCCCACTTGTATGAACTCTGGGTTCAGGATGCTACAAACCTTGAGGCTTACAACTCGATAATTCCTACACAATCAGTTCATGGAATGTATTTGAAGTGTTGCCAGCAATAGGAAAAGATTATTAGCAAATGAGAGCCATATATGAAGAGATGCTACCATGTGATTCTCCTTGAAGCATTATTGTTGGTTTTTTCTTATTTTTTGACCTGGTGGGCAATGGGCCCACAAATGAAGTGGACAAATCCATGTGAGAGGATGCTTATAGACTCTATTTGCATGAATTTCCTTAGCCATATTAGATAATGAAACTATTGAGTATTGAGTTGATCTGTTCATCTATGCTTTATTCCTAAGTTGTGATGGTTGCTAAACATTGGTGTGTATCAGGTTAACTCTGCAAAAACCATTGATGAAGATGTTAAAGATCTGAAAGCCAATCTAAGTAATGAGGCAGTGTTGGACATGTCGCTAGAAGCAAAAATAGTCGAGCGGCAGGGAAAATGTGAATCCGCAACTTTGTTCCCATAAATTTCCAGAGGCTTTCGAAGCCACATGCATCATAACATGGTGCTTGAGACGTCCAATTTCAGATGACCTGGCTAAAAATCAGACCAGCCTGATGAGCTTAATGCGGACCATTGCCTATTTTTAAAACCATCAATCGTTTCCAGAATTGTTGTCACCCTGATGTGCAGGCTAGCCTATTTTTCCACACCAGCCCAGGCTTTTGCCCTTCTGGTTGTTGTCTCCTGTTAAGATTACAAACCGACCAGATTCAAAGCTCACTTATGACTGAAATTCAGCAAGTTTTCATGTGATTTCTTTTTATCAAGGGCAAGACATTCCATGCCAATTAAATGGGTCGGCACAACTTAATGTAGCCCAGATTTATCCAACGCATTGCCTAGACACAAGACTTCACTCCCATAACATGTAGTTCTACAAAATGAACTTCAGGCATGCATGCATATCATAACATTTCTACTAAAACTTAGAGACGGAAGAAAACAAATGAAGAGGATATAATAATTTGATTTTTTAGAGCTCAAATGCTCATTACGACAACAACTTCACATGGAGTGGAGGTCCTTTTTCTTGAAGCTATGTTTTGCAAAAAAAATTAAAAAAATTAAAAAAAAAAAAAAGAGTAAGATAATACTCCTTGTTTGTGATTTCCACACAAGATGCAAAGGTCATTAGAACAGACATAGAAATCCTAATGCTCAGATTGAAACAACAGAAGGTTAAACTAAAAATTACTCAAAATTTGCCCGATACCAAACATCTGACAAGGGACATTAATAATTGCACCTCTAATAGTATGAAAGGTTATATCAAAATGAGGAAAAACGGAGAAACACCAAAAAATCAAGCAGAAGTGAATGAAAATATATTATAAGAAACTTCAATAGAACAGTTTTGTCAAATATGGAATTTGAATTGGATTTGAAGCCTTTAAAACATTTCAAATGACTAGATGGAATTTTATGCTTGCCAAAAAAGACAACAACAACAACTATGGCATTTGTACTAGATTTGAAGCCTCGAAAACATTTCAAGTCCTAAGTAATGTGATACTACATCAATGTCACATATTAAAATAGAGACATTACTAGGTGAAAAGTAGCTACAGAAAACAAAGTTCAAGTCCAAAAATTTGTCCTAACATTCTCACTCCTTTCAAGTTCAATAGGTGTTATACATTGGATATAGTGAACCTGAAATGAATTAATTGATCTACACTCAACCAAAATCACCAAAACTCCTGCAAAATGAACTAGTAGAGAATCTGAATAGATCTAACTATAAGAAAACCTTCTAATCTCTATTAAATAAATTCATTAAATTTGTCATAGTAGCAAACTAGAAAAGCTCACGAACCATCCAAGCCCCCTCTCCAACATATTTTTGAATGAGCTCATTTCCAATAACACAAATAAAGCAGGCATCAATTCTGTTGGCTACATCTCTAGCTAGTAAAGTTTTGCTTGTTCCTAGAGAACCATAGCAGAGCACCCCCTTCAGAGGATCAATGCAAGTTTCACAAATTTCTCTGGATGGAGCATGGGGAGTTCCAATAACTCTTTTTAAATAATGAAAAAAATTAAAAAATTAAAAAAAAAAAAGACAACATCACAACAAAAAGGAAACATACGTGCAAGAAAGTGTACCTGGATTCTTCGTCATCATCTAAGCCTTACCCCAACTAATTGGGGTTGCAAAAGTACACATGGAGTGGTATCTATAAAAATAAAAATAAAAATAAAAATAAAATAGTGGTTTCTTGATCATTACAAGGAAAATATACCCTGGTAAAGACAACCACACTGAAATTTTCATGTTGTCTAGCAACAAAACCAAGGTGAGAATATATATATATATATATATATATATATATATATATATATATATATATATATATATATATATATATATATCTTAATGTTAAACTTCACACATCTAATCCTTTTTTGAACATGAGAATACTTGATTACTTCAAAGTGTACTATTTGATATTTTTTGAAGACTGACAAGATTCTGTGCAGGACTAGACTACTAGTGACTTAATTCATGTAGGTAAATAAGTTGCACCTTGTAGGAAGACTTGTGCTAATGAGCATCTTTAGAGCACCAACATCCATGACATTTTAAAATGAAGTTCCCATAAGAGACATTGAAAGGAAAATAATATTTTGACATTGATTATCTTAAGTGTTACTATAAGGAGATTCAAAATCAAAATATTTGGTACAAATAGAAAAAGATGCGAGAATCATGTTTTATGCCATCAAATGTAGCTGGAAGCCTAGACCAAAAGGATGAATGTTAATACATTAGTTCGAGTTATCAGTTTTACTTTGGAACAATACTAGTTCAATCACTGAATATCATGTGGGGACACAACAAATATTATTGATCATTGATGTTTTATATAATAACATTGAATACATGTCTTGGTATGCATGTATCTAAACACAACAACACATATGCACAAATATCCTTGGTAACTTGTGAATTTGAATGCTATATCACCCTTACAGCACTGGGTCACCGGGTGCTTATCCTGGAATGGGAAAAATGCTTATACAAAAGCATTCTTATATGAGAATTAAAAGATACTCATTACTCACTTGTCACATAATGTCGAGCATCAAAAGATCTACTACCCGTAGACAGACCGAAGCAATACTCATTTTTGTACTAGTCAAAGTTACGTCAATAAAATCACCTGTTCTCTGCTTGACCAAGATCTGACCTACATTTGATTAGGTTTTGACCAAGATCTGATGAAGATTTAACTAAGATCCGACTAAGATCCGATCTACCCGATCGCAAGAACTTCGATAAATTTTCGATCAATAACGGGTTGATGTTTGAGCAATAGCTCGGCTTCAATCCGACCAGTAGCAGCGAAGCTAAAGAGACAATTCTAATTGCTCAACTCGAACAAACGAAAATTGACAAAAAGGAATGTTTCTCATTGATAAGACCCAATATGGTCTGATTACATCAGCCTTGCATCGATTACAAATTCAAGTTTGTACATTAAACAATGAACATAATTACAGAGAAGGAAAATATAAAAGAAGATGACACTAGGTACGCTTGAAGTACTCGAAGCTTAAAAGAAGAAGGAAATACTTCTTTGCAAAATTAACTTCAAGACTCGAGCGTTGACTCGGGAGCTGCATCAGGGACCGTCTCATTGCTCAACCCATCAGAGCTTGACTCTGCATCATCAAAAGGAGAGAGATCGAGGTTAGGGAAGGAAGCCCTCATGTCCTTCGTACACTTGGCGTAACCTTCGCGAATGAGAGTGTCTCTCTCATCCATGAACGCTTGGGAAGATACGAATTGACGGCCGACCTCATCCTGAGCCTTAGTAATGATGCCCTTGGTCTCCTCCTTTAGCTTGTCCAGCTTCCCCTTAGCCTCGAGCAGCTCAGCGTGACATTCATCGTGCACACGCTTCGCCTCCTCCAGCTGCATTGCCATTGCAGCCTTCTCAGCGGAAGACGCTTTATGAACCGTCTTCACAATCTCAAGCTCGGCATCCAGCTGAGCCACCTTTTGCTCGGATCCCTCAGCTCAACCATGCATCCGAGCAAAATCAGCGGGAAACTTTAACACACACGAAGCGAGCTATAGAAGAAAAGGAAAAAGATGAGTACGAGCAATCTGAGAGACAAAATTTACTTCAAACGAAATACTTACCCCAAGAAGGGTGTGGTCACGTGTGTGAGGGTCGTCTTTGTCGAAGAGTCAAACAAGGTGACATCTCCACATCGAACATATGGCGATTGACCCAATGGAGGATCTCCTCCACAGTCCGACGAAGGCAGCTCCCTCGCCTCTCCCTAGCATCTGCCCCTTCGGAAGAGTGAGCTTCAACAAGAAGCTTTGTAACTCCTTGAGCTTCAGTAAGGGCAGGGTGGTCAAGGATGACCGTCCCCGCTGCTCCAGAGGAGGTCTTCACCTCCCTGCCCTCTCCCTCATCTTCAATGACGACCGGGTAAGAGGGACCGACCCTCCCCTTAGATTTCGAAGAGGTCTTCTGTCTCTTCTTCTTTGGGGCTGCCACCTCATCTCGAGGAGGTGCATGGACCTTAAAGAGAGGACAGATGAAGGGTCGAGCCTCAGAATCTCTACACAAAAACAAATGCGTCAAAAGAAGTCTTCAAGTAAGGAAATTCTCGAAGTTGTGAAGTTCGGCTATAGGTTTTACCCAAGGTCGTACTTGTGAGAGCCGAATCTAAGCCCACCTACAGGAGTCATTCGAGTTGGAGAAGGACTCTTCAAGATTGTCTACCTTCGTTGAGGGCCCACAGATCCCTAATCCGAGCTAACGACCCGCTATCAAGCAAAGGTTGATGCTTGGGAACGACTGTGATAAGAGACAAGTGAACAAGGTCAGCCAACAGTGTAAGGCGATCAATAAAAAATAAACAATCATTGCAGTATGGACCTGGCTTGGAGAAAGATCGGGGGATGAGAGACTAAAGCGATTCTGGGTGAGCGTCTCTTAGCATCCATAGGCCCAGAACCACTTATCCCTCCAGTGGTTATTGGAGGGGGGATCAATTATCAAGGCCCCACCGATATTTCACCACACAAAAAAAGTAATACCAATCGGTTTGAAGAGTTTTCGGCTTTACTTGATACAAGTGGAGGACCTCATCCACTGATAGCTCGGGCTGCTCTAGCTCGGCCCATAGGACTACACAGCCGAACAAGTCCCTCCACCCGTTCGGAGTCAGTTGTCCCGGGGCCAAGCCAAGGCAGGACAAAAATGCCAGACAATTCTCTGAAGTGGGAATCGCAGGCCGCACTGCAGGGTGACCTAAAAAATCACTACTGCCCCTTCAGGAGGTCAGTCCGGGAGTTCATCTACCAAAGGGAGCCTAAGAATCACAAACTCGAGAACGTGATACCCGAGACTGATCTGGACTAATTCCTCCTCGGATAAGGTCGAAGGCATTGGTCCCCTCGAATCCTCCTCGCCTCAGGTTCCCCTAATCCAACCTCATCAGGTGGGTCACGCGATTCAGTGACTTGTTCAGTCACCGAGGGCGCGACCATTTCTCGTGCCTGGGAATAGATTCAATGCCCTAGCAGCGGGCACCGGTCTCTGCGTTGGGGACCGCTTCAGCGCTCTCCTCGACGAAGAATACCGAAAAGTGGCATCCGCCATCACCACCAATGACGAAGGTGAGTTTGACATCACCCTTAGGCAACTACTCGCCCCACTTTCACCACCAAAAACCCCCTCCCACGATCTCATGGAGCCAGACATGATGATTGAATAGAAAAATGAAAGGAGGAGGGGGAAGGGAGGCTCACTAGAGTTAAGATTGGTGACTGAGTTGCGGTAAAGAACAATTGCTGGAATGTGCATAGGAGAACAGGGAAGCAGAAGCAGAAAGGGGGAGAAGACGAGATGTATAAGAGAGGAACCCTAAGCGTTAGGACTTCCCTTAAATAGTTGGGCAACGTGGCAGCCATTTAAAGCACTCATTAATACTGCGCAGTATAGCACCCCATCAGCTACCCCGACTCAACACATGACGTGACCCGATGTACTGCTCGACCTTAATATCGAGTATGATGTCACGCATCACGAACTCGTTGGTCTGTCATCGAAAAGACGGCTTGACGCCCCATGTAACCACGAGACACGAGACAACACATCATGATGTCACGCATCACGAACTCGTTGGTCTGTCATCGAAAAGACGGCTTGACGCCCCATGTAACCACGAGACACGAGACAACACATCATGATTATGGACTGACAACGCTTCGATTACCATGCTGGCCGCCATACCTGGCATTAATGACAACGCGAATCGACCTAGTCCATGCATAACTCGACCTAGCTACGACCGAGCTTACTTTCCGAACCTCCGTTCAAAAAGAACCTCCGTTCAAAAAGCAAGGGGGGCTCACTGTTGAGGAAAAATCTACAAGTCCATAAGTTAACTTATGGAATGGACCAATTCTACTGAGTCAGCATGGACCCATGGAAACCCGAGCCTGATAAAGCATCTACGTCCAAAAACAAAGCAATCTCCAAGGAGAACGATGCAATTTTAAGGACACATAAAGAGCTTACAAGCTCACACAAGTGGTTGAAATACTAACCTAATTTGTAAGTTGGCTAAAGGATGATTATGGATCGCCTATAAATCAAACACGTGTCGATTACGGATCGACCATGGTTCGGTCACAAATCAATCACAAATCGGTCACAAACTGACCATAGCTCCATCATATATCAATCACAAATTGGTCACGGACTGGCCATAGCTCGGTCATAGATCGATGATACCCCTAGAGAGGTCAAAAGGTCTCAACACCTAGATGAAGGGAACACGAACCTTCCGGCTCGTCTGACGGTCGAAAATGGTGAATGTCCATATGTCAATCAAGACAAGTATCATTCATTTCCAACTTAGCGCCCGCCTCGGGATCCGACTTAAAATCGAACTATAAATTCAAAGAATCCTCGTAAAACTTGAAGATATCTCCTAAGATCTTCGAAAGATAAGATCAAATCCCAATAATCGCGGGAACCTACAATCTCAGGAAGATCTGGGATCATATCAGATCTCCATATCAGGAAAGGATTCCCATGGCGAGGAATCCTCTCTCTCCTATAAATGTATGAACATCTCCCACCGTTGGAGGTACATTCACAAAAAACCCTAATACTTGATTGATCTCTTTTCTAGAGATCCTACCCCACTTTAAAGACCTCAAGCCTAACTTAGGCATCAGAGAGTCCCCTGTACAAGCCAGGGCCTCCTTTGTCTCTCACCTTCACCTGTGCAGGTTCAAGCAGGTGTGTTGTGGAGGGTCTGTCAGAAAACTGCATCAACATTGGCCATATATATTGTGAATCATTGTTAAGTCCTAATTTAATAAAATACTTAATAAACTTTGGTGAAATAAAATTAGAAAAGTGATTGATTAGAAAACTTCATCTTAAAATAACAATTAAATGGTGAAATGCTAACATGGGAATTAGTACTCATGGAAACTTGTGAACACCTTTTGAACATAATATGGGCACAAAATCCCAGTAGTCTACTAGATGAATCACTTCCTGAAATCCTAGCGCTCAAAAGGTAGCCTAATGAAAAAAATCTAGTAGGTCACCACAAAGTGAGAGGGAATTCCCTCTGATTTTCCTCTATCTTATTTTTGGATTTGGCTAACTTTTGGGATGTGAGGTTACTCATTCAGTGTACTATTTGAATTCTGTGCCCATAATAGGTGTCAAAAAGTGCCTATTAGTTCCCATGAGAACCGGTTCCATGTCAACATTAGTCGGTGCTTTGTGGGCCACACCATGATATATTTCCTTTGTCCATTCATCCTTCCATTTTTCAGCTCATTTTAGGGCATGACCCAAAATTGAGGCAGATCTAAATCTCAAGTGTACCACACCAAAGGAAACAATGGTGATTGAACGCTCATCATTAAAACTTTCTAAGGTCCACTGTAATATTTATTTTCCATCCAACTTATTGATTAAATCACATAAATCTTGATGAAGTGAACACAAACACCCTCTTGATTAAAAGCTTTTGTCAGCCCCAAGAAGCTTTTAATCATGGATGTTCAATCACCACGGTTCTATAGTGGTGTCCACCTAAGACCAGAATCAACATCATTATTGGTAGTGGAGATGTCACTAAGGAATCACAGTCCCTTTCCCTATCTTTTAAAGAAAGTAGTTTTTGATATATATATATATATATATATATATATATATATATATATATATATATATATATATATATATATATATAATTTCTTCATCTTCCATTATTTTTTAAACTTTATATATATTATTTTCCATTTTTAAAGACCTCTTTTCTTCATCTTATGGGCGAGAAGCTCTTGTGGTCGGCAAGCTACTTTGATGTTTGTACATGTTCATCCATTGACATGAGCCAAAATAATAATAATAAAATAATAATAAATAAGGCAATAAAAAACTAAAGTAGGCCACATGGTATGAAGAGGTGGAGAGGGAAATGGCGCTATCGTTGAAACCTTCTTAGATCCACTTGTGATGTTGATATGTCATCCAAACTATTCCCGAGATAATTTCCATTAGAATTAGAGGTGGGCACCGGATGAGGCAAACTCGACTTGTCCGACCTGTTCAGATCCGACTCAACCCAAATGGAATGGGTGAGTCAGTCCGAACCGAATCGGCTTCACCCAATCCAAACTCAAACTGAGTCGTGTTCGAGTTATCCAATAACTCGACCTGAAACTCGATCCGGTTAGACTCGACTCGATTCGAAACCCGATTCTCGAAACCTACCTGCCACACCCTATCCCGACCCGATCCCAAACTCTCTCTTTCTCTCTCCCTCTTCTCTCTCTCTCACTCATCCTCCTCCTCTTCCAAGCCCAAAGAACCACCCACCACCATCACCCTCCTCCTCCTCCTCCTCCTCCTCCTCCTCTCCTCTCCACTCCCTCCCTCCCTCATCTCTCAATTCAAATCGGTGCCAACTCGATCCGACTTGGTACTTTTGACTGGATTGGACTCGGTTCGGCTCAATCTATGCCAGATTGAACTCGAATCAAGTCAGGCACATTTGACTCAGTATCGAGTCGAATCAAGTTTGGGTCTAATCTATTTTAAAATCGGATCGAGTCAAGTCAGCCTTAACTCAGTCCGACTCGGCTCGATGCCTGACTCTAATTGGAATGACCCAAACACGAAAATATTATCTAAATACAAAACTCAGCCCATGAATATTTCAATGGTGGGTGTTCAATCCCATCCCTTTTATCCATGCCATCCATCATTGTTTCGGATCAAATTAGGGGATGAGCTCGAAAATGAAGCAGATCCAAATCTCAAGTGGATCACACTATAGGAAATATGGCATTTGAATGATCCACCATAAAAACTTCTTAGGGCCCTTCTTAATATTTCTGTAATGTTTATTTTACATCTAACCTGTTGATAAGGTCACAAAAACCCTAATGAAGGAACAAAACAAATATCAGATTGTTCCAAAACTCTTGTGGCCCACAAAAAGTTTTTAACTGTCCATCATCACTGTTTCCTATGGTATGTTCCACTTGAGATTTGGATCTGCATCATTTTTGGGATCATGCCCTAAAATGATTTGGAAAATGGATGGAAGGCGTGACTATATAATACATTCATCAAGATGGCCACCATGATTGATGCTCAAATAGAAAAAAGGTAATGATTAAACTCTTTGGGCTTATCTTGATGCAAGTGTATCATGGAAAACTCGTTGGGGCCACAGAAATTTTGAATCAAGCTTATACTGTCTGTGTGACCTTTTTTTTTTTTTCCTTCTTTTTTTAGACATACACACACGCATCCATACACTTATGACTTAGTGGGATTTCACTGCCTATGATATTTGAACCATTTACCCGGTGTTGAAATTCCTGTGAGTTTACCATTCGGGCAAGAGTAAGGACTATTGAAAATTGAATATCTCAAATCTATACTTAAATAGGGGCCATCGACCGATCGACAGTCTGGTCGATAGACTTGAGGATATTAAAAATATTTGATTTTTTGGCAAAACTTTTTGGATTATTTTTTAGAGTTTTCGATCGAAAACTTTGGTCGATAGGTCAAACCGACCGATCGGGGCATCTCGACCGGTATAAGTCGAGGGATTGCATAGTTTTATGCAATTTGTTTCTATTTCAGTCGACAATCTGGTTAACAGGTCAAAGGATATCTTATATATATATATATATATATATATATATATATATATATATATATATATATATATATATATATATATATAGAGAGAGAGAGAGAGAGAGAGAGGCATGCTCACCTACGCACCTACGCACGTGCGCACCTTTGCACACGTGTCATGGGTGTCGAATCCGAACGGTCCACAAGATGGGGAATCCCATGAAATCTTAGGGGGTGAATTTTCACCCTGATCTAAGATTCTGGTTGGCCATAGCAAAGAGAAATTCAAATCAAGGGAAGAAAATGTTTGCATCTTTCATGGCCCACCAAAGTTTTGGATCAAAGTAAAATTTCTTACCAGGGGGTTTCATGAGGTTCTGCTTCATGTGGACCGTTCAGATTTTCGAGACTCATCAGATATGATGAGTTCTCAAAAAAGTTTGTATGTAGTACGTACGAACTGGTTCGCAAGTGAGCGTTTCCGTGTGTGTGTGTGTATATATATAAAGTCATGCTCGCCCGTGCACCTACGCACGTACACACCTTTGCACACGTGCCATGTGTGTCTAATCTGAACGGTCCATGTGATGTGGAATCCCATGAAACTCCATGTGACAAATTTTCACCCCGATCTAAGATTTTGGTGGGCCATAGCAAAGAGAAATGCAAATCAAGGGAGGAAAGTGTTTTCATTTTTCATGGTCCATCAAAGTTTTAGATCAAAGTAAAACTTGGGCTCAGGGGGTTTCATGAGGTGCTGCTTCACATGAATGGTTTAGATTTTGGATCCCCATCGCGTATGATGGGTTCTCAAAAAAGTTCGTACGTAGTACGTACAAACTGGTTCTCTGGTGAGCCTTTCCGTGTGTGTGTGTGTGTGTGTGTGTGTGTGTGTGTATATATATATATATATATATATATATATATATATATATATATATATATGGCAAAACTCTTTGGGTTGTTTTTGGAGTTTTTGACATGTCGAAAACTCTGGTCGACAAGTCGACTAGACTGATCGACGCATCTCAACCGGTTGATTCGACAAGTTGACGGATTGCACAATTTTTCACAATTTATTTCTATTTTTCATTTTACTTTAAATATATGGGTGTAATTAGGATTAGAATGAAGGCTAGACATGTTTATGGCTTTGAGAGGGTTTTGGAGGAAAAAAAAAAAAAACCATTTGTTAGCTTGTTTGTACACAACACTGTTAGATGACACTTCACTGTTAGCTACCCCCACCAGAGATCGATACCAAGACCTCAATATTGAAACGAGATATCTTTCACTTAGTAAACCACTTGAGCTATGGATCAGAAATTTCAAGTATTTTTTATTGGATTTGTTTGTGGAACTGTGATTACTTTGTTAGCTTTCTTTATGTGTGCTTTTGCCAGTCCCAAGCAACGAAAAGATAATACCGTCCTAATAAACTTACAGGAAGATTGGATTACAAATAAATATCACTATGGTTCGTGGAACAGTTTTTTTTTTTTTTTTAACCACACGCGCACACACCCCACACACTCACGCTAGTGGAACGGTTTGAATTACATCATTTCAATGGTGAATGTCATTATCCTCGTGGTGTACTGTGGCGTGCTCTACTTAAGCTTTAGCTTTGGATATGCTTTAATTTTGGGCTCATACCCTTAAAAAAAAAAGTCAGAATAGCGTATGAGCGGCATGGATTTGACACATACATAGTATGCAATTCATCTCGAGAAGAGGACGGTACCTTATGGAGTACTTGAAACTGTATTCTTGTCGCCTCCATACGTGGGACCCAGCCTGATGATAGTCAACCAATGGGCCCCACTGCAAAATCGCTCAAATCGGACGATCTTGGACCCTCACGTGTAGTTAAAACTGGCAAAAGCAAAGGGATTACAATCCAAAGCTTTCATAAGCCCACAAAGCTAGAATACGACACACGTGTGTGGTATCCGAGCCTTTCCATACGGTGGACCACACTGATTAGATCTTCTTACCAAATGATTCTTTCACTCCCTAGGTGGGCCAAAGTGTCCCAAACAAACCGACTGGCTAGAACATTTTTCCCGGCCATCCCATATTTTGTCACTAAAACGGCCTGATTTTCAAATCAGAAGGTCTGCGGTCCACCCCATCAAAAGCATGGACCTCACACACGTGTGCCCCCACAGTCGCCGATCACGTCTTACATGTTCAATCGTGGGACACTTATTTCATGAATTCCGATCGTTGGATATTGATAATCTCAACCGTCCAGTAATTTCCACTAATCCACTGGTTTAAGTGGAAACGGATTGGCTACCGAGTACTGACCCTGCCACTAGCCAATGGCTAGTGGTCGGTGCTATGTGGCCCCACCATGGTGTATGTGTTTCATCCATGCCGTCCACCCATTCTTTTAGATCATTTTACTGCATGAGCCCAAAAATGAGGTTGATCTAAATCTCAAGTGTACCACATAGTGTTGAATGAATGCCCACCTTTAAAAACTTCTTGGGGCCACTAAATTTTTGGATCAAGCTATATATATATATATATATATATATATATATATATATATATATATATATATATATATGGAAAAGGTACTATGCGCTCGAGCGTAAAGTGGTCGTCCGTGAGGTCGAGCTGGGTGGGCCCCACCGTGATGCCTTTCGAACATCAACACCGTCCACCAGATGCACCATTCCATGGTGGGCCTGGACGGCCCAAAATCAGGTCAATCCATGACTTTAGTGGGCCACACCACATACAGAAGTGCAGAGGGGTCGTGCACCATTAAAACATTCATAACCATTTTTGAGGGCCCACCGAGATGTGTTTTGCAAATCCATCCCATCCATTATGTGTATCCCACTTGAATGAGGGTTCAAACCAAGTTTCAAGTGCATGGAAAACTCATGTGGGTTCCACCAGTGTTTTTTATATATTTTTGGCATGTATACTTATGGTTTTAGATGGTGTGGCCCACCTGAGTCATGGATTGACCTGATTTTGGGCCATCCAGGCCCAACATGGAATGGTGCATCTGGTGGACGGTGTTGATGTTCGAAAGGCATCACGGTGGGGCCCACCCAGCTCGACCTCACGGATGACCGCTTTACGCTGGAGGGCATAGTACCTTTTCTATTTTAGAAAAGGCACTATGCGCGGATTGAAAGCTGTCCATACCTTTTCCATTTTAGAAAAGGTTCTAAATAGAGTTCATCCCTATTGAAAGCTCATTTTAGGGGACGCGGATTGCGTCCTACCCTCGCCTGTCCTTAGCCACGAATGGGCAGTTTCGTGGGTGGGCCACCATAATGTATATGTTTATCCATGCTGTCCATACCTTTTCTTTGATCAATTTAACATATGATCACAAAAATGAGCCATATTCCGTACTAAAGTGGACCACACTACAAATGACTATTGCATTTAATGCAACCCAAGCTTATTATTTGCCGTGTTCTACTTGAGCATTGGATTTGCCTAATTTTTGTGCACATATCTTAAATTATCACCAGAGAAGGAATGGACATTCTGGATGAAATGATACATCACGTTGAGCTTGTCCACTGAACTGCTAGCTAGGTTCATGGCCAGAGATGGGCAGGCGCAGTATGCAATTCGCATCCCATTCTAGGACTGGATGAAAAAATAAAAAGATCTCGCTCTCAAGTGGACCATAGTATTGAAAACAGTAGTAATTAACGGTTAAAAACTTCTCATGAAAGTTTTGGATCAAGATGATATTTGTGTGGTCTCTTCATTTAGCCTTTGTTACCTTTTCAACAAGTGAAGTCAAATAAATATTATTCCAGTGAACCACATGAAGTTTTTAATGGTAGAAATTTGGTTAAGATTATTTCTTATGGTGTGGCCCACTTGAGATTTGGATCAGCTTCATTTTTCGGATCATACCCTAAAATGAGCTTTCAATAGGGATAAATGGCGGACTCGATGTAAGGAAAGTACATCAAGGTGGGCTTACAGTCATGGATCCGAAGCCGACCCCTGGCCATACCCTAAAATGAGCTTTCAATATGTATGGACTGCATGGATGTAAGGAAAGCACATCACGATGGGCCCGCAGTTTGAAAATCGAAACGGACGCGGATTTCCTGCTTGTCTTACGCATATAGGATGCTGGGTGGCGCGCACATAGATGCCTGTGAGGAAATCGGATTGAGCACTGAAACTCAATTGGGCCCACTATGAATGTACGTGGTTTATCCACACTGTCCATCCATTTTTACTGATAATTTTAGGGGTTAATCTCAAAATTGAAGTAAATCCAAAGGTCAAGTAGACCATTACACAGGAAACAACATGGAATAATAATTTCTACCATTAAAACTTTCCTAGGGTCCAAAGTAATTTTTATTTGTCATCCATCCTGATCATAAGATCTCAAAGACATGGATGAAGAGAAATCACAAACATCAGCTTGATCCAAAACTTCTTTGGCATCCAAAAAATTTTCAATGGTAAAGGTTCAATCAAACTGTTTCTTGTGGCGTGGTCCACTTGAGATTTTAATTTGATTTATTTTTGGGATCTAGTCCTAAAATTATCTGTTAACATGGATTAAAGAAGTGGATAAAATAAATAAATAACATTGAACCCATACAGTTTACTCAGTACGCAATCCGCTACGTCTGTGAGAAATCCACTCCATTTATCCGTTTTGAGCGCTCATTTTAAGAAATTCGACTAAAAATGAGGTGAATCCGAACCTTAAGTGGGTCACACGAGAGGGAAAATTGGGGAAAGAAAGTCCTACTGTTTATATTCCTTCCAAACCGTTTATAAGGTTATTAATACAGGGATGAAGTGAAAATACCCAAAAAATAAAAATAAAAATGCATGACAAAAGATTTTAATGGCCCAGGATTGTTTCAACGATACATACAGAATCCCCATTGTTTCCTCTCATGTGATCCGTTTAAGTTTTTGGTATAAATCATTTTTGGTCAAATGTCCTAAAATGATCTCTCAAAGTTGATGAACAGAGTGGATTTCTCGCAAACATCTAGGTGGGCCTCTCACGGTATCCTTGCGCAGCAACTTCTTTTCTTCGGCAGGAAATCCGCGTCCATCCCAAACCGCCCATAGGAAAACAGCGGAAACGGATTGGCTACTCCCCTGCCACCGGCCAATGGCTGGTGTTTGGTGGTCTGTGGGCTCCATCATGATGTATGTGTTTCATCCATGCTGTCCATCTATTTTTATAGATCATTTTATGATATTACCCAAAAAATGAGATATATCCCAATCTCAAGTGCACCACATTATAGGAAATAGTGTTGAATGAACGTCAACCATTAAAAACTTTTTGGAGGCCATAAAAGTATTGGATCAAGCTGATATTTGTTTTTTCCCATTATCTAGATCTTTATGACCTAATCAACCGATTGGATGTCAGATAAACAGTACAGTGGGCCTTAGGAGGATTTAAATGATGGATATCCAATCACTATTGTTTTCCTGTGGTGTGGTCCATCTAAAATATTTATCCCTCTTATTTTTAATATGAAGCTTTAAAATGATCTTTAAAAATGGATGAACAGAATGGATGAGGGAGTAGCCAATCCGTTCTCCAAAGCAGCACGGAAACAGATTGGCGACCCCTCCTACCAGATGGTCGGTGCTCCGTGGCCCTACCATTGCGTGTATGTATCATTCATGCTGTCCATTTATTTTTCCATATCATTTTATAGCATAAGTTAAAAATGAAGTATATCTGAATTTCAAGTGGATCACATTAGTATCTACTATTAAAAACCTTATGGGGCATAAAAGTTTTGGATCAATATGGTATTTGTTTTTTCCCTTTATCCAGGGGTGTTCAACGTAATCAACAAATTGGATGTCAAATAAACAGTATAGTTGGCATTAAGAGAATTTTAATGATAGATATCGCAGTCACTGCTGTTTTCCTGTGATATGGTTCACTTTTTTGGATAAATCCATAAAATGATACGTGAAAATGGATGAACAGAATGGATGAAACACATACATCATGGTGTGGGGCCCACAGAGCACCGACCACTAGCCACCGGGCTGGTGGCAGGGGAATAGCCAATCGGTTTCCAAACAGGAAAGCGCCCGTTCCTCGCTGCCCCAAATTTTTAAAAAAATGAAGAGGAAAAAATAAAAGAAAAAAGGAAAAAGAAAAAAGAAAAACAAATAAGGGTCAGGGCTTACCTTGCGAGAGGAGAGAGAGAGAGAGAGAGGGAAGGAGACGCTGAGAGAGGGAGAAGGAGACGCTGAGAGAAGGAGAAGGAGACGCGTCAGAGCAGGTAGGTGCACTTTCAATGCCGCTGCGTTTCCACCTACCTCTCTCAAATTCGAAATGGATAGCCGTTGCCTGTAACAAAGTAACCTGTGACTTGAAAAACCCCTCATTCCCCTGTTACATTTCTTGCAATCTTACTTGATAGAAAGTTACAGGTTGAGACTTTGATACCTGTAACATTTCTCCCCCAAACACAAACTGTAAGAAAGTCACCTGTAACTTTCTTACATTTTACACAAGTTACAGGCACCCAAACAGCCCTTAAGGTCTGTGACTGAAACTTTCAAAATTTATTTGAAGGGATGCCAAACGGTTTTTTTCCAAATTCCAAATCAGCAGAGATTTTTTCCTTCTTTCAGGTATTACGAATTCTTCTTTACCTGATTTTATTATGGTGTTGATTACATGTGGGGTCCACACTGGCCTACCTACGTAGACCTTTGATAATTGGATACGTGGGGTCCACTGTGGTTGCACATGGCCCCAATCTACGATCGGATGATCACGGCCATTCAGTCAAGGGCCTACAAAATCGATTGTACGGCCATTTACACTCTCACCATCCATTTTGCATGCGCTTGTTTTTATGGATATGATCATCGGATCATGGTTTTTTTGGGGCCATATGCAATCCGTTGTGTGTTTCTCGTGTCCCAACAATCTTTGTTGATCATGGGTGGTCCACTTGGTTCCTACTGAATTTCATGTTTTTCTGTTTCCTATTATCTTTGTTTTTGTTGGGTTGATTTATCTATAGTTCTTCTTCTTCCTTTTCTTTATTATTATTATTATTATTATTTTTAAAATTTTACGCTGTTGCGTTGCTTGCTGTTGATTATTAGGAGAGATGCGTATGGTTGTTGATGTTTCTCTTGCCTTTTCTATGCTTAGTTATGTGGTTTTGAGTTATTTCCATTCACCCGTTTGATGAAATGTCTAATTGAAGAATATAGTTTGTTTCTGAGATGAATATAAGTAGGGCGTGATAGTTTGTAACCATTTTCATCCAACATAAATGTGACTTACATGAAATCATGAACTGCATCCAGACACTACAATAGTGTCACCTGTTTTGGGACAGCGTACGCCCCAAATAGATGGTTAGGATTGTTCAATCAATGTGATTTTCAGTTGATAGAACTCATTCAATTTACTCTAGGATCATGTAGATGCGATTTTGTTTATGGTTGTGGCAGGCATGTATTATCAACAGTTAGAACTCATTCAATTCCAAATTCTATCAACAGATTAGTTAAAAAGGATGGTGTTCTTTGGCTCTTCGTTCCATAACCAGCAGCAGTCTAAGAAGAAGAAGAAGGAAATGGCCTTTCTCCCCATACAAAGGCAAATGGCAGCAAACCTTCAATGAGCAGCAAGCCATGGAAGAACTAAAGAAACCAGCTGTAAAGGAAGAGCAAAGCCCAAAAACCAATCTCCTCTCTCTTCTCATTGCTTCCTTCAGTAGCTACGGCTGTGATCCAAACCCCTCTGCCTACTCCTTTATCATCAACCACCTATCCGAAAGATCTCTCCTCTCCCAACTCCCCCCGGTCCTTGACCGCCTCGAAAGAATCGAGAAATTCAATCCCCCAGAAGGGATGTTTGTTGATCTCATCAGAAGCTATGGCAATGCAGGCATGCTCCATGACGCCATCGAACTGTTCTACCGGATCCCGAGACTCAGGTGTGCCCCAACAGTACACTCCCTCAACACATTGCTTGCTGTTTTATGTAGAAAAGAAGATAACTTTGTGTTGGTTCATGATGTTCTAATGAGGACTCTAGAGATGAATGTTCGACTTGAGTATTCGACGTTTCGGATTCTTGTTAAGGCTCTTTGTAGATTTGGGAAGGTGAATTCAGCCACCGAGCTCTTAAATACGATGGCATTGGAAGTTCATGGGTGCACGCCCGACTCAAGATTGTATTCGATGATACTCTCATCGCTTTGTAAACATGCTGGTTCAGTTGAAGCTGTCAATTTCCTTGAAGAAATGCGGAAGGCTGGCTTTTCACCAAATGGGAGGGAGTACACAAATGTGATTAATGTTCTTGTTAAGGAGGGGAGGGCAAAGGATGCTTTTGATGTCCTGAATCAGATGAAAGTGGACAGTATAAAGCCCGATATCGTGAGTTACACTAGTGTTCTGGATGGGTTTTTCTCAGCAGGCGATTTTCATAAAGGAGAGGAAGTTTTCGACGAAATGCTTGTCATGGGTCTTGTTCCGGATGCTTTTACTTATAGTGTTTATATCAACGGTCTCTGCAAGAAGGGCGATTTTGATGGTGCTCTTGATATGATTATTCGTATGGAACAAGTGGGGTGCAAGCCTGATGTGGTCGCCTACAATACGATCATGATGACGTTGTGCAAGGTTGGGGATGTGGGGAGAGCGAGGGAGCTCATGGGGAAGATGGGGTTGAAGGGCGTCAAGGGGAATTTGCACACGTATAGGGTTTTGATTGATGGTTTGGTTTGTAGAGGTGCGATGGCTGCAGCTTTTGAGATGTTGGTGGAAATGTTGGAGAGAGGGTTTGTTCCGCGGGCTGCAACTTTGGATTCGATGATATGTGGGTTGTGTGAATGCCGGCTCTTCAGCGAAGCATTACGAGTTCTTGAGGAAATGCTTAGTAGGTCTATAGCTCCAGAGGCAAGGGCATGGGAGTCGCTGCTCTCTTGTGTGGAGTTTGATTCTGGTAGCTCAGGTACTTTGATTGATGTGGAACTTCTAACGTGGCTGCTGACTGATTAAATTGCGTTATGTTCTGATGCTCAATTGAGAGATATTATTTTGGTTTTGATCCAGAAACATTGCACAGGTGGGACCTCACCTCAGGGAAGCTAAACTCTTCACCTGATGTGCCAATCCCAATATCATATCAGCAATCATGGTAATCTGAGCAGAGGGTTGCCACTGAACAACTACTGCATTTGGTTAGGGCTCAACCAGACTGTTGTGTCAGTTTGAAGAGGAAGATCTTCTTGGGTGTTTCTTCCATCACCATCCATGATGGGACCCCCCATATGAATGGTTTGCATCATAAAAGAAGAGCTGAAGAAATTGTTCAATCTACATTCAGAGATCCTTGAATTCTTGCAGCATTGAGGGGGCATTTTCAGTATTGTTTTCATTTCAGTGTGGCGTTGAATCAACTAACCTGGTATGTTCTCTCAATGGCATTAATTTCCAAGGTGTTCCTATTCTCTAACTGGTGTGAGATTGGCTGTAATTAGGTCTGTCGACAGGCCGGGCCCAGGGTTGACATCGGCCTCGGATCCTGAACTATTTGCACCTGGCCTATTAAAAACACTTGATTTTGCCTTGCCTGGGCCTGGTCCATTGACTGGTTTTCACATGCATATGAATAACAGTTGTGCAGAAAAGTCTCTCTTTAACAGCTTATTCTTGTGGCTTTTGCATTGTTAGGGTGTGTTTGGATGCAGCATCTAATAGAATTGTGATTACTAACTTAATGAAAAGGAAAGACATGAAATTGTTTCTCTAGCATTCATATTGAGGGTCTGGGCTCCAAATTACAGTTTTGTTAGTTTTATGGTTAGACTAGAAAGAAATGTAATTGCACTGCAGTTTGAGGGATGCTTATTGAGTTTGTTTTTCCCTGTTGAAACATAGGATCCAACTTGTGTCACCAGCCACTGGGGCTCCCATCATGAGATAGTCCAATGATGTGAACCGTCCATATTACCATCATGACCATCTATAAGCTACATCCCATAATCATTCTTCATTGATGACCCTAAAATTTGGTTTCTAGAGTTGAATGTGAGCCATTGAAAATTTTCTTTTCATTGTTGTTCTAAATTCATCTACAGATAGTGATGCTCACAGTCATCTGTTCAACCTAAGTTTCTTTGCAGGGCCCATTATAGCATAGAGTCCAAAAATGAAAATGGTTCCGATTGTCAAACCACTGAGTATGTGGCCCCAGTTATCAATGGTAGGAATAATAATTAACTTTTGTCATTTCCTCTTGATTGAACTGACTGTTGGCAACTTTATTCACTTTTGCATCCAAACAGAGCCTTCCCATCTACCAGAGGCCTAAAAATGAGTTCATCTCATTTTAGTTAATAGTAATTATCTATCAGAGATCTTGATCTATAATACATAATCACTGTTAACAAGAACTAATCATGTGTTGGAGATCAAGATCTCTGATTCTATCCAACTGCTAATAAAATCACCGACTCCAATTAGTTAGGAAAGGCTTTGATGATGATGATGATGATGAACTGCTCCTAAAATTGTGGCCCACCTAATGGATGGAACACAATTATTTTTTGTGCAAGAATGCCAGCATGGACAGATCGACATGATGAACGGCTTGATATTGCACCTATAGGCCTTTCTGGTACATGTGATGGCATGTACATGAGCGTCTTATATATGCGTTTCACCGTAGGAAAGCTCCTCAAATCAAATAGAAGAGTTACTACTTGTTTTATTTTAATTTCATTTATTTTTATATCACGGATGTTATGAGGTTTTGCTTTTTCCGATGGTGGGGATTACCATATTATGAGATTGATCTAATTGGAAGAAAAAAAAGTTGACTGGTTACTATTGGTGCATCTCAACTGACCCATTTGTAATCTGGACCATTCATCTACTAGGTCCAGTGATTGGTTTGCCATTCCTAGAGCTGTCAATGGCCTGGTCTGGGTTGGACACTGGAGACTGGCTAATGAAATCAGTGACCGATCAGGTTTGGATATGTGTACCATCAAAGATGTACCAGATCTGAATCCGATGTCAGGTCTTGTTGGCTGTCTAATTTTGAGCGCCAAATAGCATTCAGATATAGGGTTCAGATCCAGTTTGAGATACATACAATAAACATGCCTTTGTATGGTTTTTAGTTAGCAATATAGATAACAGAATATGGGATTTAAAAAATAAATAAATCATATATTCAGGTATGAGAGTGATGCTTGACCTGGGCACCCAACCGCTGATCTGAACCCGATCCGGTTATTAATCAGACCTGGCATCTAGATCAGATCTGCTGTTAATAGGGTTTTTATACTTAGATTATCTGGATATGCATTAGCAGCCCAAGTGTATCCATAGTTTAAAAACTGTACTTGGCTTGATATCCAGCCTGGTTAGGTTGACTCAAAGACTCGATTCAGCTCAACTTGACTTGATATTTAAATATTATTTGAATTTAAAAACAAACTTACTCGGCAGGAATTGTGTTGAGCTGAACAAGTATGCATATATATATATATATATATATATATATATATATATATATATATATATATATATATATATTTTATTTGAATTTAAAAACAAACTTACTCGGCAGGAATTGTGTTGAGCTGACCAAGTATGCAAACCGACTCGACGAGTCAGCTTGAGTCTGATCTGAGTCGAGATTGCCATCGAGGTTCATGGTGACTTTGCTTGATTTCTTGTCAAGTTGCCAGGTTTTAGAACTATTGAGTGTATCATTGCTCTCAAGAGGACTTTTAGGTAGGGCTCATGCCCTAAAATGATCTGGCGAAATGTGTGGATGGCATGGATATAAGATAATACATCATGGTGGTCCTCACAATCAGGATCCACCGAAGCTGCATCATAAATTAGGATGGTGGAGTGGATAAAACACATGCATCTGTTAGTGCACCTTATTCTTCAATCAAGTGAGTCCACGTGTCACGTAGTTGGTTAAGCCCTTGGAAGTTGAAGACCGAAGACACAAGAGGACGTGAAACACCAATGAGCAAAGAACATGTATATGAGGTGCCTTAGTGACCCTAAGGGTGTGTTTGGATTCACGTATAGTATTGTTTTGCACTGTAAATTCGTACGGACGGGGTATTCGACACACTGTAGCACAGTGTACGTCCTGCAGGTCGTAAACTACCACACTGTTTGTATATGACCGTTTTTGGTATTTGTATTAATTGTGGAATTCCGATACGACATTTGGGAATAGACCTGAATTCGTATTTGTATATATATAACCGTTCTTTCTCCATATCAAGTCCACACAGTATGTGGGACCCACCATGATATGCAGTTGGGGAATTCCAGTTGAGGTCTTCCTCAACATCAGGTCCACACAATATCTGGGACCCACCATGATATGCAGTTGGGGAATTCCAGATCAGTTCTTTCTCAAAATCAGGTCCACACAGTATGATACTCAGGGGTGTATCGTCGTATACACAGAGAGAAAGACTCCCAACATGCAAGGGAAAATATCGGGTTATGGGGGTTTTCCGTTCCTCTCTTCCCCAATAACGCAATGGAAATCCATTACATGCATCACCACAAAAATTACCTGTCTGCGATACCTGGATAGCACTGCAATCTGTGAAACGATTTGCTTTAGCAATTTTTTGCGATGTAAACTTGGCAGCAAAGCATCAACGCACCAATCTACCGATCCTTAGAGGAGGAAATAACGGCCGCATAGAACAAAGAGGAACAGACTACAATAGGAAAGAAGCTTCCCATGTGTTGGTTCTTCCGGACCTGTAATGGTATTCTCAAGCAGGATAGTTAGTGAGGAAGAAGGGAATGAAAGAGGGTAGCCGGATGTGCGGTGAAGGAGTATATGCGTTGATGGTCCGCGAGACTGGAAGCCTACGTCTTTCAAATTTTCGACGTATGGGCAATGCAGTGCAATGAAGGGGGCGCACTGCACAATGCGTTGCTTACTGACAGGAGATAATGCGTGGCTAGCTAAAACTGGTTCGGTGACGTACTCGGGCAGTGTCGTCCAGGAGCGCTTTCAATTCCTATTCAAATGTTGCTTTTCGTACGGTCTTTGACATAACACGATACAACACCATAGGGTCCGTGAATCCAAACACGCCCTAATCTCTACCCAAAACAACCTCATTACCTCTAAATGATCCTAAGCTTAATAGGTAAACCTTGTTGATCATCATTTAACCTTAGAAGCCTAATTGAAATATAATAAATAAGGCTAGAAGATGTGCGAAACTGCTGTAAAACATATAGCTCAAAACAACAGTTTTCGAGTGGTCATCAATCTCATCGACAGACTGTTGATAGGTCTCGATGGAATCGAAGACTTGCTCGATCCAGTTGAAGAAACAATCCCGTAACCAAATTGCCTACTCGATGGGATCGACAAACAATTTGATTTCATTGAAGGACCTTCAATCCCATTGAATCCCCTTTCGATCCTATCGATAGAGTCGCTAACTAACCGTTTTATAGCCGTTGCAAATCAATTTCTTATAAAAGGGCATTCGATTCTTGGGCAACTCGATGGATTTTTGGTGCAATAGAAGCCTAGGTGATTCCATGTTCATATCCCCCATCCTAATCCTCTAAAATAATGAGTTCTAAGTCATTTACTTAAGATTAACACTCTAATAAGGATTCCAACCTCCACGTTGAAGATGAACTTGAATTCTACTATTTTATAGAGATTAGACCTAACCTTATTTGTATATCCTTGTCTAAATATTTTAAAAAACCTATCTAGGCCAATCCCCTAGGATTACAACTTTCCATTAGTTATAGGAGATTTCACCATTCTCCCACCACCTCAATCACCTCAATCACCTCAATGGAGCATTGCATGCAAGGTTTTTGATCTTAGATCTGAAGCATTGGTAAGCATTGACATTAACGATCAATGGAGCACAAGGGGAGCTGATTGAAGCACGAGAGAGCAACAATCATCTTCAATCAGCTCCCATGCGACTTGAGAAGCCACTACAAAAGGAGCTCAATCCGACAAACAAGTTGTCGATTGTAAGAGCCACACTCATTCCTTGTGTAGGATTAAGTGTAGAGTTTATAACCCAAACTCGCGTAGGTTCCTGTGTAGGACCGTATCGTCACCGACACGGGTGAGTACATGTGTAGGTCCTTGTGTAGGCCATTGACACGGGTGTGTACGTGGGTAAATCCTTGTGTAGGCCACCGACAAGGGTGAGTACGTGGGCAAATCCTTGTGTAGGCTTCCGGCGGGAGTGTACGCTTATAAAAGTTAGAGGTGAACCTGATTTAAAGCCTCTCATAGTGAATATCGGTACACTCGGGGAGTGCGTCCACTAGGAGTGGAGTAGGGAAACCGAACTACTATACATACTTATGTTTAGGATTGTCATTTCTGCACTGGTCTAATTATGCTTATGTGATTGATTAGTGAATTATATTAGATGAATGCTAGGAGTTGATAGTTAACACATCCCACACACATGCATATTATCATTTTAGACTAGTTGTTTGATTGACATATCTTTTGTAGTCTATGTGATTGGACCCACTATTGGCTTGAAAGCCTTAGTGTTAATTGCTTTACTTAGTTTGAATTGACATATTAGTTTAATTAAGCAATTGTGTGTTAAAAGACATAATTTTATTTAGTCCTAATCACCCCCCCACAACATAGCCACCATTCTATAGCTTCGCCAAGCTTCCATGCATAGCCGTGGTATCCTATTCCACGCAATTTCAATTGGTATCTGAACGGTTAGCTCTTGAAGGGATGAACTGCTTTGAGTTGATCCTAGGAGGTTAAGAATGATGTCTATCCAAGAGGTGTACGCCGTCACATGACCACCATATTTTAACGGGTCTAACTACGCTTATTGGAAGGCTATGATGTGGGTATTTCTAAGATCCCTTGACCCTATGGTTTGGACAATTGTCGAAGAAGGATGAACTATACCTATAAAATAAGTCGTGGTTGATGGTAGAATCATTAGCGCTCCCAAAGATAAATGTAAATAGAGCGCTGATGAGAGGGCGTAGTATACCTATGCTGCTAAAGCTCTCAATGCTATCTACTTTGCAGTTTCTTTCAATGAATTTAAATATATTTGCACATGTGAAACGGGTAAGGAAGTGGGACATATTGGAAGTCACACACGAGGGAACTAGCAAAGTAAAGAAATCGAAGCTTCAACTCTTAATGACTCGATTCGAAAACATTAGAATGGAAGAGTATGAAACTTTCATAGAGTTTTCTTTTTTTTTTTTTTTCTTTTTTTTAAAAATTTTTTAAAGCAACAAAGAAAATGCATTAAAGAAGAAAAGCATACAAAAGACTGTTGAGCTAGCAGCCAAAAAAACTACATTAGGAACCCAAAAAAAGAAAATCGAAATCTTTTAAGCCCATTACACTGGTAACCCATTCAGCAAGCATCTTTTTAGCATGAGAACCCACGGATTTAGGCATCGTATGCAGGTCATTAAACACTCTATCATTCCTTTCCATCCAGATCGCCCACCATATAGCAACTTGAATTTCACCTTTCCGATTTTGTGACCATGCCATACTCGAATCAAAGACACAGCAGAGTTCGGACAGCAGCCGGTGAATAAAACTTTCATAGAGTTTTATTCTAAACTCAATGATATTTGTAACTCCATGTGAGGTTTAAGAGAGGATCCTGGATAGTCGTATATGTAGAAAAATACTTAGATCTCTTCCAGTTAGGTTCACTCCCAAAATAACCTCGATAGAAGAGTGTAGAAATATAAGTGAGATCTTGAATGTAGGAGAATTCTTAAGTTTCCTACAAAGATATGAACTACACTTTAAGGCACTGTCTAGAACAAAGAAATTAGTCATCTTTAAAACATCTCATAGGCATTCACATAGGCTTAAGATTGTTGAATCATATTATGATTGTGATGATGAGGATGTGGATGAGAAATTGTCTAGAAAATCTAAGAAATTCCTCAAGTTTAGTAGAGGGAAGAGTTGTAATACAAAAGGTATGTCGGTTGAATCTGTGCATAAAGGCAAATTTTCGAAAAGACCAAGAGTAACTTAGTGTTCCAACCGTGAGGGTTATGTACATGATGTCACCAATTGCGCTAGCAAAGTAAGATCCAAAGGCGAGGATATGATGACAACATGGGATGATATAGAGGAATCCGAATCTAATTTAGGAGACTCATTTAGTGTTGAAGACCTTAGCCATCTACGTGTTTTGACCGCCTTCACCACAATGTCCCTCCCTAGAACCTTGAGAGACCATAACACTTCAGATAGGTGACCTTAGAAGGTCCATTTGGGCTGAATTGTTATATCAGACGATTAAGCCTCGTTTTTTAGCCAAATAGTTAGATATGAGGATTCTAGCCTCATTAATGTGAGCACCATAGGAAAATCAAAGGACTTAGCATCATCTTGTGCTTAAAAGGTATATTCAAGGATTTTTAGCTTCATTTGTTTTTTATAATTTAAGTTTTAAAGTAGCTTAATTTTGGCATTATATTTTAGCGTAGACTACCGTTGGTCATTCTAGTTTTCGATTGGTATCTATTGAATGACCATTGTTGTTGCCAGATTCTGGCTAACAGACGAGATCGATGTAAAATTGCACCCTCCGATGGACTTGCAAAAGCTAGAGAAGATATGAGTAGCGGGGGGTTGCCGGCAAGGTATGCCGTATCCGTTACTATACGGCCGTATCGGCCGATATGTAATAGTAACGGCTGACACCGTTACGCGATACGGGGTCGAAACGGCCGTTATGGAATTTTGTGACCGTAACGGCCGTTACGGGGCCGTTACGGGCCATAACAGCTGTTACGGACCTTGAAAATAAAAAAAAAGAAAAAAAAAAAAAAAAAACTTACCTTCTTCTTTTCTTCTTCTTCTTCTTCTCTTTCTTCTTCTTCTTCTTCTTCTTCTTCTTCTTCTTCTTCTTCTTCTTCCGCTGCCAGCAACTGCGCTATTGCTGGCTGGCTCTGCTTCTTGGGCCTATTCAGCTTGCTTCTTGTGGTTGCGGTTGTGGAGTCTTCTTGAGCTAATGCGGCAACTCTCTCTCTCTCTCTCTCTCTCTCTCTCTCTCTCTCTCTCGCTTCGGTCCCTCTCTGTTTTCCGTCTTTTCTTTTCATTTCCCTCTCTTTTCTTTTCTTTTTCCAGCAAAATCGAACAGAATGGCGTGGCTATTTCACAGCCACGCAGTTTGTTTTTTTTTTTTTTTTGTATAATCTGCAGTGCACGCTGCATGGTGCACACTCGCTATTTTATTGCATTCTGTGGGGCCCACCTTGATTTATCTATGGTAAATCCATGCCATTCATAATTTTTCAAGTTCATTTTAAAGCATGATCCTTGAAATGAAGGGATCAAAATCTCAATTGGACCACGTAGTTGGGATTGAATGCCCGCCGTTAAAATCTTCTTAAGGCCCATTTTGTGATCCACCCAAGCTTTGGATCAGCCTCATTTTTTTAGTCCATGCCCTGAAATAAGTGGGAAAAAAGGATGGACCACATGGATATACAACAAATGCCATTTTATATATATTTTATATTTTTTTCTATTTACGCATTAAATATGGCCATTTTTTTTAAAATTCGAAAAATCATTTTTTAATGATTGTTTTGCTATTTTAATCATGCCATGTGATGTGTTAATCATAGTAGAACATGTTAATGTGCATTTTACAGATTTGGGGTGCCATTTTATATATTTTTTTAATATTTTTTTCCTATTTACACATTAATTATGACCCTTTTTTTAAAAAAAATTCAAAAAATCATTTTTTAATGATTGTTTTGATGTTTTAATCATACCATGTGATGTGTTAATCATAGTAGAACATGTTAATGTGCATTTTACAGATTTGGGGTGCCATTTTATATTTTTTTAATATTTTTTTTCTATTTACGCATTAATTATGGCCCTTTTTTTTAAAATTCAAAAAATCATTTTTTAATGATTGTTTTGATGTTTTAATCATGCCATGTGATGTGTTAATCATAGTAGAACATGTTAATGTGCATTTTACAGATTTGGGGTGCCATTTTATATTTTTTTTATATTTTTTTCTATTTACGCATTAATTATGGCCCTTTTTTCTAAAATTCAAAAAATCATTTTTTAATGATTGTTTTGATGTTTTAATCATACCATGTGATGTGTTAATCATAGTAGAACATGTTAATGTGCATTTTACAGATTTGGGGTGCCATTTTATATTTTTTTTATATTTTTTTCTATATACGCATTAATTATGGCCCTTTTTTTAAAAATTCAAAAAATCATTTTTTAATGATTGTTTTGATGTTTTAATCATGCCATGTGATGTGTTAATCATAGTAGAACATGTTAATGTGCATTTTACAGATATGGGGTGCCATTTTATATTTTTTTAAATATTTTTTTCTATTTACGCATTAATTATGGCCCTTTGTTTAAAAATTCAAAAAATCATTTTTTAATGATTGTTTTGATATTTTAATCATGCCATGTGATGTGTTAATCATAGTAGAACATGTTAATATGCATTTTACAGATTTTGGGTGCCATTTTATAATTTTTTTATATTTTTTTCTATTTACGAATTAATTATGGCCTTTTTAAAAAAAAAAAATCAAATAATCATTTTTTAATGATTGTTTTGCTGTTTTAATCATGCCATGTGATGTGTTAATCATAGTAGAATATGTTAATGTGCATTTTATAGATTTGGGGTGCCATTTTATATTTTTTTCTATTTACGCATGTTCGAGAAATTCCTCAAAAATAATTGCAAACACCAAATGTAAGATATTTTCATATTACATTCATTCTAATATATCTATCATTGATAGTAGATAGTTAGAAAATTAAATATATGAATTTTGTAGTCAAATTCAGGTTATCTAGTTCATAAATTCATTAGACAGTCCGATACAACTTCTCACCAAAGAGTGGACTGTTACACCACCATAAACATGTTCAATTTATAAATGAATGCATATTTGGAATGCTTAGAATATTCCGGATTTAATCCATATTTTTTCATATTTTTTTGGCAAAAAAATAATAATTTGCGCCGTTACGGGCCATTACGCCCCCGTATCGCCGTTACGCCCACGTATCCGTATCGGTTTTGGAGGTCACCGTTACGCCAACCGATAGCGATACGGCACACCTTGGTTGCCAGTGGTCGACTGTGGACCCTTCGATGCCTAAGTCAGGCTAGTAGATGATCTCAAAGATGTGGATTGGAGCATAAATATTACATTTTTTCTCGATTCTTTTGGTTTAGAGGGGTCGTATATAGGGTCTGGGTGGAGGTTATGAACCTCCTTATGTTAATGTGCTACACTAGAGAGTCCCTATTTTGACGGTAATCTTATCCCGGACATGCCTCTGAAGACGTTGGAGTGATATTCTGTAGAGCTCGAATATGTCATGGTGATTTTCGTTCAAGCCTGCATATGTTGGAGTGATCTTTGGCCGAGATAAGGCCGGATCCTTCTCTCCCAGATCCGGGGCGAGATTCCCTCCAAATTTCTCATACCGCCTCTCTGGCAGTGGTCAACCTAGTCAGCTCGGGATGTTGGGGAGCTCGGGGCTCATGATCCTTCCCCACGGGTTCCTTACCCATGTTGTAAACATTCCTGGTGGGGCGAGTCCTCTCCTACCGAGCTCGTCCTTCAACAGCTCAACTATGCGACTTGTTGCTAAACTGGAGGACCTGCTCGTCCCGTGTTGACGACCCTTTTGCTCAGACCTCGGTCATACTAACTCGGGGGGTCTTCCTTAGCTCAAAGGCCTATCAGTTGTAGATAACTGTCGCTCTTCCCGTGTGAGGGACCAATTCGGTTTTCTCCACACCCCCCCCACTTCCGATCTTGGCCTGCTTGAGCCTGGAAATGAGATTTAAAACTGATCTGGATATGCAGGAATTTCAAATTTTGAACTCAGCTTGAATTTTCACTATCTGGAAGAGGAGGGGGTTGAAAGGTCAGCGGCAAGCGTGGAAGTTGAAAAGGCGTCATTAATTGTACAAAAACCGAAGAGGCATGCCATTAATGCAAACGTTGCCTCGGCTTCTGGGTGAATCTGGAGGTGACAGACTGTCAACCGAGTCGTCGTGCCTCTTCTTGGGCGAACCCCTTGGCACTAGGTGGAGAGGAGCGTCAGTCGAGGAGTCGCTTCGCAACCCCGCACTAACACGTGGCGTTGTTGGGAGTAGCTTTAGCATGAGGAGAGTCTATAAATACCTTGAGTTTGCCTTTGTTTTCACTCATTTGTATAGTGAAGCGGTCGAGCTCTACTGATCTACTGTTGCTCCTGCTTCCGTTGTCTTCCTGGTTTCTGGCGTCTCCTCACCCTTGGAGTCCTCGTGTCAAGTATTCTCCCGGTGCACTCTTTCCGTTGCTCCCTTCTCCTCTTTCATTTTCTTTTTTACTCCTCCCCAATGTCTTCCGAGGGAGATTCCGGTGCGACCACCATTTCTGACCATCCTTTGAATGAGTCAGTAGGTGGTACCTCTGATTTTAAATCTCTGCTATCTGTTGAGTATGTTCCTCAAGGGCCTGTCCTCGCATTCGAAGTAGAACTGCAAGTTGAGCCAGCTTTCTCATTCTTTGGTGAGCTGGTCCTTACTGCCGACACATTCGTGTCACGGTTGACGGTGGCCGATCTGGAATCTCACAGGTCAATCTACAGTATTCCCATCTCGGTGGATCTTCGTGTCCCCTGAGTTGGGGAGGTCCTGAGTTGGCCTCCCAAGGGGGAGGTCACATTGTATCCTGCTTTCTTTTCTTGCAGTTTTCGTCTGACTCTCTCCCCTTTAGTGAGAAAGATATTATGTCATCTTAGAGTTGCCCTAGGACAGCTAAACACAACGTATGATAGGCTATTTTTGGCTGCTACATCCTTTGACAATTGGTTGGGAACTCCAAGCTCATAGTGGATGGGCTCCTTTTTTTTTTTTTTTTCACACGCACACACACCCCACACACGCACGCCGTGGGATTTCACCACTGTGGGTACTCGAACCCTTGACCCGGTGTTGAAACTCCGGGGAGTCTACCACCCGGGTAAGAGCAAGGACCCTAGTGGATGGGCTCCTTTATTTATACCAGACCAAGAGAAGTTCTGATTCTCATGGCTGGTATTATTTTTCTTCTTGGCCGGACAAAGGCCAGACCATTATTACCAATAATCCTTCCTCCAACATGGGCTGAAAGGACATATGGTTTTTTGCATTTGGAGAATGGGAGATGGATGGCTTATCGTCTTGTGTCCCGACCTCCTATGCCCTGCCCGGTTGGAAAACATACCAAGTTGTTGTACTTGCATCTCATTCACTTCCTTTTGGTGTTGACGTCATGTTGTTTCTGTTTGCAGCTTTTCCTAGGTCACAACCCAACATTCCTGACTCTTCTACATCAGATTGGGGTTACCCGATCGCGATCTGCTGACCAGCGGGACTATAGGAGGTTGGTCATTGCCGAGCTTTTGCATCAGTTCAGCCTTACTCCAGCTGGTAAGTTTCTCGGCTCAATAACTCTGTTACTGGTTGGTAGTTCTTCTAACTGATTTTTTTTTAATGTTTTTTGCAGAAATGTCCGATCGTCCCAGGCCGAAGAAGAGGGCTCCGGTCAGGGCCAAGCTGAATAAGTTGAAAGCTGCCGCGAAGAAGGCAACTTCTCCTGCTCGTCATGCTTCTTTGGGCGTTGTTGCCGCGTCCGTAGTTGATCCCATAGTGGCCGAGGCTGCAGTTGCCCCTCTTGCTTAGCCGTAGGAGGTGGCTGATCTGGGTATGCCCTCCTTCAGGGTCGAGTAGGCTTGAGCTGAGGAGGATCTGGGTGCAGAGGGTGCTTCTGAGCACCAGAGCTCGGCTCTTGGGGGTGCTGCTGCAGGGGGGCCCTCATCCTCGTCCAACCTGAGGCACCTGCTTGTGCTCCTTAATTAGGGTTGAAGCTCAGTGCCCGGAGAGGAGGTGAACTCCCTGCTGTCGATGCGTCTAGACTGCCTCCTCGGGATGATGGCGACCACAACTATCAAGGTATGTCGGTCGTCGGAATGTCGTATAGTTGCTTCTTTTACTATTTTTCTGCTAACTCCCTGAATTCTTTTCTATCATAGGAGGTCCTTGGCGATATCGTGGTCCGGCTACTTGTGCTCGACTTAAAGGGCCAGATCAAGGAGGCTAACTGCCAGCTGGGAGCTGCTAAGGCAGACCTCGAAGCGAAGGCCTAGGAGCTGTTAGTGGCCATAGAGGCTCATGAAGCGTTTCGGGCCGAGGTTGAGGCAGAGGAGTCTCTCTGCGATTCCCTAAGGACGGCCATGGAGGAGCACGAGGCCGACCTTTCCCGGTTGGTAGCCACAACGTCTTAGCTAGAGGTGGAGCAGCACGAAAGCGCTGAGCTGAATGCCAGGGTGACTGAGCTGGAAGCTGGTATCCCGGCGAAAGAGGTGGCCGTGGTGTAAGCCTACAGGGCCTCCAAGGACCACAGAGCCAATTTGGATGAATTCTTCGGCATCGGCTGCTACAACTGTCGGGAGGAAGTCCAGAAGCGGTTCCCTAAGCTCGACATGTCGTGGATGGACGATGAGGCCGGCTAAGCGGTTAGGGATGTTGTTGAACCAGAGAGGTGTGCTGCTGGCAAGGAACCGTGAACATTAAAAGCCTGACCAGGGCTGTCATACAATGTTTTTAAGTTTTTGGAATTACATTTTGAAAAATGTATCATGTTTATTTTATTAAGAATGACAGGGATATATAGAAAGGATATGCAGAAATACATAGGAGATTTTAATAAATATCTGGGATTCTATCCATATGGCTGTACATATGCAACTTGTACGTACACACTTTAACAGACAATACAGAAGACCTCACCTAGGCAACTGAATGACATTTACACATAGGCGAATAAATTTCATTACATGTTAATAACTTTACCTGCAGGTGAACATGAGTTGTAAAAGAAGCTCACTGCATGAATACATCCTACAGGACTAGTATGTGAACAGTATCTCCCTTTATACAATACAACACTATTCTACCTGAAACATAGAGTAAAAGTCAAATACCATATTAAAAATGGTAGCCTCCATTTACATGAACTTTGGTGATTTCAATACTAGAATTGAGTACCACAAGTGGGTTGGATGATACAACATACCAACCCAAAAGAACCATAATAAGGTAAAGCCATCTCTCCACAGGACATATAGCAGGCTAATGCACCGATCAGGTCCACCCATGCATTGGCACCAGAATGGATAGCCTACATTAAAAAATAATACCACGAGACAATCCTATCCATTACTCTTTCTATTCCTTCACAGTTCATCCCAGTTATATTTGATAATGTAACTATTTTCCTTTTCAACCATCACTATAATGGCGAAAGATGAGATATGAGTGATTTTTGAGATTACCATCCTTACTGGCCCTTGTATATGGGTGGACTCAATTTGCACATCAGCTTTGCATGTGTAATGCAGAGAGATTGCTTCACCATATTCTGCTTCTTCCATCTCCACCGTATCGACACCCAACACAAGAGTACTATTTCAATGCCCAAAACCAAAAATGGTTATACTATCAAATCAATCCAAGGTAAGTGAAGATATCAATTCCCTTTGTGTTATTTATCTTAATTGCAAAAACAAGACCAAATGCTAGTGGATCACCTTCAAAACAAATAGGAGTGGCCAAATCTTCTTATGGCTGGTTTGTTTCACTAATTACCCAGGTAATGTAAAGGAATTGCGTCATCATTATGATTTTACCACTACCAAACCAAACACCGGAATCGTTGGTCAAATTCAGATATATTTAGGCGACAGATTTTTTGTTAATTTTATGTTCCTAGCTGTTCTAGTCGGATCACGCCTTGTTGAAGGTCCTTGTAGGCTCTTTGTTGCAGGGGACTTGCCTGTAGTCCGTTGTCCTGTTGCGGCCTTCCATGTGATAATCGTGTTCCCTGGAGCTTGCTGGTAAATTTCTTCTTTTGGGGGACCTGAATGTTTGGTGTCACTGAGGCTGGTGCTTGCCAGTTGGTGGATGCAGCTTGTAAGTTTGCTGCATTACTGTAGTATGTGTTGCACCATGGCTGCAATATGGTGCTGGTAGAAGTGGTTTTGCCATCAGGCTTACATGGTGATTGAAGCTGTAGTGCATTTGAATGTTAATTTGTAGCTAGATTAGTAGAGCAGAGTGGTTGTTAGTTCATATGGAGATTTGCTGCAAATTGTGACTGCTGGGCAGGTTCTGTCTAAGAGCTGGGTTTTTTTTAGTGATCATTGTCTTGTATAGGTGACCATCTATTCTTATGAAAAGTCCTTAAAGAATCTATTTATCAGGATGCTTGTGCTTGCCAAAAGAAAAAAAGCCGTTGATCTGTGGATCTGATATGCAGTGGAATCGTTAGTTGGGTTTTTATGCTATGCTTGATGCAAGGGTTGCTTATCCGGATGCAGGTTGATCAACATTGGGTGCAGATTATAAGCAGTGTTTGTAGGTTGTTTGTGGTGTTAGCAAGTGCCTTGTGTAGTGCATTGCTTGGGCCCTATCAAATGCATCTAAAGAGATATTTCTGCTGAGGTTGCTCGGGATCTTAGTTTGTATTTGTCTCTTTATAGCTTTTGTACATCTTGAGGTGGTTTGTTGTCGATTCATCTTTGTATAGGTTCTTTTCAGTGAGTATATGATGAGTGAGGCTCATATCTTTTTGTGGTGCTTGTTTGAAAGATGTAATATTTTCTTTAATCAACAAAGTTATAGCTGGTGTGCTCCCACCTTTTTTTTTTTAAAAAAAAAAGAAGAAAAAAAGAAAAGAACAAAGAGAAGGAATTTGTAATCATTGCACTTGTTCTTGGTATTACTATGGAAATCTTTAATCCAAACAACAACATTAGATAATTTCAGTGATGATTTGAAATTGAAGTAATGTAAAATGTCATCATTATGATTTCACCATGGATAAACTAAACACAAGAATCAGTGGTCAAATCCAACTGTTGTAATCATTACATTATTATGGTAATTTTGTGATACAAACATGCCCTTAATGGAAATTGAATAAAATCTAATCAACGCCCTTTCTCAAGTGCTAGTAGGGTGTTGCCATCAATACTATATCCGCCGGATACATTGCTAGTGTAGCCCTGTGAAGGGCCAGGTTCACCTAACAAGTTCTCAATCTCTACATTGCTAGAGTAGCCCTGTGAAGGTCCAGGTTCACCTAACAAGTTCTCAATCTCTTCATGTTTCTTTGGTTCCCAAGGATGTTCATGAAACCTTCTTAGGCCCTCAAGCTCCACCACCACTTCATCGTAGGTCGTTCTTCGCCCTTAATTTTCAAGCATCTCTTAGCGAGCTGAGCAATTGACATGAGTTGCTCTTCTTCCCCTTCATCTCGAACTCGTTCCTCTAAAATTTCAAAGAGTTGATTCTCTTTCATCGATGAGAGGAAGTATCTGGAAAGGCTTCTATTATCCTGAGATCTAATGGAAGAAATGGGGCCTTCGCCCGTCAAGAGCTCCACAAGAACTATGCTAAAGCTATATACATCACTCTTTTCTGTTAATTGGCCTGTTTGATGGTTTTCTGGGTCTAAGTAACCCCATGTTCCCATCACCAATGTCGTTACCCAAGTGTGATCCAACGGAACCAATCTTGAAGCTCCAAAATCCGACACTTTTGCTGTGAAATTATCATCCAAAAGTCTGTTAGCAGACTTGACATCTCTATGAAAAATGGGTGTGGAAGTTGCGGAGTGTAGATAGTAAAGTGCCCCTGCAGTTTCTGCAGCAATCCTTAGACGGTTTTCTAAGGAAATTGATGAAGCATGGCCCTCATAACCCTCACCATAGATATGCCGGGAGAGGGTTCCATTGGAAATAAATTCGTATACCAGGATGGGAACTTCTGCTTCCAAACAACCACCCGAGAGCTTCACAATGTTCCTATGGTTGATCTGAGATAAGATGTGGATCTCATTTATAAATTGCTCGATTTGGGTCTCATCCACTATTTTGGACTTTTTAATAGCAACGATTCTTTTGTCCGGCAAAATTCCTTTGTAAACTGTACCATCACCTCCCTCACCAACAATTTGGCTCTTGTCAAAGTTATTGGTTGCCCTTTTCAACTCTTCTATAGTAAAGATTTTGCATGGCTCGGCAGATGATTGGGGAGGAGATCTTTTCTTGTAATAGCAAACCTCCATTTTTTTGAAAGAATTCCTCTTTTGAGTCTGATGAGCTTTCTTTTCCTCCATGCCCAATACAAGGAAGGACCACCAATGAGTAGAAATAAGAGACTTAAGTCAATGCCTGCATGGACACTCAAAGGTGAGTCAGATGTTCATAATATATGCCTACATGATGAGAACTACATGTTAGACATGTTCTAATAAAATGATCTTTTCAGAATACTATGAACTTATTTGTTTGAGTCTGTTGCACATCTTTCACTTGTGTCAGCCTGTCATTACCATCGGAATGATACATAAAGATCGCATGCATGCCATTTGATTTTTACATGTTGTCTATTGCCCATTTTGAACTTTGTCAATTTGCAAGCAAATAATCATTGTATGGATCTAAATGTTGAAACTCGCTCTTTTAACCTTGATTCCTGTGATTTATGGAGTTTTTGTTTGAGACTTTAATTTTATCTATATGACTACTGGAATAGTTGATTTGGTCATTTTTGACCTCGGGAAGTAAAGAGGATTTTTGGACTTGAAAATAAAATAAGAAAAATGCCGTTTGTTTTTAAGACAAATAAATCATAGAGGGGGGGAACTTGGTCCATATTGCCCCAACTCCGAGTCAGCAATGATGTAGAATGTGTCGATCCTCAGAAATCAGTTAGGAGTAAAGAAAAATATAAATAAGACAAAAAATTCAACAAAAATCTTTATTTATTTATTATTTAAAAGACATTAAAAATTTCTCACTTTCCATGGCAGTTAAGTATTAAGGCTATGTATGTCTCTATCAAACCTAGAGTAAATGAAGGTAAAATTCTAATTACTGTAAACAGAAGTAAATAAAAAATTTCACACATTCAATATTTAACCAAGGGCATACAAAAGATCAAAGGCTATAGATCTTCCATTCTAGAAAATTTTCAATGCATTCCAATCTACAGTAGGCCCTATCATGTAAATGTTCTAGATCAAAGGAAATGATCAGTTGTCACACACACACACACACACACACACATAGATATATATCATGAGTAGTGATTTTTATTTATTTATTTATTTAATCCTACATGAAAAGTTATGGATTGCTATTGCAGAGGCTGAGAGAATAAGTTTATTCCACAAGGGTTGCATGTGAGGGACACAATGGTGTGTATATGACATCCAACATGTCCAGAAGGTTCTACTCAACATGAAAGTTGGAAGGACCCATTAATGTGTGTGGTAAAAAAGAATTCTTTGAAAAGAACCTCCTTTTTTTGTTTAAATAGCAAAACACGGGACCAAACCACCTATATTATTATTAATCAATGAATGCATGAGTAAAGGAACTGTTACAAAAATTAGGTCAAAATATGGTTGGGTTTTCATTATTACAAAATAAAAATGACATAAAATGAGGCCTGGAAAATCATGAAATACTACTTGAGAATAACTGAATATATTCTTATTATTTTTAAATAAAGATCAAATAAAAAATTAAATCAAAATAGAACAGAATAATGGATTATCTCATTGAGTCGACCGATATTAATTCACGCTGAGTTGACTCAACCAAGTTTCTAGTCGACCAACGAGTTCTTGAACTATTATGTTAATTGGAATTGAGAGATTACCTAGCACAACGGCTACTATTGGAAATTCATGTGCATCTTTAATGCAGTCTTTCTTATCATCGTGTACCCCATGGTAGCCCTCTCGACAAGAACAAGAATAACTTCCTGGTAAATTTATGCAATCATGTTGACAAAATTTCTTCACAGAATCCTCACACGTTGATATCTAAAAAACAGACATCACAAGCAACAACAAGAAGTCAGTACTTTACATAACACTAATGGGATAGTTAGGATGGACTAAACTGATTATTTGAATAAATTAGTAAATGAAGGTTGGGTCCACTGTTTTTACAGTCTAGTTTATATCTAAAAGGTAAGCCTTTAACTCTATTGATAAGATGGTTAGAATAACTGGATCGGTGTGATTTTTTCTCGGTGTTACTCAAAGAGCGGATTGGATTGAATGTATGGTCGAGACCAATGGTTGGGTTGTTGACTTGTCCAATCCACGTCATTTTCGTAGTTTGGGACCCTTGCCCCAAGAAAGAATCATCGTGCCTTAGCACCCTCCAGGAGATGAGGAGCCCCTCTTGTAAACCAGTCCGTCAAGCTAATTATGAGAATAACTATTCTTAATGAGGTCAATTTGAGTTGTCTGGTGGGTTTTTAGATGTCTTCAATCTGATTGAGATCAAGGGTTTGTCAATTCCATCGACAGACCACTCGATGCTATCGAGAAAACTCGAAAGAATCCCAATTGCTCACTAGATAATTTTGGAGTTGCTATTCGATGTCGTCAGCTAGTTGTCGATCGCTGTTGATGCCATCGAAGGTCTCATTGATGGTGTAAACGGAACTGCGTAAGTGCGCGATTTGTTTCTAATTTCGGTTATGATAGTATATATATCGGGTATAATCGGGATTATGATATTCCAAGTGAATTCTATGACATTTAAGGTGTTTAGGAGCAAAGTTGGAGTTCTGAGAAATGATTTTGGGGTTATTTGGGTTGGTAAGTACATCAATCTCTTATAATATCTTTTCACGGTGGATTGTTTATCGCTTTGTGTTGTGGTTTTTTTCCATAATGATTTTTCTATGTAAAAGTCGTGCAATGTGTTTTTGCTTGCGTTTGATTTCGCCTTATTTGATTGAATTCAAGTTTGCTTCCGCGTCATCCACAACATGGTACATCTGATCTCCTATGTCCCAGTAGAGTATCATTAGAATGCGTTTGCTTCTATTCCAGAAATTGATACCGTTGAGATCTAATGCATATAAATTGAATGCCGTTTCATCGACAAGATGGGCACCATTTTATGGACGATCCTTACGTTGGAAGATTAGATTGGACCCAAGTTACAGTTAAGATCAATGATGGGACTTTGCATGGGATAATAATAGACTTCAGAGGGGATTATCATATCTTGGTACCCTCAGGTCTTTGCTATACCAAAATCATTGTTTAGGAACGGTCTTAAACCGTTCCTAAATTCTTCAGGAACGGTTTAAAACCGTTCCTAAATGAGGCGGTGGCGTTTCAAATTTTATAAACGGATTTAAACCAACAATGGTCACATTTTAGGAACGGTTTTAAACCGTTCTTAATGTTGTCAACGATCAGATAATAAAACAGAATTTTAGGAACAATTTCAAACCCTGATAAACACAAAATTTAGGGTAAGGGAAATAATATATCAAAAGTTTACTGCATTCCATTAAAATAGAGATTAATCCAAAGAAAAACATAAGAAGTAGAGAGGTATGCTCGTCTTAAGACTACAACTAAGTTCATTTATCTAAAAATATCTACAATAGTATCAAATTTTGTGAGCAAGATGCCATCAATCAATCTGGTGCTAGGTGCATCCGATAGGTCCGTTAATTTCTATACAAGGTAAGAAAATTACTTAATCCACACGTCATCAATTAGCTAAAGAAATCATAACAAAATTGTGGGAAAAATCTCATTAATTTGAAACATGATTTCAATACAACATATAAAACTCAACAAAGGAAAGCTAATTGTGAAGGTCAAAAACCAACCAATAATAAAGTTAGCTCAACTAGCTAACAGAAAAAGAAAAAGAATAGAAAAATATAACTTAAGCAGCCGTCCAATAATAATAAAACCACAGTAGTCTAATCTAGATAAAGCAATCCAAGAGATACTGAATCAATAAAAAAAGAAATCCAAACTCACTTGGCCTGTAAATGTTTATAGAATGACAAACTTCCCCTTCCTTCGTGAGTCAAGATCAACATTGGCACCATCTTCCTCGGCTTCATCTTTTAGGTTCATTTCCAAGATTTTAAAAAGTCAATGAATAACCATTAAAATGCTTGTCATGACTATATACGGAAAGCCTAAAAAGCATGTAGAGATCGGACAGCATGAGTGCAAGACAAATGAACAAAACATTTACACAGAAATGCTAATTGATTGGAAAACATAGGAAATGCAAAGCATAACCAAAATAGTTTGGTCAAGGTTATGATTTAAGAATAGGAGAGAGATTCAAGAGAAACTGAAAATTTTATATTGGTTGTGTTACTATACATGTGAAAGACAAGAACATGTATGACAATTTTATAATACGTGTATGAAGAAAGTAGTCAGTGTCCGATAGTGGTTGAAAAGGCTTCTTTTTACCAAAGTTCCTGGTTGAATTTCTTTCTGTTTGTTACTTATTTCATTCTTATTATTATTAATGGTTCTGTTAGATTTGCTTTTGGGAGATTAACGCTTTGGTTCTATTGGACATTCTAGTTAAGTTGCTTTTTCTGTACAATATACCAGGCTAGGTAGTTACCGTCAGTAACTACCTAGCCTTGACAATGGTTCTAATGGTATCCTGTTCTTGCGGACTTAAATGGCCAAGATCAATCTGATATTCCAATCACCATAGAAGTGGGACAGGCAGAATTTTCATTGAAAGTATCAGACGGGCAGAGCAAACAGATGTGATTGAGTTATTTTGAATCGTCCACCACTACCTATGACTTCTTATTATTAGGAGTTAGTTGCTGGCAGCCACAGTAGTTGGGTTTAATAGTAAAATTATCATAAGGGTGGGAATGAGCATTTCCGTCCCCATGCTGGCACCTAATTCCGCATGCTGCTAGACCTGTTTATAAACCTATACGAAGGAGATTGGAAAAGCTTCTCACATGAAGTCTGCAAATTGACAATTCATAAACGAGTGGCCTACTTTTGACTACTCAAAGTTAAACAAATTGCCCACATCTAAGACATCACCATACCAACATCAAAAGGCCATGAATGCACATAAAATTGGAGAAAAGTCAAGCTGCCACTGACCTGCACCTAGTCTCCATCAAGGCCATGAATCCACTGCACATTTAACCAAAAAGAATAAAAAGAATAGAGAAGCAAGGCCAACAACTCAATAAACATGTTCTAAATGAGAATATAGTCAACTGGCAAGTTCAATTCAATTGGCACTCAATGAAGTTTGGTCAATCTAAATGAAATTTGATCATCCGCTATGGTGATTTTTAGACAGTAGTGGCGGAAGATTTGTAAAGCTGACAATTAATAGCTGGGACAAGGCTATAGTGATGATGATGAATTGACGGAAATGATCAATAAATACAACATGCACCTTAAGTACAGATGGTTTGATGACACAAGCACACAACCACTTCAGCCTCAACAAGCTTTAAAATTACAGAAGAAATTAATTCCATCAATAAGATTGAATAGAAACACAAAAAAGTAACAAATATATATCAAGTGCAATTTTAATTGCAATCAATGTGACACAATCAAGTTGCACTTTTCTTAGGAGAATATCAGATGGATTATAACCAAGAATGGAAACGACTTTTATCTAAAAGCAGGTTTTTAGACATGGGCAACCAAAACAAGTTCAGTACAAGGTTACAATGAACCAACCAAACCAGTGATTTTGGAAATAAAACCATCTTTACCTAATCTTTTTTCAATTTTAGATGGTTTTTCCACGTCTTCTCAATGCGACTTCATGTAATGCATCATCTAGATCATTGAACATGCAACAACATGGGTCCCCATCCAACAATAAATGCATCTATAATGGGCTATTCTAAAACTTTAGAATTACTTCATAGAGTAAAGATTTCAAGGCAAACACATGAAATGATCCCAAAATCTGGCTGTTGATGGACATGATCCCAAAATTAGGCTGGTTTTGGTGGAGTAAGACTGTCAAATTTAGGATCACAATCTGCCCATGATCGTCAGTCCTATCAATGCAATTTCAGATAATGCTCGTCAAACATGCATCAATGAGGATACCATCCAAATACGCAAACATAAACCATACAATAAATACATGTGAAAAGAAAAAAAACACATAACATATAAAATTGACCATGCCAAATACACATTTAGACTAACTTGCATTGCAGATAACTTGAAAGAATTCATATAGACCCAACGTTTCAAATTAAGAATGGCATTGTACCTGGGAAACTCCATAGCCATCTTCATAAGCATTTTTTCCTACGGGATGATGCCCAGAAGTATCACTCTCCTTGTAGCCAGTAACACCACCATATGGCCCACCTGCATCAAATTTGCTTACATGACCCATCTATATAATCCAAAAACTAGTGTCAAAATAAATAATAATAGTAAATAATATATAAAAATAACAACAACTAATCATTGTTAAGACTTAAGACTACTAAACATGTAGGACTAAATGTGAATTATCTCTTCACATGGCAAAGAAGATTGAAATTGCAGTTAATAAATATTAATCAGTTAATCAGTTAATCAGCATCCTCAATGGGACTGAAATTGTAGTTAACAAAATATTAACACCCAAATGAAGGAAGAATGTCCAAACTTCTGAAAAAATTTCAACAAACAACGGTCCGGGGGAGTTGGCAAAGGAAGTAGACCCAAGAAAAGAAGCAAACAGAGAATATAAAATCAACTAATCTGATACAAATCCAGAGACTCCCCTAGAGCTAGAAATGATGATAGAAATATAACTTCCAGAGTGGCAGCATAAATCTCCAAGTATCAGGCCCTGGTCTACTCAACATGTGGGTATCAATGTACAAAACAAATAAAAAGCTACCAAGCTTTACCACGTTCTTCTGGAAATTTGTGTCGTGGTCCATCTGATGGTGGACCCATCCTATGGACAGCTTGGATGTTCCACAAGGCCTTGGTGGCGGTATGTAAAGGGCGCTATGATTTACAAGAATGTGGCTCTGGATACGGTGAGAAATATGCAGACATGCAAGATTCGCAATCAAAGAAACCTGGAAGGACAGCCCTCAAATTCAACTTCTACTGATTCATCTGTAGTTGATCCAATCAAATTATTCACCCATGCTTCAGCCTAAAAATAATTGCAGTCAAAACTCTGTTATGAATCAGTTGCCAATAGGAAACTATCTCTTGATCAAATACAGAAATGGTTTAGTGCCATGGAAAATCCAATGCATAAACTATTTGCCTATGAGCTTTTGGTATTACAATAATGAGGAGAGATTGATATGAGTTTCTCATTTTTGAGCTTTCGAACTTGGAAAATGTTTCTGGCATTTAGGGTAAGTACACAATCTACTACAAGTGGGAACAAGTAACCAAGAGCAATGCCAGAAATCAATTTCATTAGAACTGGATTGAAAACATTAGAAGGATTCATGCTCTCTGGGAATGTCATTGAGCGATATTATAAATAAACATCTTTTTCAGGAATTTCATCAAACACATGACATGCTTATTGCTCACCGGATAATACAATTACACATTTGTTTCAGGAATTTCAACAAACACCTGACATGCTTGTTGCTCACTGGAATTTCATCAAATAAAGCAACACAAGGAAAATTATAACCAAGCTAAGGCTGCACACAACAAACTTCATCCAACTACCAGTTGCAATCCATGACATCAAATATTGTCATGAGATGAAAGAACATGAGAGAGAGAGAGAGAGAGAGAGAGAGAGAGAGAGAGAGAGAGTTTGATCACATGTATGGCGAGAGAGAAAGTTTGATCACACGTATGGCATCAAGGTATTGGGAGAAATATATGCACAGTGGAAGCAGAGTAGCATTTGAAAGAAAGGAAAAAAGAAGAAGAAGGCCTCACCATGAGAATTATTAATGGAGAGAGTATACGTGGGTCATGAAACATCATATGGTAAACCTCAACAAATAGACGATTTAAGAAAGAAAATTTACAGATTATAAGCACAATAAATCAAATGAATTCATTAATATGTAGAGAAGCACACAAGCACAAAAGTCTTATACATCCAGAAAGTCGTATGCTTTGGAAGAAGCTTTTACAAGAAAGAGTTTTTATTGATTTTTTTAAATTTTTTTTTAATTTTTTTTAATTTTTTTAAAAAAATAATAATAGAAGAACCCAGTTCAACTGATATGCCCTTAGACACCACCATATATATCATAGAAATCACACTTAGAATGTACAATTAGCTAGAGCTGCAGGAGGCGTAGTGAAACTAATTGCAAAATAAGGTAAATCGACTGCATTAAGATTAGTAGATTACCATATGAGGTCTTGTTTGATATCCAAACACTGCTCAACAAGCATGTGCGAGCATGGCAGGATATGCAATTCCACAATTCCCCCATGGGCATATATGGCACATGACAGGAGGTGATACAGACTACCAAGGTTGCATCCAATAAAAGATTTAGTCTAGGATTTTCATGCTCATTTGGAATCACTATAATGGTCGATTCTAACCATCCAATATCTGGCTTCCAAAACAGACGGCCCATATTAGTCACAGCAAGAAAGGATCTGGACTCTGCATCGGGTGGGGCTTAAATTGGACTACCTGTTCAAAGAACCATAACCATCGGAACAGCTATAACAAGAGAAAAAGGACAACCATGAATTGCTTTTTGTTCAGGCAAAATATTAACAGTACAGTAAATGGCTCTGCAGAGCAGTCTACATCTGCAGTAAGAAAAATGGTCCAATCATTGATGCAGACAATCTGACCTGTAGACCTCACTTTGGATTACCATGCATGGCCAAAATCACTTCATTCCAAGTTCCCAACCATTGAAAGAATTGCCTAAAAATGAATGGTCAAGATCAACTACAATAGATTGTTGATACAAACAGTCAGAAGGAAAGCTCTACAATGGATAGGTTAGTGGTTATGCTTTCAGTGGGAAAAATCAAATGGTTAAAATAGTCTGATTATTGTGGTTAAACAGCCTCCAATTTTAAGAAAATGCAGCACTAATCAGGAAATTATAAAAGCAGGGCACGAAAATCATCTCCACCATATAATCTCTGAAAAGGCTTCTTCCTAAAGCTGGCAGGTAATTCTTTTACTTTCAATGAGAATTCAAAAGATAGGAAAGAAAGGGGGAAAAAAAAATTTAAAAGGATGTTTGGATTAATGGTGCTTCCCACTTTCACCTGTATTCCAAATGGCCAGGGCTAGCCTCACTGTCGCCTAGCACATATTGGGGACCCAAAAATCTCCATCCAAGAATCCCATACGTCAATTAATTAACTCTTCCTGTCGTGTATGGACTGTTTGTCTAGGTTTATGCATAACCAAGATGCCATGCACATACGTTTAGATGCAATATTAAGACACTCCCACACCACAGAGAGTATACAGAATGAACTAATCATAATTCAGAAATGTTCCATCACTAAGAGAAACATAATCAAGAAAAGCAGTTGAAAGACAGTTGAAAAACCAGACGTTTGGAAAATCCAAGAAGTAAAATCTAGAATAGCCCAGCATTTATGCCTAGAAGTCGATGTGGGCCTGAAAAACCAGACAGTTGAATGCAGGAACACTCTAGCCCACTTCACATATAAATATCCAATAACACACCTATAAGCTACAATAGTTTTCTTGTGGCAACTTAAAACAAAAGGTATATGCATTCATTTTGGAGTAAACCTTATCTAATTTCAAAATCCAAGAAATAAAATCTAGAATAGCCCAGCATTTACGCCTAGAAGTCGTGCGGGCCTGAAAAACCAGGCAGTTGAAAGCAGGAACACTCTAGCCCACTTAACATAAAAATATCCAATAACACACCTATAACCTACAATAGTTTTCTTGTGGCAACTTAAAACAAAAGGTATATGCATTCATTTTGAAGTAAACCTTATCTAATTTCAAATTCAATTCCTGCCTTTTTCTTCTCAATTTCACCTGTTCTGACTTCTAAAGCTTCCCTCCTATTTTGTGTTTCTATTTCATATCGGCCTGAAACAGTGGCAATACGTAACGGTGTTGGTGGTAGACGATACATTACATAATGAGTGTAGGTGATCAGTTCTTAGCTATGCTAATATGATTGGAACTAGTTCAGACCTTTCTCAGATAGATTGATTGATTCTATTTCTCGTATGTATTAACTCTAAGGAGTGAAAAAAACGACCTATAACCATTATCCAAAAGATTTTCCATGTGCTTCTTTATTACTATAAAAACACTGGACAAGTACCATTCATGATTTCTACCAAAATGAAAAGAAAGTAAAAAAAAAAAAAATCAAAAACAAAAAACAAGAGTTACTGGAGCTAACCTTTGGTTTGGTGACCAAGAGGTCATCCCCAATTATCTGTACTTTGTCTCCAATCTCACAGGTTAACTTGGAGTAATGCTCCCAGTCATCTTGATCAAACGGATACAATTGGATACTCAGCCACAAATGATTTGTAGAGATCTTTTAAAGCATTCCTGATATCTTCTGTGACCTGTCATTTTTCTGTGATGAATGAAAACCAAAAAAAAAAAAAAAAAAAATGAAAATTTTCAGTTGGAAGTCACAAACTGAAACCGATACAACATGAATTCAATTACGTGTCATTACACCGTAACTTCTGGCCATCAGAGTTGCAGAAAAAATAAGAAAACATACCTCTTCTTTATCACAAACTGAAACAGATACAACATGAATTTGAAGATTTCTCCATCTTCTCTAGCTATGGCTTCCCATTTGTGGTTTAAAGTTTGAAGATTTCTTATCCAAACAAGTTTTCATCCACAAAAGAAAAAAAAATTCTGACTCTGTAACAGATTTAATCGGCTTCGTGAGAGAGAGTGAACCATGGACCTAATAATTTCCGTGCAAAGATTCGATCGAGTGAAGATGAAGATGGCTGCAATGATTATATGTAAATATGTTGAAATCATGTAGTATCTTCGTCTGACAAACTGATACAATTACATGTCTGCAAGCTTCAAGGTGTGTCATTATTTTTTAGTCAATACACCTACAATGCAAAACAGAAACTCTAGAAGTTGGGCTAATGACCACTCACTGCTAATGACTTGAGAACATTAGTCAATAACCCTAATATTCCCATCAAGGAACTAAAAGACTAAAGCATCCATGGTTTGCAACATGTAGATTTCTATGTAACAAGAACAGCCAATTCTTTGAACTTTTCCGTATAGAGATGTGTCTGTGTCCACATCTGACACTCCTGGATGCAGCTCATACAAAAAAAATAAAAATAAAAAATTCTCAATCAATATTATCTATTTTATGCTTTCTGACCTCTAATGAATTAAAATATAATTACTGATTATTTAGATATTTGTACAAACATGCCAGCATATCCAACTTTTAAAAGCCATTTGGCTGACACCTTGTATCCATGTCCAACACTGACACGTCTCCATGTCCAAGTTACATTGGGAGATTTGTCAAGTACTTAGTTACTTACATCATAAACATGGAGTGATGCATATGATCAGGGAAAGCATCATCAAAGGGATCCATGAAAAGCAAACTGTCTGCAGGTACAGAGATTCTTTGGGAAACTAAGAGCATTGTCCTTTGACCAATGTATGGCTCACTTCCCAGCTGACGTATTAAGAGATGAACATATAATTGAACATTGGAACCAAAACTAGTTGAACCTAAAATACAGAATGAGAAAATACAATAAAGAAAGAAATTAAAGAACATATCTAAGATGCTTTGAACCGAGAAAACTAGAAAACCATGGCAATAATGGGAAATAGTCAGATATCACAGCTCCAAAAGGATCTTGCAAAGAGTGTCAGTGGGAAGTTACGGATCTTTACCTTGTAGAAGGAACGGTTTCCCATACCTCTAGATCTATACCATGACAGCTCAAACTATCCACCCCAACTGTAGCTTCCAGTCCAACCAGAATTCCCCAAAACTCAAAATCTAGAGGTTACAAGGTCCTGACTTTAAAAAAATCTAGGGTATGAAGGAAAAACTGAATTCAATCAAATCTTAAAGAACCAGTCCTATATTAAACAACTGAGGCTGTTACATCAAAATCCATCTGCAATTGGAGATCCCAAAAGCATCCGCAAATAGACTTACAAAATCAATCCAAAGCAACTAAAAAAAACAAAAAAATAATCCTAAGTACCAAGTGAAATGCATTAGCTGGGTTGCATTTTGATGACATCCATCACAACTTTCTCTAAGTCATCAAAGCACTAACCCCCTGCTGAATACCAGTTAGTGATCCATAGAGAACATTATATAATAAAAAAACAAAAACACAATACTCACAACATAAGAAGAAGGTATTAAAAGATGAAAATCACCTCTTCAGGTGGGAGCTCAACAACGGTCTATTGTTGTTGATGACTGGAGATGCGGCAGGGTTGCAACGGCTGGTGGATGTTGCAGATCGAGAGTCAGATCGGGAGAGGGAGATCGAGAGAGGCTCGAGATCAGGAGAGGGAGATGGAGAGGGAGATCGAGAGAGATGAAGATTGAGAGAGAGAGGGTCGAGATCAAGAGAGGAAGAGGGAGAACGAGAGACGAATATTGAGAGAGAGGGTCGAGATCAAGAGAGGAAGAGGGAGAATGAGAGAGAGAGGATCGAGATCAGGAGAGGGAGATCGAGATCAGGAGAGGGAGAGGGAGGTCGTCTGAGAGTGTGAACGAGGTTTCAACCCAAAAAAGAGGAAACAGATTCGGTAGTCTGCGGCAAATAGAAACTACTGTGCCACTAGGGCCGTGTGGGGTCCACTGAGGTCTCTAAATCAAATCCAATCCGTCCATATGTTTTAAAATATAACAATAGAACAAAATCATAAAAATTAGGAATATCTGAAAGTCAAGTGGGACACACCAACAAAACATCAGAAATAGCAACATCAGCAGTTAGGACAGGTACAAATTTTAACACGGTTTACAACCGTACCAAATCAGACACGGCTTAGAACCGTTTTAAAACCAGAATCCCAGCCGTTCCAATCCAGTGATTTTGGTGTAGTGCTTATGCCCCGGCAGTAGACTCATAAGAGTTTCAACATGAGGTCATGGGTTTTGAGTACCCATTGTGGTGAAATCCCACTGTGGTGTGGTGTGAGTGCGCTTGTAAAATAAAAATAAAAATACCTTGGCACCCTCCAAGGAGGATTTCCTTGGTAACCTTAAGAGCAATTAAGAAGGGATTATCATACCTTGGCACCCTTAGGTCCTTACTCATGCTTCGGCAGTAGACTCACAAGAGTTTCAACACGAGGTCACGGGTTTTGAGTACCCATCGTGGTGAAATCTCACTGTCTGTGGTGTGAGTGTGTGTATAAGGAAAAAAATAAAGTAAAAAAGGATGAAAAAAAAAAAAACCTTCGCATCCTCCAGGGAGATGAGGATTTCCTTGATAACCTTGAGAGCAATTGCATTGGTAACCCTGACCATTAGTCAAGTCGTAGCAGTAGCTATTCTTACTTGTGCAAGCGAAGGAGGCCGAGTGCTCTGTGATCTTGCATGATTGATTTCCAATGGCTCAGTGAAGCACCACTGGAACGGTATTGCTTCTTTCCCGGAAGTTGGTACCCTTCAGAGCCGATGCTTTGAAACTGAATGCATTTTGATCCACTAGAAAGGTGTAGCTACACGGATTGAAATTCCAGACATTGGTCTGGTTAGAGAGGCTAATAAAAGCCACTTTGTAACTCTTAAAAGCGTATGGGATGGTGCTTTGGCAACATCCTATCCCGGAGCAAGAGCCGTTGATCACGTTGTAATTGTTGCTAGAGCTGCCCAATGACAAACAACCAATGGTGAAGTCGCGGCCCCATGAGCTGGTGATGGAGGTGACGGTATCACAACCGATGGCCGTGAATTTGTTATGGGTTTCTGAGAACGTGAACGGCATGCTATATCATCCAAGTCGATCCAATTATTTGAGTATGCGAACAATTCTCTTATCTCATTGTAGCATTGGTAGCTTATATAGTTTGAAATTCTCATTAGGCCTGAAGCTAATGATATATCGAGAACCTCAATCTTACCCCAAAACAGTTTTGGAGGATTAAAAGTACCGTTGCAGGAGAGATTGAAGCCTCGAACGTCAATGTAGCAGCCATTGCGGATGCCAAACGGGTAGGGAATGCCAACGTTCCCACATTTATCGGGGCAACCGGGCTTGGTTGTTACCAGCGGCTGCGATGCCAATGCTTCTTACGGTTATTGCTAGACAGAAGAGCTGAAGCAACAGATACAAACCCATCTCTCTCTCTTTTTTTTTCTTTTTTTTTTTTTTTTTCTCTCTCTCTCTCTCTCAAAATGTATTTGTGTACACTAGATGGGAGATGGTCCTTATAAATAGGCCATACATCATTCAATCTTGGGCCACACGTTCTAGGTTTCTACAAGTGGGGCCACTGTTGACTGATGCTGAACATTGGTTTGATGTTACCTGTGGTGGGCTATGTACCATACACACAAACCTCCGGATTGGAAGATGGAACGATGCCCACGTTAAAGGTCCGCGAGGCATGCAGTGATATGTGTATGTGAAATCCACTTCGTCCATCATTTGTGGAATATCATATTAGAACTGAATCCCAAAAATCAGGCCCATAGAAAACCAACGTGGGTCACACCACAAGGAAAAAGTGACGATCGGACACATGCAGTTGAAAGGTTTTTTATTTTATTTTATTTAAGCCCAGTGAAGTTTTGGATAAGACTGGTATATGATTTTCCCTTCATCTTGGTGGGACTCACCTTATGAAGGGGTTGGATGACATATAGACATAACGGTGGGTCCCAGGAATGATTCAATGGTTGGCGCTTCCAAACCCACTGTTCCGTGTGTTGTGGCCCACTCAAACTTCCTATCTACTTGATGTTTGGTATAAAATCCAGAAGGGAGCCTTAAAAGATGATAGATGGCCTGATGTTACATCAGAATTCTGGTGGGGCCCACAGACTATTCAATTTAGATTTAGGTAGCCTTATTATTATTATTTTTTTAAAATTTTTAATTTTTTTTATTTTTTTAAGTTCTTACATAGAAATGTCATGGGTCGTAGAAACCGGAGCAGATCAATCTACGATGGGGGAGGAGAATAGGTGTTACACGGGTAACACCTTAAGGGCCTGTTTGGCCGGACCGATCCCATGGTATTAGGAGGGATGAGATCGCGATATCCCGGGATATGCATGACGAGCCAAACAGACCCGGTGAACTTGTCCCGGGATATCAGCAATCCCATGGATCTTAAAACAATCCACTGACATCACCATCGTTACCATAAAATTGATCTCATCCCTTGGTTGGATGGATTGGATGGTAAAATCCTGGGATATACCCGGCGTGCCAAACAGACCCAGTGAACATGTCCAGGGATATAGCAATCCATGGATCTTAAACCAATCCACTGACACCACCATCATTACCTTAAAATTCATGCCATCCCTCCTAATCCCATGGGATTCGCCCGGCCAAACAGGCCCTTAGTGGGTGTTAACCTTACTGTGGGGCTCACCTTAAAGATGTGTTGTATATCCCTATCGTCCATCCGTTTTTCAAGCCCATTTTAAGGGGTGTTATAAAAAATTAAACAGATCCAAATCTCAGAGGAACCACATTACATGAAACAGTGGTGATTGAACGGACGCCATTAAAAACTACCCAGGGCCCACTTTAAGCAGACCCATACGTAAGTTTATTTTTCATCCAACCCGTTGAAAAGATCAAACAAATCTGGATGAAGGGAAAAATACAAATATTAGTTTTATCCAAAACTTTTAAGGCCTATGAAATGTTTGTAATAGTTATTTACCACTTTTTCTAGTGGTGTGGTCCACAGGAGATTTAGATCTACTTAAGTTTTGGGATAATGTCCTAAAATTATCTGAAGAAACGGATGGGATGCGTGGATATACATCACATTGTCAAAATGGGCCCCACATGGTATGGGTGTTACCCGGGTAACACCTAATCCACTTCCTACGATGGGGGCAGTTTCAGTGTGGCCGTGAAACACCCACTTCTGTGAGGCGGTGACGGTAGGGCCCACCTTGATGCATGTGTTTGCCTCTGAGTTCTCTTTTCTTAACTTAAAGATTTGTATAATCCTTCTTCATATGTCCAAACATCTCACAATTCTAACACTTTCAACTTTCCTTGCCTTTCGATTTGGATTTCGATCTAGAAGATCCATTGTTACGCTCAGAATTCTGTTCCCTTATATCCAATGCATCAATAGAGGTGCCCATGTTACTGTTTTTCTTTCTCATCGCCTTTCCTTGAAGGGCCGAGATAATAGTATTAATACTAAGAGTCGATCTACCGGTGCACAACGAGTCATTGAATGACTCATACGAAGTCATGAGAGAATTCAACAAGATAAATGCCTGATCTTTATCCTTAATCATTTCCTCCGCATCTGGTAATTTGCAAATCATCTTGTTAAAGTTACTAATGTGGGCCTCAACGTCACCTCCCTCTGCCATCCTCAGATTGAACAACTGAAGCTTCAAGTGTAGGTGATTTTTAAGAGATTTCTTTGCATAGATATTCTCTAATTTCACTTATAAACTTGCTGTAGTTTTCTCTCTCATGACATTATAGAGGACCTCATTTGTTAGACACAATTAGATAGAGGTTTTTGCTTTCTTATCCATCTTATTCCATTCATTATCCGTCATAGATTCCGGTCACTTCTCAAGGAGTGCATCATCTAATCCTTACTGAACTCGGAGACCGATCATCTTGATCATCCATAATTCAAAATTATTATTATTTTTTTCCAAATATTTCTCAACATTGAACTTAGGATTAGATGCCATTGATATTCTACTTTCAAATTTAATATGCACCTTAATGTTATCTCTAATACTACTTGTTGGGGGACCATGGAAGCCTACAAAGATGAATTAAGTAAAGTATTTTAATCGCAAAATCAAGCCAAATCACAAAGACTCCGAATTTAACTTTGAAAAACTCTTTCGGGAAAAAACCACAACACAAAGTGACAAATATCACTATAAAAGCAGAAATTACAAGAGATAGAGAGAATACCCAATTCGAACAAGCCTTGAATATTCCCTTATAAGCCCTTGAAAACCCTAGGAATTAATTAGAAAGCTCTTAAATGCACCCTAATCCCAATTACACCCATATTTATAACCTCCAGGAGAATCACAATTGGAATAGGAAAGATATCCCACAAAAATCCTGCACTTTCGCAATTCTGCGTAACTCTACACTATAGTTCGATGGCACCTTCGATGGGACGTCAATGGCATCGATAGACTATTGATGACATTGAACCCCTTCGATAAAGCTGGGCATCGAGTCGAGTTGATAGAGTTAGGGGTGGCCTGACTTAATCCAGTTTTGAAAAAGGCCTGACCTGAACGCGATCCGACTTGGTACTGAGTCTAGCATGCCTAGCTTGATCCGAGTTCAGGTCTAAGATAGGCTGATCCGAACCGAGTCTGACCCGGACAGAAATACCGAGTCGGATCGAGTTGGCCTTGACTTGGATCGGGTCATCAGGCTGGGTTATAAAAATTAAAAATTTGTCAGGTCTACGACTCAAGTGGGCCACACCACAGGAAAAGATAGAAATGGACACCAACCATAGGTTTATATGTGGGGCCACCTTTCATCAAACCCGTTCATAAGGTGTCTCTCAGAAGAATAAATGCAAAAATATAAAAATCAGCCTCATAAAACACTCAGATGGGCCACACTGCTCAAAAGTAGAGTTTTAAGGATCAATTTTACATTTTTTTCATTGGTATGGATCGTATGATATTTTTATCAAGATGATCGGTTGTATTTACGGCTAACATAAGGGCTCTCACATGATAGGCAGAGTTGATTTCACATAGGTCCCACAAATGAAGCATATTTCCCTAAGCACACAAAAGACCCTCATTCCACCCAAATTGTATACGTAGAATCCACACTGTCTGTTAGGTGAGAACCATTGCTTGGACTATTCATACAAAAGATAACCCTGATTAAAAACTCATATATGCTATGCCAATGGAAACAATGTAAAATTGCTCCCAATACTGCTAGGTTAGTGTAGTGTGGCTTACTTGTACTCTGAATCATGGTGATTTTTATATCTTTATTTCATCCAAAGTAAATAAACCATGTCCATAAAACGAATAAAGTAAATAAACACTATAAAAAAATTAAAAGTAAATAAATCACGTCCACATATAGACCAATAAAACTTTCATTCATTCAATATCCTCTATATGATGAATGCCTATGTGGCGTGTAACTTGAGTAACCTTGTCTATAATAGTAACCCCCTCCTCCACCTTCATCGCTAGAATTATCAATTGGTTCTTTTTTTACAGCTTCAACTGCGGAAAAACTCTGGGCTTACTCCGAGCTGGAGGTGTCCCAAGCTGGAGGTGTCCAAAAGATGGCCGTTTACCTCTTCTAAATTGGATGGTGGAGATTCCTTTCCATCATCCTCATTCATAGATTCAACAAGTTTTTCAACCGCTTTTTATGATCCGATTTGTACGAGATTTTCAACCGCTTATAAAATGCTGCGAGATTTTTAAAAAACTTTGATGATTTACTTGTGCCTACTTCTTCATCATATTATCTCGAAGGAGGTTGATGTTGTCGTCTAGTCCTGAATACCATTTTCAAGCTTTCTTTTATGACTTTTTAATAATCCCGTTCTCTTAAAAGCCTCTCTTGTTTTTCTCTACTAACTGTAGAGGCAGTTCCTCTGCTTAACCCTTTTTCAATTTAATAGGCCTATTTTTATATCTTCTGTCGCTGTTTGTATTAGTTGTAGTTGTAGGGGAAGGGGTGGAGAAAGTCTTTGTATTTAAGTCAACAATGGCTCGAAATAAATCCCAAACTTCCTAAGGAGCTTTGCTACATGATGAAATGTCTCCTCCCTGACAAGTCAAAAGTAATTTCAACTGCTTTGTTTTGTTTACAAATTATTTTCCACGCAACTTGCATTATAAATTTATCTTTCTGTCCTGGGAGTAGACTTGGGCTCCATAATCTCAAATATCTGTCAATCAATCATCTTCCGATGACTTATCTATAAGAGTTTATTTTGAAAGAATAATATTTAGTTATGTTAAGGAAACATAAATAATTAAGGAATGAAGATGAATAAATGCAATTAGCCAAACATATGAGATTTAATCAATATTAACTAATTTAAAGTAAAAATAAAAAGATAAAAATATTCATCCACCCATCAAATATTACAAATTAAGTCCACAAAAACTAACTGTTGAAATACCATTGTAACTTGTAAGCAAATACAAGAGAAATATAAGGCATTGTCTTATCCTTCAGCCTCTTTCATGCAATTGTTGCATGTACTTCTCATCTTGCTTGTCACTCTGATTTTCCTTGAACTCCTCATTAAAAAGTTCCCTTTCCCCCAGATCAGACGCAACCAATCCTGCATACAAACAAGTGCTTCAACTGATTCATGTGTAGGTGAGCTTCAATATTTGTTCATAACCCTACTCCCCATACTAAAAGAAAATTCCGACGCCGCGGTTGAAATTGGAATTGATAATATGTCTCGTGCTATTAACGAGAACAAATAGTATTGTAAATCATGAGATTTCGACTTCCACCAGTCTAAAACATCAAATTCTTCGCTTTGTACTTTACAAGTGGCTCATTGAGATAATGATCAAGTTCTTATTGAGTTGTGTACGTTTGAGTCTGAACTTGTGCCAGAAAAGACATGAAATCATCGATCGTGTTTTGTTGTTCATCAATAGTAGAACTACAACCCACTTCAGCAGTACTCGGGCCTGCAGCTATAATATTGTCTCTTGCGATGCCCAAAGTTTGTACATAGAAATTGTACAAATCATCAACTACATCACGAATCTTATCGACCTCAGTGACACTTTTCTCACCATACAACTTATTAAAGATGAATATAATTATGAACATCTTATATCGAGGATCAAGAACGACTGCAACAGCTGCACTCAAACTAATACTTATCAAACTTTAACTATATACCCATGATCATTAATTGTAAATAGTCTTGTCCATTATAACTTCTTTGCAAAACATCTTTTACCCTCCAAAGATCTGGCAGAAATATATTTGTTATTTGATACTTGCTTCCTGAAAACTTCTTCATTGTGTCATAAAAAATAGAAAGGAACTTGCGAACTGATTCAGCTCTTGACCAATCATCATTAGAAGATAACAAAAAATATACACTATCAGACTCTGTATAGTGAGAGAATACATATCAGAAAGCTATAGCTGAATCCAACATTTCAAAAGTTGAATTCCAACGTGTAATGATATCCAGTTTCATCGTTCTTTGAGATGACAAATTCAACTATTTCACAATATCATTCCATGTATAATCGTGAAGGTGACACTCGCATATACTTCACACTCTCTCTTATGTTTTCGATCGTTGGCTCAATTATTTTAAGGCATTCTTCTACAATCAAGTTTAAGATGTGGGCACAATACCTAAAATGAAGTATCTTTCCACCAAAATACAAGTCATCGGTTTCCTTAAACTGGTTTCACAAATTCATTCTCACGCTATCATTTGTAGAGGCATTGTCTAAAGTTATTGAGGAGATTTTCTTCCCAATGCCCCACTCTACGAGACATCTGTAGAGTAGTTTGAAATCATCAATCCAGTGTGAAGAGGGGCAAGATAACGAAAGTTTATAATTCTTTTGTAAAGCCTTCATTCGATATCAATATAGTGGGCAATTAGTGACTATATCCCATTTGTTGATTGGATGTCGTTAACAAATATGATGTCAGGTAGATTCGAAAAACTGATTCTAATTGTCCTTTCAACTTAAGTTTCTCGCTTACATATATCTTCATTGCACTCTCTTTATTGTTTTATGGGAGACCTTCTCGTATCTGGGGTTAAGGCCTCTGGCTAATTCAACAAAAGGACTCTCTACCATCTGAAATGGTCTTTTAGATGGTTTCTATTATACTTATAGATGAACAATGTACCTTGCGATGGACCCACTAAAGATTGGACAAATGAAAGTGTCTCGTGCCCTGAGGTCCGACTTCTCACTTTTTTATGACACTTCGAAATGTGTTTTTTCAAAGTTGTGGTTGACTCATTTACTTGTTTAGCATATTGAGCCTTGTAGTACTTGCATTGTATCTTCACTGTACCATTTTTCAGGGTTACTTCTTCAAAATCTTCCCACACTAGTGATCTTTTTTTTTTTTCTTTTCATGTAAGTTGTGACTGTGAGGTGCTATATCAATGGACACATCTTCATCTTCTAGACTTAATCCTTTATCTTCCAAGATCATTGACAATATAACTAACAAAGCACCAAGGGTATTGAAAATTTCCTCACTAGTCATCTAAATTGTTAAAAGATACAAAATTAGATTAACATTAACACTTTAATGCCTTAAAGATTTATACTAAACCCTAAATTAGTCACGCATCCAAGGTTGGATAGATTATAATACTTTCATATTCCCATTTAAACACCCACGCCGACAATCCGGCAACATCTCCCAATGTCTCTCCAAATAAGTTGATCTTCCATTACATTTAAATGTTGAATATCTAAGTAATGTGAATATATTTGACATGAGAAATGAAAATAAAGAAACATATCCAGAGAGAAATGGGGAGATGGAGCGTAGATCATTTAAATAGGTTATTTAAAAGCATACTATCTATCTACCATTGAACTGTCCAAACGAGATTATTTGAGCCATTTCTATGCCATAAAAAACACACTATATTTATGTTTAGCCACATAGAAATCCTCAAATGGGCAACTAATTATCTAACTCACAAGTCACAATAATAAGCTAAGAAAAAAGCAATGTAATTCATATATATTAAGCCAATTATATAAATATAATGTACAACAATAAGCTAAGTAAAAAAGGAATGTAATCCATATATATTAAGCTAACTAACTAATACACAATAATAAGGTAAGCAATAAGTAACGTAAACTATAATTCAAAAAAATTAACCACTAATTGTTTAAAATAAATAAAACACATTAGCAATTTAGGATTTAAGGTTTAGGGTTTATGGATTAAGTTTAGCTATTTAGGCCTTAGGGTTTAGGGTTTAGGGTTTGGATTTAGGTGTAGGGTTTGGATTTAAGGTTTAGGGTTTGAATTTATGGTGTAGGGTTTGGATTTAGGGTTTAGATTTAAGGTTTAGGGTTAGGTTTTATGGTTATGGTTAGGGTTAGGTTTTAGGTTTAAGGTTAGAGTTTAGGTTTAAGGTTAGGTTTTAAGGTTAAGATTAGGATTTAGGTTTGGGGTTAGGGTTTAAGGTTAGGTTTTAGGGTTAGGGTTAGGGTTAGGTTTTAGGTTTAGGGTTGGGGTTAAGTTTTAGGTTTAGGATTGGGTTTTTGGGTTGGCTCGCCCACACCCGAGCAAGGCCAGATGCACCACAGTGAGCTTGACCGCACTGCACCCGAGCCAGGCCACAATGAGCCCTCCCTCATTGTAACATCCTGGATTTTCCCCAACTTGGCGATGGACATCCTTGGACGCAGAACTGCCTTAGGACCTTATTCTGTCATAATTAGGGCATAATTTAGTTAAGTATTAATAGCCTGAATCACTTTCTATACAAACTACAAAGGCCCGAGTACCACCTCAGGCAAAAATACTCAGGACCGAATCTTTTAGAAATTAGATGAAGATTAATTAAGTGCTAGACTAATTACTCTGCGAAATTGTCTTGGGTCGCTTTAAATACGAACTGCAAGGCACGAAATGTGTAGAATCGTTGATGCTACATTACCCAGAAACTTATGATCAATCTCTAAACTCGGTTGCACTCGGGAGCACATCGAAACTCCGTATCGGACCTAGACCGCGTGTCGAAAGTTCAATTACTGTGAAATTATACGCTTATGACCACCTTGCTGGGCTTGACAACCACCTCAGAAATCAAGTCTAGATTGTATCCAGAAATGCATAACTTCAGCCTAGAGCGAAGTGTGTGAGAAACGCGAATATCCTTAGAAAATGAACTCAGATTTAAGTGATTTGAGCCGTTCTCTTGCAGGCCAAATTAAAATTTTCAGACCATCAGATTCTGACCCAAATACACCCTTGGATTAGAGAAATTTCCCTACACAGGTCAATGTACTTGTGGCCCTGATCGAGTGCCGATGACCGTTGAATTGAAATAGGTTCGCCACGATCGATCCATAAATCCAATTAGACCGAAAACTTAAACCAACATGGATCCATTGTGAGGAAACTTCCCCTAGACCGTATGTAGAAGGGGGGGCTTCAGATGTGCTCCGTTGAGCCGAAACAGATGGGTTTTGGCTATAATCTAAGTATACCATGGCCTTGGGGCCATTGAGCTCACGTTTGAGCCTATATAAAGGTCTTAAACCCTCTCTCTCCCTTCACATACGAATTTGCAAACCCTAGAGAGAGAAGAGAGAGAAAAGAGAAGGAAAGCGAGAGAAAGAGAGAGAGTGGAGATTGTTCTCGAGACTCAATCCCGCCATTCCATGTGCTTAACCACCGCTACCGTATCACTATTCCGGCGATTCTGATTCCATTTTCGGGTAAAAAATCCTAACCCTAACCTATTTTAGGGATTTAAATAGTGTAAGTGATGAAATAGCTAACCTATTTCATGCTATAGGTTGCCATTCTACCGTTGACAAAGACTTAATGTCTAAACTGAATTCGTTACGCGTTTACCGGCGAAAGGTGTGAACTATAAACGTTTAGGTTATAGTTTTTAAGGCTTTCAATGTCGGTTAATGATTTATACCTGACTTGGGTGCCATTTCACATGCTAAATGCGACGTTTCCTTGGCTTTACAGATATATATGAACTATGTTGAGTATAGTGTATTTCATGTGTTTATTGAAATGTCTGAATGAGTATGGAATTTGGATTCGTGCTTGACATGATTATCCGTCGTGGATACATGATTGTCGTATATGCGACAACTCCTTGGCGAAAGGAATTGCCCTAATACATGTTATAGCCAACATGCGTTATGCATGTTGTAGTGTGTAGTCTAAGTGTTTGTGAAAATGTCTGAATGAGTATGGAATTTGTATTCATGCTTGCCATGATTATCCGTCATGGATACAGGATTGTTGTATATGCGACAACTCCCTGGCGAAGGGAATTGCCCTAATACTTGTTATGGCCAACACACGTCATGTATGTTGAGGTGTGTAGTTTAAGTATTTGTAGAAATGTCTGAATGAGTAAGTATTAGGAAACTTGTACTTTATAAAGGTGTTGAGGTAAGATTCTCAACTACCTTAGGTATATGTATAAATCCCTTCATGCAACTTAGATTAAAAATTGTGTGAATTAGTATGAATGCATATATGCGAAACATGTTTACTTTGTATTTTGCGAAATGCTCAAATGGTTACGTTGTTTAAATTAATTGTTTAAGGTGGATATGCATATCACATGTGTTATCCTGCTATATTTAAATGCGTTTGGGACTATTACATAGTCCAGGCTATCGGTAACAGCTCCTGAACGAGTGATTGAGTTAGCTTCGCTATAACGGATATGTTCAAGGAATCCGAGTTTTACAGAGATTGCCGATAGTGGTTAGGCCACGCGGAGTACTTACGCGCTCTATTGTTGAGGGTCAATTACTGCATACTAGACCCCTGTTACAACTTGTAATTACATATATAATACTATTTAATGGCCTGATTTAAACATGTTTGGATGCAGGGTGCAGTTACGAGCTTAGATTGAAAAGGCCGCTAAAAGCATAGATTTGACACTTTGAATGCACCAAGGCAAGGGACGGACCCAGTGAACCAAGATCAACGCCCGAGATCCAAGGAAATCAAGAAACTGAAGCTCAAGTGGGCCGTAGGACATCCAGAATACAAGATCGCAGGGTTCCCACCAGCCGTTTGTCCCAAAACTCCATACACGGCCTGAAGAACATAAATTAACCGTACATGAAAAAAATAAGCCTTCGGATCCTTGTATAAGTGGCCTAATGGATAGATCAACTCGTAAACCATTGATTTTGGGCCCAACTGATGTTCGGATATTCTTCAAACTCGGGTTCGATGCATTAATGAGATGAGAAACGGGATGGACGGCTCGGATTTTTCGAAACATCAAAGTGGGTTCCACACTGCGTGAGCGGAGTACACACCGGCAATGCACGCTCAGTGCACCCAGCAAACAAGAGCGGTCAAACACAGTTTGACCGAAAAGCCCGCAGAGTCCTCCTTAACCTCTCACTTTGAGATCATGATGTGGGCCACAAAGATCATATAAAAGGATGATCTGAACCGTCCAGTGGGAGCAGAAGACGCCGCCGACGAGAATTTTCTAGAACTCCGCCGGAAACCAGTCTGGATGTGTCTCTGACAGTCCACTACGTCTAACGGACGGCAGATCTAAAAATCAGGCGGGTCACATCAACGGACAATAAAAACCAATCATTCTTAACCGATTTTTCGTAACTAAACCAATGGACGGATTGGATTTCTTAAAAATACATCGAAGTGGAGCCCACCAGCCTTGTCAGCGCAGATGAACGAGCTCTGCTTCGCAGCGTCCGCGAAACCGGACACTGATTGATGTTGTGGGCCCCACCCATTGTTCGTATGGACAATCCAGCCCGTCCATGAGATTCCAGCGACCCCTATAACTCAGGCCTAGGTGAAATAATTTCAAAAGGCATCAGTGATACGTTTTTGATCATACAAAAGTAAGACGGACGGTGAGAAGATCTGGTACAATGGGCCACACAGAACCTGAAACAAACCTACTTTTCCTGACTTTTTCTTCTCAGGGAATCGAGTGGACGGCATGGATCTCTCATCAGAGCTCGCCCGAGGACACCACTAGGATCCAGCGTAACTCTTACGCGGTCCCTGTTTCACGGTCGTCCGAGAAGTCCATCCGCTGTGGGGCCCTCTGTGTTTCTGATCACCATCGGATCGATGATCCGATCCGTCCAGCGGATGCAGAAGGGGGTCCTGACTCGAACCATGAAGACAGAACAAGTTTTTGGAACGATCAGCGTCTCCACGATCGCTCCAAACGTAAAACACTATGTGTTTTCTGCCTTGCGCGGTCCGGTTGCTACGAATAGAGTTTACGGACTCCATGATCGACTCGAACTCGGTCGGTTCTCCAAACTGACAGCACTCCCTGTAGCCTATAAGATGAGAAGAAAGAGGGAGCTCAAGGGAGGGGATGAAGGCTGGAAAGAGAGAGAGAGACAGGGGACGTGAGAGAGACAGATAGGGAATTTTTATTTTCTTTTTCTTATTATTATATCTTGCTCTAGGCCGTCATGTCGGGCTAACCTCTTAGCTAGGAATAAAGGCGAAGCTTGTATGATGGGAGGTTTTATGGTTTGGATTCATGTCCTGAACTAACATTGATTTTAGTTTGATTTAATGGGAATATTTCTAGTTTTTAATGGTCTGTTGTGGTGACATTACAATGGTCTGCGATAGCTTTGAGTATTTCCTTTTTCTTTTGATGTTTATGACGTCGGGAAGCCTGTTGTTCACCATCGTCTCTCAGGCATGGTTGGATGTCGGTACCCTTCCTAACCTTCATGAAGGGATTGGTTGGTAGGCATAGTTTAATTACATTGTTTGCTTTGTCTCTGGGCATAGTTTGGTGATGGAATCCATTCTAATGCATACACCTTTCGTCTCTTGAAACTTATATCAATGACAGTTTGGTTAATTTTCCTGATTTATAACTCAGGCATAAGATCTCCCTGATCTCTACAAGTGGATCCTCTGAATCCCTAGTTTCCCTTCTCTGATTTTTCCTAAAGTTTTAGATTAATATTTCATCATTATTCTTCAAATTACAATCGGTTTAGAATTCATCTCATTCTAGTTCTAGATCTGGTTATTTTCAGAAAACGTACAAGTTACAGTCCCTTGGGATTCGACCTCGGTCTTACCGAGTTTATTATTACATCACAACCCTATACTTAGGGACCTTGAGTTTGAATTAAGATTATGCTGTGGTGACAAGCCTCCCTTAGCAACCTACTACATAAACTCGCAAACTTGCTTATCGTATGTGATTAATTAGGACTGTCGACCCTAGATGGATCGTTGTTTGGGCAAATGATACAAGGTAGGTACCTTGGCTTCCCAACACTACTGTATGAATAAATCTAATTAAGTATTGGCTAATATGAGCATGCATTGCACTGCATGTGCTTTGGCGAGGAAGAGCACTTTCGGTAGGCTGCCATGCGCGCCGTGAGATGAAGACACTAAGGGAGTATAGGCGAGGGCATACATCATTATCGCATACAATCTTGCATTAACAAGAGTATCTAGGATATGATTGTTGTCACGCTTTATCATGATTGAACGATAACATGTTAGCCTTATAGTTTCAGTTCACTCACTCCCACTCTAGGACGGTGTTTTAAAACACCAACCAGACCTTTCTTAACTACAGGTGATGGTTCTGCGTATGAGGTAGAGCTCGATTTCATGTAGGCCGCGTTCTGATCGTCGGGGCTACGGGGATTTCGTGATATAGTTGGACTAACACATCTTGATATTTTGTATTTTGAAAATGATACATGTAATTGTTTAACTTGGAAATGATTATACTCTGGAGACGCACTACCACTTATATGCTTTATATATGTATATCTTAGTCTTCCGCTTGCTTAATTTAACTGTCTCTGGAGTATGATATACTGTTTTGGTATAATCCCACTCACGTTTAATGCACTAACACAGACAACACTTAATCATCATTATCCATGTTGCATAAGTGATGTGTTAGAACTCGGGAGTTGAGTTTCTACTTGACCCCCAATTTTTAGGGCATTACAAGATGGTATTAGAGCATGATTTGGATTAAATTGGACCTGAGTTATGGTAACACGATGTACACTGACGTACTTTGACTTAGGAGGGTACGATCAAAGGTAGAAATGATAGTAGGATTCCCCGTTTCGCTAATAAGTGAAACTGATGTTGAAACAGGACCCGTATGCATCTGTGATCATGCGAAGTGATCCGAGTTCCTTTCTAGTCCGTCAATCGATGAGCTTAGATGATAATTTGACATGTACCACACTCAAACAGACCAAAAAGCGTGAATACACGTAAAAAGGGGGCCCGAAACGACTCAAACGATTAAGGGGGCCCAAACCCCGCAACCTGGGGGACCTAAGAGGTCCCCTATACATGTTTGGCACCTCGGGAGGGGGGCAGCACCCCGCCCAGTCCAGAGGATCGGGGCGGCACCCCGCTGACCGGGGCGCACCCCGGTTCGGATAGGTTGAGCCTGTCGGGCCGGCACGGGTCGGGCGGGCCGACCATTGTACATGCATGTGAGGCCCATAAAACACATGTGGGACCCTTTATATCCTCCCTTTTGACTTAATTCTCTCGTTCCCAAGCTTCCAAGCCCCTCCAAACTCTCAAAAATCTGATTTTTCACCTCAAATCCACCAATCCATTCTCAAATCATCATATCTCCCCCTTTTCCTTTCATCTGAGCACAAAACCCACATTTTTTTTTTTATGTCCCATAACCTTCACAACCTCCAAATGTTGGGACATTTAAGGCCCGTTCAACCAACTACATTAGGTGAGATTAAGGTGGATGAAATTGTAAAAGTAACAATAAATGCAAGTGTAAGGTATTGTCCCTAGATTTGGTGTATCCCATGGTTTCCAATACCATGTTTGGAATGCAATTAAAAGTAAATCCCAGGATTTCCTTTCAAATTACACTTGAAAATTTGTCATCAGGGGATTTGGAAATCCCATCTCACACTTTCCAATACAAGGCTCATTTTCTAAAGCCTATAAAATTAATTTAATCCCATCCCACCTTCCAAATATACCATTCCCAATCCCGAGATGGGATTAGCAATGCAATCCCATTTAATACAACTTAATACCACTGGCCACACAAGCCCTTAGAGTTTTGGACCTAAAGTTGGTAGTCTTAGATTTTGAAAATTTTGACAGTATAGGAAATCCAATAAATTAATAACGTGAACCCTAGGACCTCCTTAGTTGGTATGGGCATATGTGAACTGCTTGAGCGTAGTTAAATTCAAGTTCGGACAACTCAATTCCAATCAGACAACTTTGACCCTAAGCGATAAAACAATTTCTTGTATTAGAAATAGTATGAAATCATCTAGCGTATGAGCGTAAACTTTGGATTACAACTATTGGATTACTGCTACTCATAAGTTAAGATTAGGCTACTTGTTATACTAAGGGACGTAAATGTAACACCCTGTACTTTTCTGTACTCGGGTGTTACTTTGTAACCTAGCTTAGTATAAGTAGAAACCTAACCTATCAAAACAATTACATTCAATCTAGTCTAAATTTGACCATTAAAGCAGACCCCACCCATACATCGGACTATCCAACCGTTGATTTTGAAAATAGACCATCGGCCCACTAATCCACCCATGAATCTTCCTCTAGATGAACCTTAGGACCCTAAGGACCGCTGGTAGAAATCTCCATCCTTAAATTAAGCGATCCGCCTCATCTTTAGCCTGATGACACAATAGTGGTGTCCAAGACGAGTGGATGGAGCAGATTCCATTAAACAATCTTGGGACCTAAATTCATCAGGTTCAATGTTTAACAAGCCCACGACATCCAAATTCACAATTCACTACGTGATCATCATTATCCCAACTTATGGTAGTCGAACCTATCATAGAAGTTCACTTAAATAGGCCTAGAGACCTTTGGAAATCCGATAATCAAATGGAGAGGCAATCTGACCGTTAGATTGCTGATAATTAACAATTAAGACAAGATCGCTTGGTACGGCCCACCCAAGCTTTGGATCTACCTGACTTTAGGCAAGGATGTTAATGTGAACCCTTCAAAGTAAATGGACGGAGTGGATTGGAGCATACGTCAATGTGGGCCCCACCGCAACTGTGTGTGTACGAGACGTGCATGCACTCACTGTGCACCAAATCTGTCCACACAGTTTGACTGTGTTGACTCGACAAAACAAAGAAAAAAGAGATTTTTCTCTCTCTTTCCGTCATTCCCGCCCACTTACAGTTTAAACGGAAGGCCTCCATTTGCGTCCGATGTGGCCCACCATCTCGGATCGGATCAACCATCCGAACCGTCCATATCCTTCATTTTGGATCGCCGACTGAAACCATAACCGGATTTCCGGTTACAGAGTACACACGTACACACGAACGAAGGAACAACCCACCTATTCGACGGCTCATAAAACTCCACACATCCCTGCTTCGCTGGCAAATCCAATCGGCCAGGATTTGTCGAAATTCCAGCCACATGGAGCGTATAGTCCAACTCACCATCCCATTTAGGGAAATACTTCCGCCATCAGCCAAAGTGCAGAAGGAATCTTTCCATTCTGAGAGCTGGAGAAATCCCAGCCGTTTCAAGCCATCTTGTAGCCTCTCTTGGACGATCCTGGACGTCGGCATTAAGGCTTTTGAAAATCTCGTAACTAGCCGAGAAATCAAGGAGAAGTTGACGAACCGACGGATCGGCGCAAAACAGCCTCTCAGCGGCTAAACGTGTTTAAAATACAGCCTTCTATCCACCATAAGAGGGACCCCACCTTGCTGTTAAGACATATCAGGACCGTCCAAACGGTCCTGATCTGCGGATAAACCACCCCATGAGAAAACGCCATGATCAGGGACCCATCTTCCCTGTTCGGCTGGAAAAAAATCTCATTCTGTAGTAGTGAACATTTCTTTGATCTGCAACGTCCATCATGTGGCCCACCCCATATTATATCCATCAGAAGTTGATTCTGGGGCCCATACACTAGATCAGATGTTAGGGAAGCTTCTGATGATGAGTGCACTCGAATTTTTGTGATAATCTACACACTAATCACCGTGTTTAGCCATAGAACCGTCTGGAAATGGGAATGGCTATAAATAGCCTGATGTTAGGGCGTTTTTCGAGGAAGAGAGAGAGAGAGAGAGTAAACGAAAGAGAAAAGTGAGAAAAGAAAGGAAGAGGGTGAGGGAAGATTGCCGCTGCCGCTTCAAGTTGGGTTGGCTCAGTCCGAGTCTCGGCCCGAGTCGTTCCGATATCGGTAAGAGCAGAGAGAGAGAGAGAAGTGAGATTGAGAGGGAAGGAGAAGGAATAGAGAGAAGAGAGGAGATAGAAAGAGAGAAAGCAGAGGGCCTGTGACGATGAAGCAGCTGCTGGAACGAGTTTCCAGCTGGCTATCTCACCTCAAAACGACATTCAGGTTCGAATTCTGATAGACCCGAAGCAGAGCACGCCGTGTTCAGACCTCCCAGCAGCAGGGAATCGTCCCTGGTCAGGTAACCATGTTCATTGCTCCTCTAAATACCGTCAGTTTCTTCCCTCTCGTCTGGCGATGTGCTCAGCCACCTCAGCTCAGTCACGAGTTGGGTAACTCAGTACCCTTCCAGGGCGGATGCAACCGACCTGCCTCCATGGCAGTGGTCGGTTTTCCTAGAGCTACAACCTGCGCTCAGAATCGAGCTTTGGTTCACCGCAACCTGCTGGTGGTAGCACTTTCTGGGTCGGGTCACCACTGAGTCCGTGTCTTGGGTGCAACTCGGGAGGGTTGTTACCGATTCAGCAGGGATTTGGGAAATAAACCTTTGCCATGAGTTGGGCTCGGTTTGGGATTACCCAAAACTACCTAGACAAGGGCTGGCTCGATGGTTCTTCTACTATGTCGACCCCGCACTCGCTGATGGGTCGACTTGGGCAATCTCCCCACTGAGTCGAGTCGACTCCATGGCAGCAATAATCGGACCCAATGTGGAAGACATCTGATCTAAAAGATCATTAGCCTAAGCGTATGATTAGTAGCCCTCTTTAGACTTCCCAACAAATTGTGGGTTGAGATATCCAACTGAGTCAACTCGGTATTGACTCGCTGGAACTTTGCAAAGACTTATTAGAGCTCTGTAATGTGCTACTACAGGTGATGTTAACCACTGCCACATCGAAGGATAACCCCTCCAATCAATGCAAAGATCAAGTCTCTTGAACTCCTCTCGTTAGAACAACGAATCGATATCAGCATCAAGGTGAGGAGCCTCCCCCATGACTTCTTCCATTCACTAATTTCCATGTGGATTACATCTCTAATGTAGAGAAGATGTTGAGAATTATTAACTCCTAGTTATCTTGAAGAAATTGTTTTAATGCTGTATTTTCTTATAATTATGTGTATAATGTGTTGTCTTGAAAACTCCATTTACAATTATTTATGTGTATTACCTTCATTAGACATGATGAGAAAAGAAAGCTTTCATACTAGATTATCTGTGAATTGTGTAATGAGACATTACCTTCATGACTTTCTATATTCTCTAATCTCAAATTTTATAGGTACATCATGTGGATAGTTCTTACAATATGGAAACGAGAATTGGGTCACATGTGGTGTACAAAATGACGATTGAAATTCCATCCTTCATAATTATTATTGATTTGCAATAAGACAGAAATTCCTCTTGTCATCTTTACATCATAAGCATGAGTCTAATGAAACGACTTGAGTCTTACAAATTCTTATGTCATTGTGAGTTGTATAAAGTATGTGTATGGGTAGAGTCCTTAAGGGATATAGGACTCTTCAATAATTCAAATGATGTGACCTTACTTAAAAATCTACATGACACTTAGTGAGCTCTCCTTTGAATGTATAAAAATTATGGAAGTCCATATTGAACTCATAGTTGGATATCTCTTATTTGAAAGTTGAAAGTCATTCCTTTTCTATCAAAATAATGTATATAGTGTCATGGTGCATAACATTCACGTATGATATGTGAGCTTTTCCAGGTGTTCATCGTAAGTCACAGCTTGTTGGGTTGTTCAAGGTTCTATTACCTAAGTTCGACCATCAGGTTATGTGCATTTGCACACTTTGGGCCGCTCCTTTCTTTATGAGGCTTTTTCGGGATTTTAATACCTCCTAGGGCGTACTCTGAGTATTTTTTCAGGAGATTGTCCTTGGGTGCACTCACCTTCATGGCCTTTTCCAAGTAGTTTACCTACCACGAGCAGTCTTTTATTTTGACAGCTGGATTGCATACCCAGATCTGTGACTTGAACATATATCCATACATTCATGCAAATGCATATGTATTGTATTACCATATGAATTAGAATTATTAATCTATTTTGGATTGATATGTTATGGTTGAATCTATGAGGAAAATTCCCACTGAGTTTTCATTCACCCAATCGTGCGGTTGCACCAAATAGATACAGGTATGATGGCAGGTGGAGACACCTATGACGGGATCCCAATGACGGCTGAGGTGGAGTTAAGCAAGGAGGGCCTCTATGCCATTGCAGTTGAGCCATTGGAGTTCGACTGATAATTTAGGATTTACTTGCTTTCATATCTCAGATTTTGTATCTTGTTTGAATTATAATAAAATATTTCCCCTGTTGTGGGATTTCATTTTGCTCCCATCAACATGTATTAAGCTTCCTTGTTGTTACTCTTGATATTCTTAATTTATGCAGTGGTTGCTTTACTTTATGTTATGAAATCAACTGTTAATTAGATGTGCGATGGTCCATTTTATAACGTAATACTCGGGTTCTCAATGAGGAGTGACTATCCTTGGGTTTTGATAACCAGGGTGTTACAATAAAAGACTAATTATGCTATGATATTTGAAAGATAGATTTAGTTAGTTGACTTGATTAGGCTGAAGTGAGACTTCATTCCTTCGTTGAATCTCCTTAATACTTATAGGCTTCTTTAATAACTCTTAGGAAGGTTGTTTTGATTAGAAACTATTCACGCATAGGGAAAACTTATATATATCCATTGGATTGAACGTTAGGTCAAATCAACACACCCCTTAGAATTGCCTTCTTAAGGACTTATTACAATCTGGAACACGGAGTAGAGAAACTATACATAAGCGAAATGTTCGTGGTTTGAATCAAATTCTCAATCTTGGTAGCTACCAATGAACTCAATGCTCTGATCAAACAGAACATCAGGATCAACTAGGATTAAGAATTGATACAACAAATTTTCTGTCATGGCTAGGCAGAAGGTTTATGTATCCGGCTCAGACCCACTACATAACTTTCCTTCCGTGTTGGCCCGACCACTTATAACCAAAAGTTTATTACTTCGCCTTTGAAAAGTGTTAGGAATATATAGCCAATAGAGATTTTCCTTTTTAGGCTCAAATTTTTTTTCACATGGGCAATAGACAGTTACGAATTAGGTCTCGAATCACAGACCATTCTGGTATACATATTGTGCATATGAACTTAGAAAGATAGCCTGCACGTTAACCTATTTTGTCCAACTTCCTTATGTACTAATAATGTATAGATTATTTTACCTTATTAAACTGGATATGATTAAATAAGGTAAGTTGGGACCGTGGTAAAAGTCCTTCTTTGGTAGAATCAGGCATTTTGCCAAAAACTCACACCCGTCCTTGAAATCAACCATAACACCCATCATTTTTAGCTCCTTTCTATAACCATAGGTACCAATGTCATAGTAAGTATCATCGATGGAAGTAAGACCAATGTATTGAGTGATTGTATCCTATTTCTTGTCAAGGATAGGTCTTAAATTACACCTTGTTCCGACATACGGACCAGGACATAGATTCTTGAGTATTGAGAGTAAAACTGTTTTTTAAGGGGGGAAGAATATTATGAGCCCAATCTAGTTAAGTTAGTCTGTACATCCATTGGATCAAAGTGGCGCAACGGAAGCGTGGTGGGCCCCTACCCCACTGGCCCAGGATAGAAGGAAATTGATCTAGGCTGTGTGTAGGAATATGTCACTAAATAAGATCTGAATCTTCCTTAGAATGTCAATAATGAAGTCATTGAAGGAAAGCAATTAGGGTTCAAGTATTAAACCAATTCATATTAAAAAATAGGCCTATCAATGGGTACAAGCTAAATTACAATAGCCAAGGTCAGTGTATCTACAAATGTGCTCGTTAGATACGAATCCAATAGAAGCCTTAGCCAATTTCAGGGCGAAAAAGTTTTAAGGGAGGTAGACTAAAATGAGCTAGACTAGCATGGATAGTATACGTCCTGCCATGCATATAAACTTGAAATTAATAAAACTTGGGTAAAAAAAAAAAAAAAAATCTTTACTTATTACCCTTAGGAAATTTCGGGAACGAAATTATTTTTAAGGGGGGTAGATTGTAACATCCCGGATTTTCCCCAACTTGGTAATGGACGTCCTTGTACATAGAACTGCCCTAGGACCTTATTTTGTTATAATTTAGTTAAGTATTAATAGCCTGAATTGCTTTCTATACAGACTACAAAGGCCTGAGTACCACCTCAGGTAGAAATCACTCAGGACCGAATCCTTTAGAAATTAGACGAAGATTAATTAAGTGCTAGACTAATTACTCTGCGAAATTGCCTTGGGTCGCTTTAAATACGAACTGCAAGACTCAAAATATGTAGAATTGTTGACGCTACATTACCTTGAAACTTAGGATCAATCTCTAAACCCAGTTGCTCTCAGGAGCACATCGAAACTCCGTATTGGACCTAGACCGCGTGTCGAAAGTCTGATTACCGTGAAATTATACACTTATGACCGCCTTGCTGGGCTTGACAACCACCTTAGAAATCAAGTCCAGATTGTATCCAGAAATGCACAACTTCAGCCCGGAGCGAAGTGTGTGAAAAATGCGAATATCTTTAGAAAATGAACTCAGATTTAAGTGATTTGGGCCGTTCGCTTACGGGCCAAATTTAAGGTTTCAGACCATTAGATTTTGACCTAAATATACCCTTAGATTAGAGAAATTTTCCTACACAGGTTAGTGTACTTGTGGCCCCCTGATCGAGTGACGATGACTGTTGAATTGAAACGGGTCCGCCATGATCGATCCGTAAATCTAATCGGACCAAAACTTAAATCGACGTGGATCCATTGTCAGGGAACTTCCCCTGGACAGTATGCAAAAGGGAGGGCTCCAGATGTGCTCCGAAACAGATGAGTTTTGGCTATAACCTAAGTATACCATGGCCCTAGGGCCATTGAGTTCACGCTTGAGCCTATATAAGGGTCTTAAACCCTCTCTCTCTCCCTTCACATACGAATTTGCAAACCCTAGAGAGAGAAGAGAGAGAAAAGAGAAGGAAAGAGAGAGAAAGAGAGAGAGAGAGTGGAGATTGTTCTCGAGACTTAATCCCGCCGTTCCACGTGCTTAACCACCGCTACCGTATCGCTATTCCGGGGATTCTGATTCTATTTTCGGGTAAAAAATAGTGTAAGTGATGAAATGGCTAACCTATTTCATGCTATAGGTTGCCATTCTACCGTTGACAAAGACTTAGTGTCTAAACTGAATTCGTTACGCGTTTGCCGGCGAAAGGTGCCGACCATAAATGTTTAGGTTATGGTTTTTAAGGCTTTCAATGTTGGTTAATGATTTATAACTGACTTGGGTGCCATTTCACATGCTAAATGCAACGTTTCCTTGGCTTTACAGATATATATGAACTGTGTTAAGTATAGTGTATTTCATGTGTTTGTTGAAATGTCTGAATGAGTATGGAATTTGGATTCGTGCTTGCCATGATTATCCGTCGTAGATACATGATTGTTGTATATGCGACAACTCCTTGGCGAAAGGAATTGCCCTAATACATGTTATGGCCAACATACGTCATGTATGTTGTAGTGTGTAGTCTAAGTGTTTGTGAAAATGTCTGAATGAGTATGGAATTTGGATTCATGCTTGCCATGATTATCCATCATGGATACATGATTGTTGTATATGCGACAACTCCCTGGTGAAGGGAATTGTCCTAATACCTGTTCTGGCCAACACACATCATGTATGTTGAGGTGTGTAGTTTTAAGTGTTTGTAGAAATGTCTGAATGAGTAAGTATTAGGAAACTTGTACTTTATAAAGGTGTTGAGGTGAGATTCTCAACTACCTTAGGTATATGTATAAATCCCTTCATGCAACTTAGATTAAAAATTGTGTGAATTAGTATGAATGCATATGTGCGAAACATGTTTACTTTGTATTTTGTGAAATACTCAAATGATTATGTTGTTTGAATTAATTGGTTGAGGTTGATATGCCTATCACATGTGTTATCCTATTATGTTTAAATGCGTTTGGGACTACTACGTAGTCCAGGCTATTTGTAACAGCTCTCGAACGAGTGGCTAAGTTAGCTTCGCCATAACGGATATGTTTGAGGAATCCGAGTCGTACGAAGATTGCCGACAGTGGTTAGGCCACGTGGAGTGCTTAAGCACTTTATGTTGATCAATTCAACGAACGCTCGTCTCAATCGAACTTGTCAAATAGCCCGATTTGCCTATTGTGTGTTTACCATGTATGGACGCAACTGCTTGAATCTAGGGTAGCAAACTTACCAATATAAAGCCCATTTCAACCATGGTACCACGATCCGCTAAGACTCATGAGCAAGGCATGGTGGTATGGGACACCGTGGTCGAGTTGTCGGCCTATGTTGGGGCGACAAGCCTCCCCGTAGTGACTAGTGAGCAAACTCAAGTCGTGAATCGAATACGGTGGTATGAGAAACTGTATTCAAGCTGTCGACCCGCGCTAAGGTGACGAGCCTTTCCCGTAGTGACCTCGAGTATACACTAGGACTACACACTACCAAAAAATCGAGCAAAGGCTATGGCAGTCGAAAGCATTTAGCTACGGATTAAATCCGTAACAAATTTAGCTATGGATTTAATCTGTAGCTAAATCCTAGCTGAAGCATAACTCCTCACCTAAATGGTATTAAACATAGATGGTGCTTATGGGGCTCCATGGGATCATCTAAGCCGCCCATTAATTCTGATATTTAATTTAGTTAGATGAGCTAAAAAATTATATAAATTAAATGTCTAAGTGGACCACACCATAAGAAATAATAAAAGTTAAATATCTATTGTTAATATATTGTGTGGTTTCCTTACAGATTCGATCTGACTCATTTTTTGTATTAGCATTTAAAATAATAATTTAAAATTAATGGACGGAGTGGATATGTAAAATACATATCTAGTGGGCCCCACGATCCTAAAACACAACTTCCAAAGGGGCCGTCCGTCACGCGCCCCTTCAGAAACGGAAACGGATTGGCTACTCCCCCTGCCATCAGCCCCGTGGCTGGTGGTCGGTGCTCTGTGGGCCCCACCATGATGAATGTGTTTCATCCGTTCTGTTCATCCATTATTACAGATCATTTTAGGGTATTTTCAAAAATATGAGAGGAATATAAATCTCAGGTGGACCACACCACAGGAAAACAATAATGATTGGATATCCACAATTAAAATTCTCCTAAGGCCCACTATACTGTTTATTTGGCATTTAATATGTTGATTAAGTCATACAACCCCAGATTAAGGGAAAAAACAAAAATCAGCTTGATCCAAAACTTTTATGGCCTCCAAAAGGTTTCTAATGGTCAACGCTCATTCAACACTATTTCCTGTAATGTGGTCCACTAGAGATTTGGATATAACTCATTTTTGGTCTTGTACCATAAAATGATCTAGAAAAAGTTATGGACGGCATGGATGAAACATATACATCATGGTGGAGCCCACAGATCACCGTCCTAGTGGCAGGGGGAGTAGCCAATCCGTTTCCGTCAGAAACGGACGCGGATTTCCTGCGAAAGCCTTTTGCAGAACGTTCCTGCGCAAGACTCTGTGTGGGGTCCACTACGATGTTTGTGAGAAAGCCACTCCGTCCATCCATTTCTAGAGTTTATTTTAGGACATGCGACCAAAAATAAGGAGGATCAAAAACTCAAGTGGGCCACATGAGCGGAAACAATGGGGATTTAGTGACCACCGTTGAAACATTTCTATGGCCACAAAAGTTTTGTATCGGTTTAATTTTTTGGTTTTTTCACTTCATCTCAGTGAAAATAACCTTATAAACGGTTTGGATGGAATATAAACATCAAGGTTGATCCTGGGAAGTTTTCAACGGTAGGAATTCCTTTCTCCACTGTTTCATCTAATATGGCCCACTTAAGTTTTGGATCCTAATCATTTTCGGCCTCATGTCCTAAAATGAGCTCAAAAAATGGATGGACGGGTTAGATTTCTAATAAACATCACAGTGGGGGCCCAATCCCGAATCCTTGCGCAGGAACTTCCCGCCAAAGGCTTTCATAGGAAATCCGAGTCCATCGGCCTGGGATTGCATACTGAGCAGTACGCTCTTACCGTACTGAGTAAACTCAATTGGGCCCACCGTGAATGCAATTGTCTTATCCACTCTGTCCATCCGTTTTTTCAGATTATTTTAGTGGTTGATACCAAAATTAAGGTCACTACAAGAAATACCACTTTTAGAGTCAAATTTTCGCAGCTAAAACCTTTTAGCGATGAAAATTTTCGTCGCTGAAAGACCGATGTACAAGGCTTTTATCAGCGAAAAATTCGAATCGTCACTAAATGCAAGTTTTTTAGAGACGAAAATTTTCGTCGCTAAACAAAATTTCCAAGACCTTTAGCAGCAAAAATTTTCGCTACAAAAAAAAATTTTCAAGACTTTTAGCAGCGAAACTTTTTACCGCCAAAAAAACTTCCAAGACTTTTAGCAGCGAAAATTTTCGCCGCCAAAAAAATATCCAAGACTTTTTAGCAGCGAAAAGTTTCGCTGCAAAAAAAAATTACAAGACTTTTAGCAGCGAAAATTTTAGCTGCCAAAAATATTTTCCAAGAGTTCCAAAAAATTCCAAGACTTTTAGCAGCGAAACTTTTTGCCGTAAAAAACAATTTCCAAGACTTTTAGTAGCGAAAATATTCGTCGTAAAAAAAATTTTCCAAGACTTTTAGCTGCGAAAAAATTACAAGACTTTTAGCAGCGAAAATTTTCGTTGCTAAAAAATGTACAAGACCTTTTAGCAACGAAACTTTTCGCTGCCAAAAATTCGCTCCACTTTTGGCGACAAAAAAATTCGTCGCTAAACAAATTCTCACGACTTTTTGCACCGAAAATTTTCGCTGCTACAAAAATTCATTCCACTTTTAGCGACGAAAATTTTCGTCGCTAAAAGTATCTTTAAAAAAAATATATACAGCTCAAAATTCCTAATATACACCTGTTAACAATATATTTCATCATATTCATCCTGATATACACTTGTTATATAATATGTTTCATCATATTCACATTCACATCCAGCTAAACCTAAACCCAAATATAAACTACATTCATTCAAACACAAACAGTCTTATCCACATTACATTCATTCACGCATAAATACATATAAACTTAACATAATAAACAAATATATAAAAAATCACAAAGATGAAGGCGGAGGTGGTGGGGCATCGGTGGGTAAGCGTGCAGCGAAAGCCAGTAACATCTGCATCATCCGTCGCTCATGGTCCACCCGCATCTCCTCCATTCTCCTCTCCTGCTCCTCCCTCTGCTTGTCCAGCTGATTTTTGATGTCATCGACGACGACATGTAGCTGTTGAATCTCTCTCTCTGCGGTATTAGCTCAGCGTACGGCACTGTCACCAATAACAATGGATCGGCTGGAGGCAGCTCTAGCGGATGTCATAAGCTTGGCACTATGGCCAAACCCACGCACATATCCAGAATGGGTGCCAAACACCTGACTCAGGATCTCTGGCTCACTCCGCCGAGTATCATTGGGAGTGGGCTGACTACGTAAGGTGTTCATCTCCTCCTGTAATAAAAACATATGAATTTTTATAATAAATGATATTATTATAATTTAATGCAATTAAATTTTACAATGTAAGGATTTTTACCCAAATCTTGCTGGCTCTAGGATGTACCCAAGATCCCGTTGTCTGCCAACAGTGAGTCCCTTTGTAGAAGTCTACTAGTCTGGGCTCCTGGTCAGTGACGGAATCTCGCTGCACAATCGAAAGGACAATAGAGTTAATATAAATGCATGGAAAGAATATATAAACGTAATAATTACCAGTACTTTCTTACCATGTCGTGACGAAGTCGTACAAATCACTTTGAACCAGCTATATGGTTCACTTCTAACTTTCCTCTGTTGTCAGAATTTATTTTTCTCCTTTTCTAAACTCATTATTCATAATACATTGTTATTAATTGTGAATTTAATTATTACGTTAAGATATTGTAAATATGTAAATATTACCTGAAAAGAATTAGACGAAAACCTATCACAGAGTATCCGTCAGTCCTCATCGGTCACATGCAGCAGTGCGGATTGTACGACCTCTTCGTGGCTCACGCACTGCTTGTACTGCCGGTGTAACCTAATGCGGTAATCCTTGAACCGCTTCTTCATCATGTCGTCGACAGCATGGGAGATGTGCGGAACACTCAAATCAAAGTCAAATTTATCCTGCAGTTTCGTAAATAATAGATTAAGGCAATAAACTTATTAAGAAAATAACTTAACCGTAAATGAACATTTATAAAATAAATTTTAATTTACTAAAATTTACCTGAAGGTACTGATGGATGAGTTGCCGAACATCATCTGTCACGTCTCTCCAACGGGGGGTGGTGGGGGGAATAAGAAATTGGCATAAGACACCGACCTCTGACGTAAATAACATGGCATTGTTCCCAACAGGTCTAATGCAGTCCTGTGGGAACTCTACCGTCACCCTACCCTCACGCGTAAGTTGCTCTAAAAGTAACCTATGCGTGGGTCTACGTCCTCGCCGGCTGGTCGACGACGCTATTGCAACAGAATTATGTAATTCTAAACATAAACAGAAATCATTAAAAGAAATATATGTCTAAACTTACATGCAGTGCCCGGTGTATGCGCGACTGAGGGATCAGACGCCTGCGATGCAATATGCGATGGCGATGCTGGCTCCATCACATCATGGGTAGAAGGGGTAGATCCAGTGCGCGAACGACGTACTGTCCCACCTGGTGCCATCACTGAATAGGTGCTGATGCCTTTTACTGCTACAAAGCTCACCAAAGATTGAGAGAAGAAACCAGTTCCTTAGAAATAATGGCAATCATTGACAATAAGGAGATCATTGATAGTAAGCAAGGTATGTTAGCTGTTTAGACTGGTGTAAATTATATATATATATAAAAAACTAGGACACATGTGGGTCACCTTTTCTTTTCTTTCTTTCTTTTTTGTTATTATTATTTTTTTATTTTTAAACTTTTTGATAAGAAAGATTTTCTCTATGGTTATGGCTTGTCAGTGGCCATGACCTCTATAGCTACGGATTTAATCCGTAGCAAAGTTTTAAAGAGCTACGGTACCAATGGCTACGGTCGTACTGTGGGCTAGTCATCTTTAGCTACGGATTTTATCCGTAGCTTTTGACAATGTAGTGGCGGCCAGTACAACCGTCAGTAAAGGTCCTGACCGCTGGTAAAGCCTTTACCGAGTGAGGCTTTACTGGCTATTAGCTGACCACGGGCAAAGGATTTGCCGACGGTTTTCTGGGCCTTTGCCGGCGGTTTTGACCGCCGGTAAAGGTTAATTTTCTTGTAGTGTGAACTGTCTACATCATAGATTCTACCTAGGTCCATGTTTAAGAAATTTACACTGGCGGATGATTGTGACTATTACTATTTGTAGATGATTTCAAAGCAATGAAAAAGATTATTTTCAATGGCTCACATTCAATTCTGAAAATTCAAATTCTAAGATCATTGTTTCGACCTGATTATGTGATAATAGCTTATGCATGGTAATAGCAAGAATATGGCTGGTACGAATCATTGAAGGTCTCATAATGTGGCCCCAATGGACGCATAACACCCCTACTAAAAATAAAACCTTAGGGCCTATTTGATTGCTAGGGAATTTTATTCCTTGGTGCTCATCTTTCTTGGGAAACCTGTAATAAGTTAAATATTTCTTGTGGTAGTTGGTTGAGATTCCAGGAATTCCTGGAGAAAATCTGAAACGTGTTTGGATAGAAATGGAGAAATTTTGAAAAAGTTTTTTTTTTTTCTTTTTTTTTTTTTTAAAAGACATTTATTTTATAACTGGTAAACATGTGTAATTAAAACAACTATTGAATCATCAAGTGGAGCACATGATTCATGGACTGTCCTAAACTCTAGACTGTATAATGGCTGATAATTATATTGAAGATATTGGCAGCAACCTATGATTCCACATTGCATGTACGCATACATCTTCACTCACCTTTTATCATTCACCGTGCTTTCAAATTGCAGGATGATTTGCAGGCTTTCTAGTCAATAGCATCTCCACCTACAAAATCAATGAGAGTTGCATGTATGACGCTTTCTAGAAGGAGGGGTGATTGTGATGGATTTGAGAAGCTTGCTTAATTGTTTTTACTTGTTTTCTCTGGCAAGTGTATCACATCTAAACCTGGGTAAGCTCTGCCTCTCTAGATCCTTTTGTGCCAAGAGATCTAAAAGGTGCAGCTCACCTAATGTAAAGCTTATATATTACATGTACATACATGTCACATGTCACAATGTGACATGTACCGCATGTGGATGCTTATGGTTCCCTCATGCATGTGTAATTAGCAAACCTATGTAAAAAATACTGTTGAATAGCTAGCTACAAATAATACCAAAAACAAGTTAAAAAAAAAAAAAAAGGTATCCTCCCAATAGCCATGTTGATGTGTTTGTACTCAACAACAACTTTTTAAAATATGGAATGCATAATAACCACTACATTGTCAACTTTCAATACTGAAGCATTACCCCTTTCATTTTGCATGACCCACTATCTTCTGGTGCAGGTTCTCATGCCAATCATGCAATGGGAAGAAACTGCATTTGGACCACCCGAACTTGCTCTTATACTTGTTGCTTCTTTGGCTTTGTTCCCCATCATCTTAATTCCTTCCGGACCCTCCATGTGGCTTGCAGGGTATATGGTCTTGGGTTTTTGATCATCACGATTGGGACTACCATTGGCATGACATTGCCTTACTTGGCTTATTGTTTCTTAACCGCATTCATGTAAGGCAATTTGGTTTTTCAGCTACAGATTAATAGTCTAAATGCTGATTGCCATTTGTTGCTGACTTCCCTTCTCTTTTTCTTTTTTACATTGAAATGCATAGAATTGGTTGAAGAGATGGCCTGAAAAAGCTGTACTTAAGATAGTTGGTGTAAGACCCGTATCCTAGTCCGTATCATTCCGCAGACTTTCGCGGTCCTTCCAGTTGAATTCCGGCAACCCTCACCTGTATCCGACGTTTGCACGTGATCCTAAGCTGAGTCCTATATATCGAAGTCGGCTCGACCCAAAACTTGTACCATAGTGACCGCGTCGTCGCTGCGGTTCCAACGCTGTGATTTGCGCACGGAACCGATACCCGGTCTACAAGATGTGAGCCCGCATTCATTTTGAGGAAAATACCACGCGTACGAATTTCGAGAGAATCTCTATGACCTATCTCATCAATCAATCAATCAATCAATGTCAAGTACAAGTCAAGTACAAGCAACCCATTCCTTCCCATTCCCAAAGTCAACTCTCTCTCTCTCTCTCTCTCTCTCTCTCTCTCTCTCTCTCTCTCTCTCTCCACCCATCCCTTTCTTACAAACCCATCACCCATTACCCATCACACATCATCCCATCCCTTTTCACCCATCACTTCCCTCTCTCTCTCTCTCATTCTCTCTCTTCTCTCCCAAGCAACCCAAAAATATCATACGTCCAAGCCTCCCCAAACTCTCCCAAAACAATAAGTGTGGCCCACTTTCCCTTTCTCTCATTTCCCATCTCAACCATCTATTCATCATCAACCTCCGCCAATAGTTACGGCAAGGAGCATAAGAGTTCAAGGGATCAAGGAGGAGTACAATAGGTGGGTGATCCACTGTTAATTCTTATTTTAGGGCCCACTTGTTGGTGGGACCCATTTTGATGTATGTGATGTAACCATGAGGGGCCCATAGTGGCGGGGTCCCTCTATCACCGTCTCTCTCTCTCTCTCTCTCTCTCTCTCTCTCTCTCTCTCTCTCTTCCTTGTATGGTGATGATGATGAAGGGGTGAATGGCCCATCTGGTGTGTGTGTCCCACCATGAAGCATATATTTTCCCCATGCCATTCACCTTCTTGTGGGACCCATCTGATAGATGTGATGGATCTACACCATCCAGCTCGTTAGCGAGCCTGGATGGAAGGAAAAACATAAACATCATGTTGATCCAAACAGGTGGGCCACGTCCACATGGGACCCACCCTGACAATATATGTATACACGCCATCCGTCCAGCGTCCAGGGACGCTGGATGTGTTCTGTAGGCGTGAACAAGCAGTGGGTTGTCCTCACTGTTAGCTTGGTTATGCTTTTTGGGTGGGCCACTCATGCAGGCCCCAACTTGATGTATGGGTCCAATCCACACCGACCATTCCATTCTTCAGCTCATTTTAGGCATTGAGTCGAAAGATGAAGCCAATCCGATCATTTGGTGGGCCATAACATAAAAGATAGTGGCTTTACCGTTGAAATTCACTTTGATATTTCTATACACCGAAACATGCTCAATATTAGGCTTGATTGATCTGTTATGAGCTGTAGAATGCAATGGGTGGAGACGATCCACCTGATTCAGACCCCACATAGAAAAAACCATAAAAAATAATAATAAAAGGGGCGTGTGCAGCAGGCGCTACTACTGTCCAGAGGACGTGTAACGTCTTGCTGTGTTGGGCATGAACGGAAAATGGCAGGGACCCACAGTCCCAGTCGTGGGCCCTGCCATGATGTGTGTAGAACATCCACTCCGTGCATTTGGTAGGTCCCCTTTGGGACAGTGGGCCCCCCAAAAATCAGCCTTATGTGAAGCTTAGGTGGCCCACGTCACAGGAAACAGTGATGAATTGAATGTCTGCCATTGAATCAGGGTCTAGACGGTTGGATTTTTTTTTGTAATTTATATATATTATATTATACTATATATACTATAATATATTATATTATATATATAACCTAGTTATGTGAGTGGGCCCCACGTGGGACCCACCCATGGCTGTACATGGGAGTACACCCACGCCATCCATCCATTTCAAGCTGGGACAGGTAGGAGCTTTGAGTAGCCACTGTGGTGTATGTGTTACACCCATGCCTTCCATCCATTTCAAGCTGGGACGAGTAGGAGCTTTGAGTAGCCACTGTGGTGTATGTGTTACACCCACGCTGTCCATCCATTTCAAGCTGGGATGGGTAGGAGCTTTGAGTAGCCACTGTGGTGTATGTGTTACATCCACGTCGTCCATCTGGACATGTGGCCCACCTTTGATATATGTGTTAACCCCCGCTGTCCATCCATTTTTACGGTGGGCCCTTCTTGATTTACGTATGGCATCCAAACCGTCATCCATTTTCGTGGACCCCACCCTAATGGACGTGTTCTATCCCTACCGTCCATTCATCTAACGTACTTATGGCTCCACCATGATGACCCAACCGTCCATCTATTTGGACCACCTCGTCTCACGGCTTAAGACCAAAAATAAGGCAAATCTAATATTAAGTGGACCACACTGCATAAAACAGTGGGATGAAAGTCCACCATTGAAAACCCTTTTGGGTTACAGGATCCTAGTCCTGGACCTATGTGATATTTGTTTTCCCTTTACATCTAAGACTTTGTGACCTTAATTATGAATAATATGGATGGGAAATAAATGCTATGGTGGGCCTTCTAAATTTTTAACTGTGAAAATCATTATCACCACTGTTAGATGTGGTATGGTCTAGTTGATCTCTTGATATAATTCATTTTTATATATACTCTATACTGATCTCTAAAAGTAGATGAATTGTGTTGTAATCGGCCTATTCGACTCAGGCCATTTGATTCGGCCCATTTGTATTGGCCCATTCGATTCGGCCCACTTGTATCAGCCCATTTGATTTATATGAGGCCCAATGAACGTATATGAGGCCTTTGTGTGGGCCGAACGTGATGTATATGAGGCCTATTGCTATGTGAAATTCCACCATGGTTATGTAATGATGTTCATGGTAGGCCGTGCCTTGGGAGCAATGATGGTTTGATGTCCACGTTGTAAGGATGGTGTTGGTTAAATGTCTGCATTGTCACTCTCCCTAGGGCCCATCGATAGGCCCATACTTGTAGTGTGAAGGCCGTCTAGGCCCATCTTTGTTATGAAAAGAGCTCATCACTATATAACATGTTTAGTATAGATCCATGATTCATGATCATACGCATCATATGTATTCTTGATGTGAGGAGTGACTGATCATAACATATGAGGAGTGATTGATCATAGCATACGCCCTTAGGGAAGACTATGGTGTTGGGCCATTTCTATTTGTCTTGTCCAGTTCTAGTTGCTGATATCTTTTTGCTTGCTGATTTATTTGTGTTGCCGATGTCAGATTTTGACGTTCCTTGGCATGGATTGGCTTGCCGAGTACCATGCTATCTTGGACTGTTCTGCGAGGATAGTCATGTTCTACATACCAGGCTTGCCGCAGTTTCAGTTCGTCGCCGAGCCTAAAGGAGAGCCATTGTCATGTTTGATGTCCTGCTCCATTGAGGAGCCTGTTGTTGCATGTATTGATCAGTTGCTAATTGTCTGTGACTTCCCCGACGTGTTCCAGGAGATTCTGGGGTTGCCGTCTCGCCGTCATATTGAGTTCCAGATAGATCTTGTGCCTAGTACCGCGCCTATCTCGAAGGTCCTGTACTGTATGGCACCGATGGAGTTGCAAGAGCTGTAGCAGCAGTTGGACGAGTTGCGTTAGTTGGGATTCATCCATCCTAGCAGTTCTCCATGGGGAGCGTCGATACTCTTCGTCAGGAAGAATGATGGCTCGTTGAGGCTCTGCGTGGATTACCGCGAGCTCAACCGAGTCACGATCAAGAACAAGTACCTGCTCCCGAGAATAGATGATTTGTTTGATCAGCTGCAGGGTGCACAATTCTTTTCAAAGATTGACCTGCGTTTCGGTTATCATCAGATTCGAGTCCGAGAGGAGGACATCCTGAAGATGGCTTTCAAGACGCGTTATAGTCATTTTAAGTTTCAGGTCATGTCATTCAGATTGACCAATGCACCCACGGTTTTCATGCAATTGATGAACGAGGTCTTCCATTCATATCTCGATCAGTTTGTTGTGGTCTTCATCGACAACATTTTGATATATTTGAGGACCTGTAAAGATCATATGCAGCATCTGGAGATCGCATTACAGACCCTCCGTGCCCACTTGCTGTATGCGAAGTCGGAGAAGTGCGAGTTCTCGTAAGAGGAGGTGAGGTTCCTCAGTCACATGGTGATGAGGGAGGGTGTTGCAGTGAACCCCTCGAAGGTTGAGGCAATGTGTCAGTTGGTCCAGCCCACGACTGCATCCGATATCCGCAGTTTCCTTGGTTTAACGGGATACTATCGGCGTTTCATTGAGGGCTTCTCCCGTATTGCAGCCCCATTGACCAGGTTGACTCGGAAGGGCACATATTTTGTTTGGACTGACACATATGAGCGAGCATTCTTGGAGCTGAAGGACCGTCTGACGTCCGCTCCTGTCCTCACTCTTCCCTCTGGGAGTGATTGATTTGTTGTATTTATCGATGCCTCACGTATTGGTTTAGGTGCTGTCCTGATGTAGCACGGTAGGCTTGTAGCCTACGCATCTCGCCAACTCAAGGTCCATGAGCTGAACTACCCCACGCATGATATAGAGTTGGCAGTAGTCGTCTTCACACTGAAGGTGTAGAGACACCATCTCTATAGGGTTAGGTCGAGCTCTTCTCTGATCACAAGAGCTTGAAGTATCTATTCTCTCAGTCTAAGCTAAACATGAGGCAGAGACGCTGGATGGAACTTCTGAAGGACTATGATTTTAACCTCCAATACCACCCAGGCAAGGCGAATGTGGTGGCAGATGCCCTCAACCGTCAGCCACGAGGCCTGGTGGCACATATGATGATTCAGGAGTGGAGGATGCTCGAGGATATAATAGAGTATGAGTTTGAGTTTGGTATGTAGTCTTCTATCGTTTAGCTATCGAACCTGTCGATTCAACCCTCTCTTGTCACAAGGGTGATCGAGGTCCGACAGGCAGATGAGTTGTTACAGGATTACCGAGCAGAGGCAGCATCTGAGAGTCAGACAGATTGACAGATTGGTTCTGATGGTGGGCTTCGATTTAGAGGCCGATTACGCATCCCAGATATTCTTAGGTTGCGCAGAAATCTTATGATTGAGGCACATCAATCACGGTTTTCTATCCACCCTGACTCGATGAAGTTGTATCGTGTATGAGGAGACAGTATTTTTAAGCGGGGATGAAGCGCCAGATTGCCAGTTTTGTGGCCGAGTATGAAACATGCCAGCATGTCAAGGCCAATCATCAGAGATCCCCTCGTCTATTGCAGCCATTGAGCGTCCTAATGTGGAAGTGGGAGCACGTATCTACCAATTTTATCATGGGTTTGCCAAGGACTCAGCGCGGTCATGACGCCATCTGAGTCGTCGTTAATCTTCTGACGAAGTCGATACATTTTCTCGCGATTCGTGAGGCTTGACATTCGAACAGGCTCACCAGGCTATTTGTAGATGAGATCGTGAGATTGCATGGTGTTCCTGTCTCGATCGTTTCAGACTGAGACCTGAAGTTCACGTCTCAGTTTTGAGGGAGCTTTCAGAGAGAGATGGGCACTGATTTGCAGCTCAGCACCGCGTATCATTCACAGACCGATGGCCAGATTGAGAGGGTCAACCAGATCCTTGAGGATATACTTCGGGCCTGCGCGATTGACTTCAGGGGTAGCTGGGATGAGCATCTGCGATTGATTGAGTTCTTATACAATAACAGCTATTAGGCGACCATTGGAATGACTCCTTTTGAGGCATTGTATGGTAGACCGTGTAGATCTCTGAGTTGTTGGACCGAGGTCGGAGAGCGGCATCTCCTATATCCCAAGCTTGTGCAGAAGACGTCAGAGGCCATCGATATCATCAGGCAGAGGATGCGCACAGCTCAAAGCTGGCAGAAGAGTTTTGTTGATCGCCAGCGTCATCCCTTGGAGTTCGTAGTAGGGGACAGAGTGTATCTCAAGGTCTCGACCATGAAGGGCGTGGTTCGATTTAGAGCGAAGGACAAGCTTGCCCCGAGATTTATAGGACCTTTCGAGATCATTGGGCACGTTGGTGCCGTGGCCTATCGGCTTGCTTTGTCATTTCAGTTGTTTGGCGTCTCCAATGTTTTCCATGTCTCTATGCTGAGGAAGTGTGGGTCAAACATCGTTCCTGTTATTGATTGACAGCCATTGGAGGTTCGAGAGGATGCTTCTTATATTGAGCAGCCAGTTCGTATCCTTGATCGGAAAGAGCAGGTCCCCCGGACCAAGGTCATTCCCTTGGTGAAGGTTCAGTGGGGTCACCATTCTGTTGATAAGGCATCTTGGGAGTGCGAGCCTGAGATTCGAGAGTGCTATCCCCATCTCTTTGATGATTGATTATATGTTGTATCTTATATGTTGTCTTCGATTTTATATGACAATGCCCTGTTTCCTCTTCTATTATGAGTTATGTTTATTTGCAATGACTGTGTAAATTTTGAGGACAAAATTTTTATTTGGAGGGGAGAGTTGTAAGACCCGTATCCTAATATGTTCTGTTCCGTAGACTTCCACTGTCCTTCCGGTCTGATTCCGGCAACCCTCAACCTGTATCCAACATTTACACACGATCTTAAGCCGAGTCCTGCATATCGAAGTCGGCTCGACCCAAAACTTGTACCATAGCGACCGCGCCATCGTCGTGGTTCCAACACCACGACTCGCGCACCGAACCAATACCTAGGCTAGAAGATGTGGGCCTATGTTCATTTCGAGGAAAACGTCATGGGTGTGAATTCGAAGAGAATCTCTACGACCTATCCCATCAATCAATCAATCAACGTCAAGTACAAGTAACCCATTCCTTTCCATTCCCAAAGTCAACTCTCTCTCTCTCTCTCTACCCATCCCTTTCTTACAAACCCATCACTCCACCCATCACACATCATCCCATCCCTTTTCACCCATCACTTCCCTCTCTCTCTCATTCCCTCTCTTCACTCCCAAGCAACCCAAAAATATCATAAGTCCAAGCCTCCCCAAACTCTCTAAAAACAACAAGTGTCCCTCTCTCTCATCTCCCATCTCAAACAACCATTCATCATCAACCTCTGTCAATAGTGAAGGCAAGGAGCATATGAGTCCAAGGGATCAAGGAGGGGTGCAATAGGTGCATGATCCACCATTAATTCTTATTTTAGGGCTCAGTTGTTGGTGGGGCCCATTTTGATGATGTGATGTAACCATGAGGGGCCCATGGTAGCGGGGTCCCTCTATCACCGTCTCTCTCTCTCTCTCTCTCTCTCTCTCTCTCTCTCTTTCTCTCTTCCTTGTATGGTGATGATGATGGAGTGAATGGCCCATCTGGTGTGTGTGTCCCACCATGAAGCATATATTTTCCCCATGCCATTCACCTTCTTGTGGGACCCATCTGATAGATGTGATGGATTTACACCATCCAGCTCGTTAGCGAGCCTGGATGGAAGGAAAAACACAAACATCATGTTGATCCAAACAGTTGGGCCACGTCCACATGGGACCCACCCTGACAATATATGTATACACGCCATCCATCCAGCGTCCAGGGACGTTGGACGTGTTCTGTAGGTGTGTACAAGCAGTGGGTTGTCCTCACTGTTAGCTTGATAATGCTTTTTGGGTGGGCCATTCATGCAAGCCCCACCATGATGTACGAATCTAATCCAAGCCAACCATTCCATTCTCCAGCTCATTTTAGGAATTAAGCCGAAAGATGGAGCTAATCCGATCATTTGGTGAGCCATAACATAAAAGATAGTGGCTTTACCGTTGAAATTCACTTCGATATTTTTATACATCGAAACATGCTCAATATTGGGCTTGATGGATCTATTATGAGCTGTAGAATGCAATGGGTGGAGTTGATCCACCTGATTTGTACCCCACATAGGAATAACCACAATAAAATAAAATAATAATAAAAGGGGCGTGTGCAAAACGCTGCTCTTTGTCCAAAGGACGCCAAGACGTCTCTGCTACTGGCATGAATCCCGAAAAAGGCAGGGACCCACGGTCCCAGCCGTGGGACCCACCATGATGTGTGTAGAACATCCACTCCGTGCATTTAGTAGGTCCCCTTTAGGACAATGGGCCCCTCGAAAATCAGCCTTATTGAAGCTCAGGTGGCCCACGTCACAGGAAACAATGATGAATTGAACGTCTGCCATTGAATCAGGGTCTGGACGGTTGGATTTTTTGTAATTTATATATATTATATTATACTATACTATAATATATTATATATTATATATAATCTAATTATGTGAGTGGGCCCCACGTGGGACCCACCCATGGCTGTACATGGGAGTACACCCACGCCGTTCATCCATTTCAAGTTGGGGCGGGTAGGAGCTTTGAGTAACCACTATGGTGTATGTGTTACACCCATGTCGTCCATCCATTTCAAGCTGGGACGGGTAGGAGCTTTAAGTAGCCACTGTGGTGTATGTGTTACATCCACGTCGTCCATTTAGACATATGTGGCCCACCTCTGATATATGTGTTAACCCCCACCGTCCATCCATTTTTATAGTGGGCCCTTCCTGATTTACATATGGCATCCAAACCGTCATCCATTTTCGTGGACCCCACCCTAATGGACGTGTTCTATCCCTGCCGTCCATTCATCTGATGTACTTATGGCTCCACCATGATGCATGTGCTGTAACCCAACCGTCCATCTATTTGGACCACCTCGTCTCACGGCTTGAGACCAAAAATAAGGCAGATCTAATATCAAGTGGACCACACTGCATAAAACAATGGGATGAACGTCCACCATTGAAAACCCTTTTGGGTTACAGGATCCTGGTCCTGGACCTATGTGATATTTGTTTTCCCTTTACATCCAGGACTTTGTGACCTTATGAATAGTATGGATGGGAAATAAATGTTATGGTGGGCCTTCTAAATTTTTAACTGTGAAAATCATTATCACTACTGTTATATGTGGTATGGTTTAGTTGATCTGTTGATATAATTCATTTTTATATATACTCTATACTGATCTTTAAAAGTAGATGAATTATGTTATAATCGGCTTATTCGACTCGGCCCATTCGATTCGGCCCATTTGTATTAGCCCATTCGATTCGGCCCATTTGTATTAGCCCATTCGATTTGGCCCATTTGATTTATATGAGTTCCAATGAACGTATGTGAGGCCTTTGTGTGGGCCGAACGTGATGTATATGAGGCCCGTTGCTATGTGAAATTCCACCATGGTTATGTAATGATGTTCATGGCAGGCCGTGCCTTGGGAGCAATGATGGTTTGATGTCCATATTGTAAGGATGATATTGGTTAAATGTCTGCATTGTCACTCTCCCTAGGGCCCATCGATAGGCCCATACTTATAGTGTGTAGGCCATCTAAGCCCATCTTCATATAAACAGAGCCCATCACTACATAACATGTTTAGTATAGATCCATGATTCATGATCATCCACATCATATGTATGCTTGATATGAGGAGTGATTGATCATAGCATATGCCTTCGAGTAGATTGTTTATGGGCTCACACGGTACGCGCAGGATTGTTGCATGTCTGGTAGGGTGGTTCATGCACTTGCATTTGTGTGATTGTGATTATTGTTCGCCCTAGCGACATTTAGGCCATAGCCTCCACAGACACATCATGGGTGGCTGGATTGGATAACAGAAATACTGTTTCTAGCATCGGGGCGCCATAGATGTCCTGGGTGAAAATTTCTAAACCCGATAGTATTAAAGGATGACTCCAATGTCGAGACCGAGTGGACATGAGCGTGCGAGGGCAGTATACTAGTAGGCCGCATCTCCCACTGTATAGTGGTCGGTTGAAAATGGGTGTGACCTTACCCGCCTGAATAAGGGGGCAATTTCTAGGTTGAGTTTGACCAGCTTGAGGAATGGGTCCGCTATCGATGAGCCGGGCCCGATATTGGCAGGCGGATAGTGAGGTCTTTTGCACTCTCCTAGTTGTGCGTTCGGATAGGGGCGTCAAGCTGGCGTAGAGTGTACTAAACCCCGGTGATTATCCAGAATGAGAACTGGACTGATATTTGATGAGTTATATGAGGATTTGGTTGAGGATTGGCATGCTTGAGTTGCATCTCGCATCGCATGGTCTTGATATGGCCGATAGCATTCATATCTTGCACTGCATAGCCTTGGTACGACTGATTGCATTCATGTACTCATCAACATGATTCCGCTTTACTCTGACCTTGCATTCTGAGTATGCTCATATTGCGCACACACTTACACCACCCTCTAAGCTTTCTATAAGCTTATGTACGATTAATGCGTGCAGGTGACGCAAGGATACAACCATAGTCTCACCGCAGTTAGAGTTTGCAGTCGAGCTTTTGGAGTTTCTATTACTTTCATTATCTTGTATTTCCCGTTCATACGCATTGTACTCAAAGTTTTTTTTTATCATAGTGGATTTTATGATAGTGTTCTTGTGGTTATTGTTCGTGGGTTATGCTTATGGTTATGCTCATTACGAATCAAATCATGTTTGAAATCCTCCTTGTAGGATCCCAGGATCAGAACCTGGTGTATGGGTACTGGGAGCCGATAATGGGGTACTATGGATGTTGTCAGCACTAGATTCGGTAATCGAAAATTTTGTGAGCCCGGTTTCCGAGTTTAGGGCGTGATAGGTGGGCAAGGGAGCTGGTTCTATCAATTCCGGGTGGTTGTGCTCTTCAGGGTGTCGCCATTTCCATATGCAATTTTCAACTATGCTATAGTGGTAACTGATATGAAATTTGGTCCATATATATGTGGGTAGGTTGCCGGAATGGTACTCGAATCTTTCATCTACATATACAGGTTAGTAGTCTCTAAATTTCATATTATATGATTTTCTTATTTGTAAAGCTGGAGTGGGCCATTCCTTCATTTTGTCCAGGTTGTATGACAGGCATTCAAAATAATTTCTTGATTCCTCAAGTGTATGCACGTAGCTTTTTCACTGAGACTGCTTTCTCTTTTTCATTTCTGGTATTGGATGCAGTGGGTGGTTAATAAGGACATTGGCAGATGTGAAATACGGAAAGCATCACATGACCATGGTGAAGATAGTCGCCCCACCCTCATTCCAGCCCAAATCTTGAACGCGCTGGAGCAGCATTTTGCAGACTTCCTTTGGGGTTGGGCAGAAGGGAAAAGAAGACTACATTGGTGAAATTGGAATGCATTGGCCTCCACCAAGCAGGAAGGTGGGTTGGGGGTTTGAAAGCTCACCGAGACAGGTGGGTTGGGGGTTTCCGCATTAAAATGGCATGGTCCATTCGGTTCAACGTCAGCCCCGGCCTTTGGGCAGACTACATGGCTTCAAAATACAGGAGGGACTTGGAGGCATCTGATGTCTCGCGGCTTTCGGCTACTCGGTCTCCGTTGTGGAAGAAACTTCAGTCGTTGTTCCCCTTTCTAGACAACGTAGTGCAGTGGAAGATCAGAGCTGGTTCCTGCAGCCTCTGGAACATGAACTGGTCGGGCCTTAGCCCTCTCAGAAATCTGGTTTCGGTCCTTATTCCAGCCCATTTGCGCGCCCCTCAGGTCAGGGATTTTCTGGGTACGATGGGCCCCCTCCTCCCCTCTGCGGCCCTTCTCTTGCTGCCTCAGGAAGTTCTCCACCATATCTCCCAACAAGGTTTTTGTATCATGGAAGGGCCTGAGATTCTGGTCTAGCCATTCACCCTTCTGGGGTCTTCTCTATTTCCTCAGCTTGGGCTGCGAGCAGAGTCACTCGGGAGAGAAAAGGCTGGGCTAAGTGGGTGTGGCATGCTAAGATGCCCCCGAGGATTTCTACCTTCCTTTGGAAAGTTCTTCATGCAGCTCTCCCGGTGGATGCGACTGTTCAGCACAAAGGCGTTGTCCTTGCATCCAAATGTGAATGTTAAAACCCTGGCTCCCCGTCGATCAAGTCCCTCCACCACCTTTTTCTCGAGGGTGAGATGGCACATGCAGCGTAGCAGTGCCTGGGCAGCCTCTACAACCTCAGCGTCCACTCAGCCATTTCGGTGGAAGCCAGGTTGTCCCAATGGTGGGGTGCCATTTCAGCCAGGACGTCTCCTTCGATGGTCCCATTCCTCCTCCCTGGGTGCCTTTTGTGGGAGCTATGGAAAGCTAGGAACGCAGCTCGCTACGAAGGTAAGGCCACCTCCTTTCTGGTTTTGATGGGGCGCATTAGCCAATGGGAGCATCAACTGAATGTAGCATTGGACAGCGACCAGGGGCAGTTGCTACTGTCTCTTGGAGCTCACCCCCGGCTTCATCCTCAGAACCACTACAAGAAATACCACTTTCAGCTACGAAAATTTTCGTCGCTAAAAGTCAAATTTTCGCAGCTAAAAAATTTTAGCGACGAAAATTTTCGTCGCTAAATTCGTCGCTAAAAGACCGGTGTAGAAGGGTTTTCTCGGCGAAAAATTCCTATCGTTGCTAAATGTAATGCTTTTAGCGACGAAAATTTTCATCGCTAAAAAGAATGTCGTCAACTTAACAGCGAAAATTTTGGCTGCCAAAACAATTTCCAAGACTTTTAGCAGCGAAAATTTTCGCTGCAAAAAAAAAAATTCCAAGACTTTTAGCAGCAAAAATTTTCGCCGCTAAAAAAAATTCCAAGACTTTTAGCAGCGAATATTTTCGCCGCTAAAAAAATTTGCCAAAACTTTTAGTAGCGAACATTTTCGCTGCCAAAACAATTTCCATGACTTTTAGCAGCGAAAAGTTTCGTCGCTAAAAAATATTTCCAAGTCCTTTTTAGTAGCAAAAATACTCGTGAAAAAAAATTCAAAACTTTTAGCAGCGAAAATTTTCGCTGCTAAAAATAAATTACAAAACTTTTAGCTACGAAAATTTTCGTTGTTGAAAGTCTCTTTTTTTTTATATGTACAGCTCAAAATTCCGCACGAAATTCCTGATATACACCTGTTAACAATATATTTCATCATATTCATCCTGATATACACCTGTTATACAATATATTTCATCATATTCACATTCACATCCATCTAAACCCAAACCCAAACATAAACTACATTCATCCAAACACAAACAATCTTATCTGCATCACATTCATTCACGCCTGAATACATATAAGCTTAACATCATAAACAAAAATACCCTAAACCTAAACTTATAACCTATAACCTATAACCTAAACGTAAAACTTAAAACCTAAACCTTAACCTTAACCTATATAACCTATAAGTTTAGGTTTAGGAAATCAGGTTCGGATTTGGGATCGGGTTTAGGTGTGGTTAGGGAGTTGAGATTAGGATTAGGTATAGGTTTAGGGATTTGAGAATACGTTAAGGTTTAGGTTTAGGAAATCGGGCTCGGGTTATAGGTTTAGGTTTAGGTTTAGGTTAGGTTATAGGTTAAGGTTTAGGAAATTGAGTTTAAGTTATAAGTTAAGGTTATAGGTTAAGGTTTAGGTTATAGGTTAAGTTTTAAGTTTAGGTTAAGGTTATATAGGTTTAGGTTTAGGTTATAGGTTTTGAGATTTGAGAATAAGTTTAGGTTAAGATTATAAGTTTAGGTTTAGGAAATCGAGTTCGGGTTCGGGATCGGGTTTAGGTTTGGGTTTTCAAGTTAAGGTTTAGGTTTAGGTTAGGGAGTTGAGATTAGGATTAGGTGTAGGTTTAGGTTTAGGGATTTAAGAATACGTTAAGGTTTAGGTTTAAGTTAAGGTTTAGGTTATAGGTTAAGTTTTAAGTTTAAGTTAAGGTTATAGGTTTAGGTTTAGTTTATAGGTTTTGAGATTTGAAAATAGGTTTAGGTTAAGGTTATAGTTTAGGTTTAGGAAATCGGGTTTAGGTTTGGGTTTTCAAGTTTAGGTTTAGGTTTAGGTTAGGGAGTTGAGATTAGGATTAGGTGTAGGTTTAGGTTTAGGGATTTGAGGTTTAGGAAATCGGGTTCGGGTTATAGGTTTAGGTTTAGGTTAGGTTATAGGTTAAGGTTTAGGAAATTGAGTTTAGGTTATAGCTTTAGGTTAGAGAGTTGAGTTTAGGTTATAGCTTTAGGTTAAGGTTTAAGAAATTGAGTTTAGGTTATAAGTTAAGGTTATAGGTTAAGGTTTAGGTTATAGGTTAAGTTTTAAGTTTAGGTTAAGGTTATATAGGTGTAGGTTTAGGTTATAAGTTTTGAGATTTGAGAATAGGTTTAGGTTAAGGTTATAAGTTTAGGTTTAGGAAATCGAGTTCGGGTTCGGGTTTAGGTTTGGGTTTTCAAGTTAAGGTTTAGGTTTAGGTTAGGGAGTTGAGATTAGGTTTAGGTTTAGGTTTTGAAGCAAAAAAGAAGAAAAAAAAAATCTCTTTTATGTTTTTTCAATCCATCTTCCATTTTCTTCTTAACAAGAAAATCCATATTTACTAATATTTTCATTTTTCTATTTTTCAAAAGAATGAGTTCGGACTCCGAAAGCGTCGGCTCCAACACCCACACTTTCAGCCCAAACCCTAACCAAGGACTCCAAAATTATCAAGTACTCATAAACATTCATTGCAAGCATTTTCTGTCCATGACGACCATACTGTTAAGATCGATCCTCTTATTTGTGCTCCCCTAGGTGTGGATTTTGATAAGGATTGCGTTCATATGCTACTTCATAGATCATATTCCGAGATAAAAGGTATCAATTATATAAAAAATTATATTTCAAAAACAGACAATAAAGGGCACAAATTCTTATTATAAAGCTGATATTTAGAGTTAAAGCTTACCGTCATTATCATGTTGAAACTGTTCCTTGAATACGGTGACGTCCCTTATTGATCTAAAACAGTCAAAGAAGAATTACAATTAAAAGAAAGAAATGATATTGTGTTGCCTAGTAATCATATGAGGAAGCAGCTCTCAAATTGCAATTGTGTTTCATTTATAGTACTCCTTATCCATTGGGTTCAACAGTCATTTACTCCTTATTCTTGTACAAAAATGTGAAGCACTAAACATGGAGCTCTTAAAGTCAAGATCAATTCCCACCTTCTCCGTATGAGAAAGAAAATGGACATAACTTCGGTGAACAGGTTGCAGTGTGCACCAAGAGTAGGTGTGTACATATACCTCCCACCTCCGAAAGCGGTGAGCAGAAGTCCAGCATCCATGTCAAAATGCATTATTCAAAGGCCCAATTCAACAATGTAATGGAAGTTCCTACCTGAAATATAAATTGATCTATCAAAAAAGAAAAGCGAGAAAATGAAGTTCAAGAGAACCTTTACAAAAAGAAAAATGCAATATTACCTTCTTGACCAATGATACACTGATGTTTGTGTGACCAGCCCCAATATCTTTGGGGTAATCCACTTCAAAAACACAACCTGTGAACATAACAATTTGGCATGGAAACTAATTGAGAAACAAAACAGCCTATGAAACAAATAAAAAAGTGAGCTAATAAAGTTTAACGTGGATGTTGTTGCTTCTTTCAGTTATTAGAGAATCTATCTTGGATGCTTACTGTGGATGAGGGTCTATTCTGTTGATTCTGCAACATTTACTGTGGATGTTTCATAGACCAAAAACTCACACTGATTGGACAGTCCTAGCCCTTCAAACAAATCAACCAGGATGTTGCTGATGGCACAATAGATTTTAAAGCTCTTTCAATACCTGCATAACCAAGATAGAAAAACGAATGGGTTACATCTGTTAGGAAAAAATGGTTTTGACATAAAAATGGCACAAAAAATCATAAAAACAAATGCAAAATGAGTGCCTAAATGGGTTTATTTTGTAGCTCAGAATAAGAAAGGAAGAAAAGGAAGCAAGTCTTGAGCTCCGACACATCCATTTAAGCATTGATTGGCCAGGGCCCAGCCCACTGACAGACCTATAGTGAGGGGAAGTGGATTCACTTGCTTGGGATGGTGTTTTTAGACCTTTCCTTGTTGTTGGGTATTCTTTCCTCTGCCAGCCTTAAACTTTCAGAGGTGGGATTGAGCTTATAAACCACCTCTACGACGAGGCATCGAGGTTTGGCAAGAAAGAAAAGACGGGTATTCTTTCCTCTAGTAAATATTCAGCATATCAGCAATTCAAATTGATTCAAAGAAGAAAAATCTGAAATTATTGGGTGTAGCTACACAAAATTTAATCATCAAAAAATAATTGATTCCCCATCTCTTTTCAGACTTGCCACCGTTAAGCCAGAAAAAAACCAAGTTGACATACTTCATCAAGTTTTTTTCAGATTCCAATATACAATTTTTTCCATATATACAATTCCAATATACAATTTTTTCCAAAAACAAAGCCAGAAAAAATAGAGATTTAGTTTCCACCTTTGAAATATTTATATGACCACAAAAGTTTTGCATCAGTCTAAGTTTTCCATGTTTTCACTTCATCCTAGTAAAAATGACCTTATAAACTGGTCTGGATGGCATATAAACATCAAGGTGGAGCCTAGGAAGGTATTGACGATGAAAATTCCTTGTATGGCTCAGCTGAGTTTTGGATCCTCCTAATTTTTAGTCACGTCTTAAAATGAGCTCTAAAAATGGATGGACGGGTTGAATTTCTCATAAACATCACAGTGGACCCCACCTTGCATCCTAGCACAAGAACTTCCTGCCAAAGCCTTTAGCAGGAAATCCCGTCCTATCAGAGGGAGCGCAGGGGGGCACGGATTTCATTTAGCCAAAAGCTCCCACGCTGGTATGCTAGGTGGGTCCCACCATAACGTTTTAGAGAAATCAATCAGATCCAAAATTTATGTGGGCAAATGACTACCATTGAAACATTATTGAGCTCTACCTTGATGCTTCTGTTCCATCCAAACCGTTCATGAGGTCATTACCACTGGTATGAAGTGGCAACGGGAAAGTCCTATCCTAATACAAAACTTTTGTGGCCATACAAATATTTCAATGGTGGTCATTATATCCCCATGTTTCTTCTCGTGTAGCCAACTTGAGTTTTGGACCTGCTTCATTTTTTGTTAAATGTCTTAAAATGATATTAAAAAACTGATGGAAAGGATGGATTTCTCACAAACATCACGGTGGGCCCACCTAGAATCCCATCCCTGGCGCTTTCGTTCCTGCTAAAGCCTTTTAAGGAAATCCGCCTCTTACACCCGATCTCTTTGAAGTTCATTGTCACATGTGTTATATCCACTTGAAAGAAATGCTAACCATTGAAACCTTCTTAGGCTCACCATAGTCTTTACATACCTCAACCTATTCACAAGGTGATTCAGATAAGGATGCAGAAAGAATACAGAATGTCAGTCTGATCCAGAAACTTGTATGACACATAAAAAGATAATGCTTCAACAGTGTGTATTTCTATCTTTATTATATCATGAGGTGTGGCTTACCTGAGCTTTGGATCTTGCTGGTATTTGGGCTCATGTCTTAAAATGAGCTATCAAAGTGGATAAGTAGAGTAGATATAAATAATAATAATAATAATAATAATAAATCACGATGAGTCTCACTTAGGGTTACAAGGGATTCCCACGTGGCTATGTTATAAAGACTAATAAGAGATAACCTGTCCATTTGGAATTGTTAGTAACCCGGGTTTCACTCAAGGTAAGAAACAGCAAATTCCATGTGGTCCACCATATGTTTTATGTAAATCCTCTCTGTCCCATAGGTGAAGCTCTTTATTTTCGCTGTACATGCAAAAGATTTTCCAAACAAAACTCCTTTGGGTCTCAAAAATGGTTCATGTAAATTTTCTCCTAAAACCTGGAGTTCTTATGATGTACCCACTTGGGTTTCCTAGAATTTTGTCTTTTCTTCATCTTTGTGAGTTATACCTATTAATGTTTTTAATTGATAAATGCCATGGTAGCCCCCCCACACAAACATATGGTTGTCATCATCCCCATTAATTGTTCCCTGTTGTATGGCCCACGGAAGTTGTGTATATATCTGCAGATTTTTTCCCTTGAAGTCCTAACATTAAGGATAACCTGATAGAGTAGAGATTCCATATAAAACTGGTGATAAGAGTCATCCACCCTGAATTGCGCTATAGGCATTTCATGCCATTACCGATAAGAACAATGGATTAATCAGACAACGCTGTGGCTGGCTCATCCCATATGCTGCCCAGAATGAAGATGGGATGAAAAGGAGTTGGACCAATTTTCATTTTATTCATGCTTTGATGAAAAATCGGATCTGAGAGCAGATCTGATGGCTATCAACCAGATCGACAATGGAGATGAGTGCAGCGAGTTCCTGCTGGCAACAATGGGATGGAAATAGTGGGGTTTGGATGGCACTAAAGTGTTTTGTTTGGAAATGGGTTAGGGCCGGCATAGCTTAGAGAGGACTCATGGGGTATTACCTGATGCAGAATCATGGATTTGTTAGCAAAATCCACAAGCGGCTTTGGAATGCTGAGCGTCAATGGCCGCAGACGCGTACCGAACCATCCGACGAGAATGAGTGCCTTCATCATTGCACGAAGAACCAACTACTAACTCTGCCATGGATTCTAACGCCCTGCGAGGGGAGGAGAAGAGCACTGATCTAGGTTAGGGATCGAGAGAGAGAGAGAGAGAGAGAGAGAGAGAGAGAGAGAGAGAGAGAGAGAGAGAGAGGGATTTGGGATTTGGGGCTTTTTGGGCGCGGCTCTGTTTTTGAGCGCGCGCCCAAATTTAGGCCGGGGTGCAGTATGGCTCTGTGGGCCCCACCATGATGCGTGTCAAACATCTACCCCATTAGTCAGATGCACCATCCCATGGTGGGCCCAGTGATTAAAAATCAAATCAATCTGTGACTTGTGTGAGCCACACACATACAAAAGTTGAGAGGGGTTACCCTCCATGAAAACATTCAAAATTATTTTTGGGCCCATCGAGATGTGGTCCACAAATCCAACCCATCAATTATGTGTGTACCACTTGGATGAGGGGTCATTGAAAGTTTCACATGCATCCAAATTTCAGGTGGGGCCCACCAAGTGCTTTTATATGTTTTAGGTATGTCTTCACATGATTTTAGATGGTATGGCCCACCGGAGTTCCATATACGGCTGATTTTTGGAATATCCCATAATTTAAAGGGGACCCATCAAATGCACGGTGTTGATTTTTAACACATGTCATGGGGGGGCCCACACAGCTTGACCTCATGGGGACGACATGGATTAAACACGAAAGTCAAGTTGTGTGGGCCCCACCATAACGTGTGTCAAACATCAACACCGTGCATTTGATGGGCCCCCTTTAAATTATGGGATATCCCAAAAATCAGCCGTATACGGAACTTAGGTGGGCCATACCATCTAAAATCATGTGAAGAAATCCCTAAAACATATAAAAGCACTTGGTAGGGCACACCTAAAAATTTTATGCATTTGAAACTTGGTCTGACTCCTCATCCAAGTGGGACACATATAATGGATGGGCTAGATTTGTGAACCACATCTCGGTGGGCCTAACAAATGATTATGAATATTTTAATGGAGGGTAACCCCTCTCAACTTTTGTATGTGGTGTGGCCCAAAAAAGTCACGGATTGACTTGATTTTTAAGCCCTAGGCCTACCATGGAATGGTGCATCTGACTGATTGGGTAGATGTTTGACACCCATCACGGTGGGGCCCACACAGCTCGACCGTACGAGAAGTTCCCATGAGCTCGACTGCTTGGAACCTTTTCCCATATATATATATATATATATATATATATATATATATATATATATATATATATATTATAAAATTATTATATATCCATCATTAAAATCCTCCTAAGGCCCACTGTACTGTTTATTTGACATCCAATAGGTTGATTAGGTCATACAGGGCCAGATGAAGGGGAAAAACAAAAATCAGTTTGATCCAAAACTTTTATGGCCCCAAAGTGTTTTTTAATGGTTGACGCTCATTCAACATTGTTTCCTGGAATGTGGTCCACTTAAGATTTAGATATATCTCATTTTTTTTCTCATACTGTAAGATGATCTTTTAAAATAGATAAACGACATGGATTAAACACATACATCATGGTAGGGCTCACAGAGCACCAACCACCAGCCATTGGATGTGTTAGGGAGAGTAGCCAATCCGTTCTCCTTATTTGTGGTGTAGTCCATTTAATCTTTGGATATGATTCATTTTTTGGATAATTCTCTAAAATTATCTCGAAAAATAGATGAACGGTGTGGGTTGATCCCAAATTTTCGGTAAATCCAAAACTCAAGTGTACCATGCCACGCGAAACAGTGTGGAATAATGATTTCCACCGTTGATACCTTCCTTAGGCCCACAATAATGTTTATTTGACATTTAACATGTTCATAATATCAAAAAGATACAAATGAAGAGAAAACATAAACATCAGCTTGATCCAAAACTTCTATGAATGTTATTTTTAATGGTGGACGTTCAATCCCAACTTTGTAGTCCACTTAAGCTTTGGACCCGCCCTATTTTTTGGTTAATATCTTAAAATGATCCGAGAAAAGCGTTGAACGGTATGGAGAAAGTCAATCCATGACTTAGGTGAGCTAAGAGCTTAAAAATAAAGTCCATCCATGACTTGGGTGGGCCATACCACTTAATATAATGGAGAGGGGTTTCCTTAAAACATTCGTAATCATATATTGGGTCTGCCTAAATGTGATTCACATATCCAACCCACTCATTATGTGTGTCCCACTTGGATGAGGGGTCAGACCAATTTTCAGCCGCATCCAAAACTCATGTGGGCCCCACCAAGTGCTTTTATATTTTTTAGGATGTCTTCACATAGTTTTAGATGGTATGAACCACTTGAGTTTCGTATACAGATGATTTTTGAGATATCTCATAACTTAAAGGGGACATATCAAATCCACAGTGTTGATGTTCGACACACATCATGATGGGGCCCACAAAACTTACTAACATCAATTATTAGGTTCTCACGAGGTCAGTAAGTTGGGTCATAATTTTGACCTGAATATTTGACCCATTTTACATGTCTGGTCCATTCACTCCATTTTACTGATCAATACTCTCAATTTGACTAGTTACTCCCCTTAATCAGGCTACATATGAGAAAGATATTAGGCATATAAGATTGATCACACAATTTCAGTGAAATTTGATTTAAACATCTAAAGTTATTTATTATTCAGTCTGAACTAATTAAATTGTCCAAAAATGATTAAAGGTTCAACTAGTGGATGTGCCTAATAATTTAGTAATTTTATTTTTCACAGATAAATTTCAATTTCCATTTAAAAATAACATTTTTTTTTTCAAAATGTATATATTTTTTCTCTTTAAACAAAATATCATTTTTATTAAAAAATATTTAAAATAAAAATTTTGAATTTTTATTTTTAAAATCTCAAAAATTTTCTCATATTTTAATTTTTTTCTTAAAAATTTCAAATTGCCAATTTTTTTTCTTCAAAAGCATCATTTTGTTCTCAAACATTGTTAAAATTTCTAAACTTCTCAATATTCTTTTTTATGTGATATTACAAATCATTTAAATATTACCTTTTAATTACATATATATATATATATATATATATATATATATATATATAATTTCCACTCATATGATATAAAAACTATATATATATATATATAGAGACACATTTTTACTGACAAATTTTTTTAAAAATTAAAACATTTTTACATTATTACTGATGGTTTTCAGCCGTTGGGAAAAAGATTTAGGAAAAACACTTTTACCGATGAACATTTTCGTCGCTAAGGACCTGTTTGGGCAACTGGATTAGAAGGGATTAGGTGGGATTGTATTAAAAAAAACATCATTATTACCCATGGCAGGGATTGTCCCCTGATTCCATGGGATTAGATTAATGCTTTGCTTTGTTGGTAATATGGTGGTACATTGAATGGATATACCCACCATCATTTGAAATTACCAGAATAACACATGTATTATATCTAAACCGTTCATTAGTTTTGTAACCTCATATTATGGTATGGGCCGAAAAATGAGGTAGATCCAAAACTTATGTGGCCCCAAAGAAGTTTTCAACGATAAGTATTCAATCCCCATTGCTTTCAGTGGTGGGTCCACTTGAGCTTTAGAATTACCTGATTTTTGGCCCATGCTCTAAAATAATCTCAAAAAATGGGTGGACGGTGTGGATATAGCCCACACATCAGGGTGGGACCTACACAACTTGCTAGCATTGAGTGAAATTGGCACGGGACCCAATGTAATTCCATCCGATCTAATCCTTTAGCAATGAAACTTTTCATCACTATAAGTGTCACCCACGTTTTTTAGCTACGAAAATTTTCGTAGCTAAAAGTAAACCTTTGGATTTCTTCTCACCAATTGCTTAGAGCCTTTAGCGACGAACGGTTTTGTCGCTAAAAGTATCACCCACGTTTTTTAGCTACGAAAATTTTCGTAGCTAAAGGCATTTGAATTCTTTTCAAAAAATACTTACAGCCTTTAGCGACGAAAATTTTTGTCGCTAAAAGTCTCATCAATATTTTTTAGGCGACGAAAATTTTCGTAGCTAAAAGTAATTCATTTTAATATTTGGAAATTTTGTGTGCAGCCTTTAGCGACGAAAATTTTCGTCGCTAAAAGTCTCATCTACAATTTTTAGTTGCAAAAATTTTCGTCGCTAAAAGTACACTTTTGGCGACGAAAATTTATTTCATTGCTAAAAGTGACTTTTAGTGACGAAATAAAATTTCGTCGCTAAAAACCCTCTTTCTTGTAGTGAACCAGAGCACTTCCTTCTCCTCACTAGTTTTGGGAGGGGGGGAAAAGTCCAAATTTGCTGTAGTGGTTAAGTGGATTAGGCCTTGCTGGAATTGGGTAAAAATGAACGTCGATGGATCCTCTAAGAACAACCCAGGGGCTACAGGGGGCGGTGGCGTCTGCAGAGGTGACACGGGACAATTTTTATTCACTTTCTCTGCTGGCTACGACCTTGGCTCAAATACTTATGCAGAGCTCTGAGCGGTCTATGATGGTCTGCAAATGTGCTTGGCGTTTGGGTTTAATCAGGTGATAATTGAATCAGACTCCCTGTAAGTAGTGAAAGCTCTAAACGGGCTAGGTCGGATGGGCTGGAAATGGAACTACTGGCTTAGACAGATAAATCGCTTGCAGGAGAGTGACCGTATTGAATTTGCGCATATATTCAGGGAGGGGAATGCTCCTGCCGATGCCTTGGCCCGTCTTAGGAGCGACTCCCAGCTCTTGTCCCTCTCCGTTTCTATCTCGGAGCTACCTTGTAATATCCGAGGGCTTCTTTTTCTGGATAAATTGGGGCTGGGGGCGATTAGAGAGGTTAAATAGAGGCTCAGTTTTGCGGTTTTTTGTTGATATGATAGGCTTCCTTGGGTATTTTCTACTGGGGAACCCCGAATTTAGGATTTTTGTATCCCTTTGCACATCAATGAAATACAAAGTTATTTTTTGTTATATATATATATATATATATATAAAACTCTTCTATCATTGCTATTGTTAACATAGTTGCCTTCACTGTCTATGCTAAGAGAAGTCTAAACAATCCGAGAAGCATGAGAGCAAATGAGCTTCATTTCCTAATGTTGATGAATGCAAGGAGGTTAAAGCATTTGAGTCAATTTACTGGTATCCTTGCTCCTTTGTTGCATTTGTTGCTCTGTACAATTATTTGTCTTTTAATTGCTCTAAATGAGGATTCTACATGGAATGGTCTCTTGATTGAATACAAGCCAATATACAATTATGTTTAAATTTGTGTTTATATTTCTCAGTTCTATGTATGCAACTTGGGAAAATTGTGCAGACATAGGTGTTGGGTGTTACATATTGATTGAAGTGTCTGAACCCAATTTTCAATGGCCAATATATATACCAAAATACAAGGCCCACAAATGATTTCAATATTTTAAAGAAGTTGCTTTTGAACAAGAAATGGATTCCAGAGTCGAGAGAGCGTCTTTGTCTGTTGGAATGATTTTTGCATCTGTAATGCTTCTTAGCTCCTTCGGTATAGCTTTTTACCCATAAAAAAAAAAATGAATGAACATAAAATTACAGATTTGCAGATATAGTTGTGCTTTTGGTATAAAAGACATTGTATTAGTTCCATTTCCATATGATATTCTAGAATATACCTAACAGTAATAGGTGGGAAGGTGGGTGTATAATGTGGCTCCCATCTGATGTCGCTGCTTTATTTTTCAGCAGAGCAATTACTCTTCACTGGAAGGTGTTCTGTACTACAAGCCTCATTTTGAACAACTTTTCAAGGAAATTGGCAGTTTCAACAAGAGCTTCCAGTTACGTAAGGCTTCTCTCTTGAGTTGTATCAGATTCTTTCTTTGATTTCTATCTGCTTAATTGCATGATGTGTTTTTACTTTTTAGTAGCTGCAAAGTTAGCAGAGAAGTTGACCCCGGAACTGGTATGCTAAAACCATTGGACCTATCCATGAATTTGTGTGGCAAGATTTTTACTTTTGTTAGAAAAATAATACATAAAAGGTGTGGAATAATGTTTAAGATGTTCTTCTCTTTGTGGATTTCAGACGATCACCTAGCAAAGTTGCCGGCATGTTTTCTGGGACACAAGAAAAATGTGCTACTTGTGGTAAAACAACATATCCACTGGAAAAGGTTGGTTCCAAATCTCAGTATCATCATTCATTTTTGTAACCAATATTCTTCCTTTATAGTCACATTAGGTTGTTGTCTTCTTTTCTGCCTAGCTTCCTGTGGATGTTAGTTTCAAATGTAGCGTTTCATGATCAGTGGCCGGTTAATAAAACTTATTTTCAGCACTTACCACTGAAATTTAATATTTTCAATGATTTTCATTGATTCAGTTCGTTTGGCAAAACCTACTTAAATTAATTTTCACTGAAAATATGGGTCCTTTTTTCAGCTCCCCTCCCTTCACTTAAATGTTGAAGGCTGAATTTTGAAAGTGGTGGTGCATTAAAATTTCTTTCACTTTTGACTAAAATATCCCTAAAATTATTTCAAAATTACAATTCAGCAAGGTTTTAACATTTAACTAAAATTTCAGAGCTTATTTTTCACTTTATCAAATGACACCTTAATATCCTATGCAAAATCAGGAAGGGTTTGCAATGTCATATGGTGTTGTTCGACATTGGGATGTGAAAAATGTTTTTTTTTTTTTTTTTTTTGCCTTTTGTTGTTCCAATTTTAAAGTTGGGGTATGATCTGAATTCCCCATCGCATATTTCTGATGTGATTCCCACTGTGGTAACAAATAAAATCCCCTTGATGAGGAATTAAGTAGCATTCGTTTTGAAATGTAGAGGCACACATTCTGAGAGGGAAGCAAGGTCAAATAATTAGAGCTTGTCTCGGATTTGTTGGTGCTGTCTTTTTACTTATTTGGATTTGTGGAAATAAAAAAGTAGTTGAGGAAAAGAGAACGTCGCATATGAGTACAACTGTGGAGAAGGAAAAGGTTTCATTTTTTTTAAGGTCTGAAAGGAAAGGGAAATCAGCCTCTTCAGGGGAATTTGTAGAAAAGGAAATTAATTTCCTCAGTGTTGTCTTTTGCAAATGAGGGAAACCATCACACCTGAGGAGATTTTCCTATCCTCAATTACTTTGGTTTCCTTAGTCCACTCTTCTTTTGCAAATGTGGGAAGCCTTCACATTTGAGGAAATCAATTTCCTTTTTTCGAGTTACTTTTTTATTTTCCCAATCTTATCTTTTGCAAATGAGAGAATTATGACTCAGTTACTTTTTTATTTTCTCAATCTCATCCCCGTGTGAATTATTTTTTGAATGACTATCAGGTGTAAGATTAAAAAAAAAAAATACAAACAAATCTGACAGATTTCTTTTTTAATTCGCAGATATTTTAGCGACGGACCAAATCCGTCGCTAATTCCTGAGTTGACAATGGACGACGGATTTGAGGTCCGTTGCTCTCCTCATATTAGCGACAGACCTTATCTGTCGCTAATATTTTTAATGACGAATAATTTGGGTGCATTTTTTTGAATTTCAGTGACGGATTTCTTATTTTTTACGATGGATTTTATTTATCTGTAATTTGCGTCGGACCTTATCCGTCGGAAAAAAATGAAGTAAATGGCAACAGACAAAATCCGTCATTTATTTGGTTTTACGACAGATTTGGTCCGTCGCAAATCCACAATTTTGGCGTAGCAGATATCAGATTGAGTATAAAATGCTTACTGCAGTCTATTTTATTTGGCTTTTAAGATGTAATTTGTTTATGGGTAAACGGTTGACTGTGTTTAGATAATTTGTAAATTATTTACAGTTTGTAATTGCGTATTCACATTTGGCTCTTTTTTTTTTTTTTTTTTTTTTAAATTTTCAAACCAAGATTTCATTGGTCGACACAATAATTACAATTCGGGTTTCCGCAGGAGAAAAAGGACCTGAAGGAAACCTATCATGAAAAGCCAAAAAAATAACCAATCAAAAGAGGCTTAAGCCATCAGGGGTTGCCATCGAACCGACAGGAATTCCTAATTGCCCCATAGACCTACCCTATTTAGGAAGATGAGGGCTTTGACCTGCTGGGGTAGCTTGGATGGGTCCCCAAAAAGCAAGGACTGGTTAGTGCTACCTAGGTTAGCCAACGCATCCGCCGGGGCATTACCTTCCTAGAAAATATGGGAAAACATTATCTGCCCTCTCCTTTTAAAACCGCTGATTCTGTTCATCCAGTAACCCCATTTCCAACCTAGCTTGGATTCTCCTCTTAACACCTTAACAACCTGTTGGGAGTCCGATTCAACTATGATTTTAGTGAGGCCCCTGGAGAGACAAAAGTTGATACCATCATGAGCCCCACGAATTTCAGCGTAGCTATTTGAATCCACACCATAACCATCCGAAAAAGAAAAAATGAAAACGCCCCTCTCGTCTCTACACACATCGCTACCTCCTGCGTTCCCCGGGTTACCTCTCGAGGAACTGTCAACATTTACCTTGACCCAACTCGAGGCGGGTTTTCTCCAAGTCACCAATAAGGAAGAATTATGCTGACGGCGATTGGAGGAAAAACTGGTTAGCTAACCGGGCATTTTGGGCTCAATAATAGCGCCCGGGATGGAGATTCTTATTCCGCTAATGGTGGACAACCACCACGACACGTGCCATTACCGAAGCTATTGAAGGATTTATGCCTTAAAAAACAATGGCATTCCTCCCCTTCCAAATTTCCCACAACAACAAACACGGCGCCAATTTGTGGAGGGAAGGCAGGATGGGGCTGGATGTTAGAGAGTTCCACCACTGCTTAGAATAATAAATCCTTTGGCTTAGAATAATAAATCCTTTAAAAATCATCAAATAACAGTCTTTATTTAAGATCCATAATTGGGATAAGCCCAACTTAATGAAGCCTATAGCTAATTCTTGTGTTATACTAATCATTTGGTGGGGCTACCGAAGTGGGCCTACTAATTCAAAATCCCTTTTTGTAGTGAGAAACTATTGAATATAAACAACTAATTATTAATTCACGTGTAAATATAGTGTACTAGAATAATGTATAGTATGTTCCACATGTATAGTAGCATACATGGTCATACACGTACAATTATCCATACCACTACGCCAAAATTGTTGCTTTGCGATGGACCAAATCCGTCGTAAAACCAAATAAACGACAGACTTCGTCCGTCGCTTGGTTCGTCGCTGTTTACTGGATCTTTTTGGTTTTACGACGGATTTTATCTGTCGTTTAATCTGTGACGGATAAGGTCCGTCGCATCATAGCGACGGATAAAATCCGTTAAAAAATAAAAAATTCGTTGGTGATATTCAAAAAATTAGTCACTAGAAATAATAGCTACGAATAAGGTCCGTCGCTAATATGAGTAAGCGACGCACCTCGCTAAAATATCTGTAAAAAAAAATCTTGATAAAGTTATTATTATTATTTTTTTAATCTTGCACCTGATAGTCATTCAAAAAATAATTCACACTATTGTTTGATAAAAATCCTATTCACAAAATTGATAACAACTCAATTCAATAAAAGAGGAAATGACCCAAGTGGCCCACTCCAAAAATTGACTAACCCTCCTAACTAAACACTTTCCCCCCTAAACTAGGACCCATACAAAAGAAATTACCCGAAACTTCAACCATTGGCTATGCCTTACCTTCAATTGGCTACTTAGTATCTTCTCTTGTTCAACCTTCTTTTGAGCCCTTCCTGCATATATTACAAACAACCAGATTCAATCCAAGAAAAGACTAGTTTAGTCAACCCTTCATATATTACAAATAACCAGCTCAAATCCATGAAAAGTGAATAGTTTAATCAACTGAAAGCAATTAACAAAATAAATTATTAGAATTTGGGTGCTTGGGTATTGCCCTTGTCCTAAACGCGGCACAGGCCAGAGCTCTAAAGGGACCATCACCGTGTATAGGCTTATCCACACCGTCCATCCATTTTTCCATATCATGTTAAGATATAAGCCCAAAAGGGGCAAGTTCAAGGCCCAAGCAAGTACATTGTTGAAACTTTCCTAAGGCCCATCAATGTTTATTTGCCATCCAACCTCTTTATAAGGTTTTTGTAAATGAAAGAAAAACAACAATATCACCGTTGAAACTTTTGTTAAGGACCATCGTAATGTTTATTTGCCATCCAACTTATTCATAAGGTCATGTGGACCTAGATGAAATAAAATAAAAATATCAATTTATTTCTAAACCTCTTTAACATCATGTTCTTACTCATGCCTTAGTGGTAGACTCACCGGAGTTTCAACATGAGTACCCATTGTGGTGAAATCTCACACTTTTGTGAGTGCAGGGTACACACTACCGTGGTTTGAGTGTATGGGTACATGTGATGTATGTGCAAGGAAAAGAAAAAGAAGAGAAAAAACTATTTGACATCCAAGCCACAATGGAATATGTAGACATGACATAGGTTTTGAATCCTTGGTTGATGTGCCTTATAAATCTTAGTACTACCCAAAAAAGAAAAAGGAAATAAGTAACTACAATGCTATTGAACCTTCAAACCTCTAATTTAATGGACATAGGCAAATGTTCATCATTCATTTAGAAGTTTGAATTAATTCGAGTGGAAATCTGTTTGAAATCTAGTGAACCTCTAATTTGTGTTGGAATGCATTTGAATATATGATTTTGAAGAGTGGTGGGCTACAAACCCACCACTTGCATGTGTGGGCTACAACCTCTTCACAGCTTCTCTTATTCTCTCTGTTCGTGTGCTATGCTCTTGTAAGCTAGTGCCATTACATGAAAAGGGGTGAGACATGCTAGAGATTGGCTAGCGGCCTGCATGAACTGGACGGTGATCTGTGGTCCAAATCTCATGTGGACCACACTACAAAAACAATGGTGATTGAATGCCACTATTAAAAACTTTTACTCAAAAGCAAAGAAAAAATCAAAACAAATCATAATAGAAATATGTGTACCTTCAGTCATGCATAAGAAGATGAAAAGGTGAAACGAATCACCAGATTAGTTAAGCAAAACTACTAAATAATTCAAGATAAAGATTTAGTTGAATAATATCCAAAATAACCTCAAACACAATCCATGTCCTGTCCAAATTACAAAAATATGTTCTTGACTTAGGAAAAGTTTTAAGTAAACTCCTTTAATATCTATGTTTTCGTCAGCACTCTGGGCCAAACGAGTGGATCTAGGCTGACCTCATCATTAATTGGACAAACATACAAGTTGAATTTCTACCCTTACGTCAATTTATCTCAACCGTCCATTAGTTATATGCATTTGTGCCCAACTTGAGAACCGATCAGGACCATTTTTTAAATTTAAAGAATATTAACGTTGGGCCATCTGATGAGTGAACTAGGTCTCTCTAACAAAATGTCACCACATGTAATAAGTGAAAGCATAGACGCACCAGCATTGACTAGATTGAATAAGAGGAAAATATGAAAACGACTTTGTTTTGCAGAAGAAATCAATCTCTTCCACCTTTTGGATTGCAAAAAAAATAAATATCAATTCTATTATCATTATATATATATATATATATATATATATATATATATATATATATATATATATATATATATATATATATAAAAAATTGGTAAAAGGATTTGAGAGATTTTGTTCGATTTAAAAGGTAAAGAGATACTTATTACTTACTTGAAGAATCGAATAAAAAAGACTTCACAGACTTCACAGCATAGACAACGACTCAAACCAATTACATAAAGTAGGAAAATGATGTGTGTGTGTGTGTGTGTGTGTGTGTGTGTGTGTGTGTGTGTGTGTGTGTGTATTCATGAAAGAAAATCCAGTTCCACCAATCATAAAATGCTCTGAACTGCTTATTTTGAAATGGATAAACAATTTTGGAAGATGTGGTTGGCTGGTTGCAACTGGATATTTGGTGCAGATTCTGTTTGGTAGTTTATGGAGCTATTGCTTTATATAAATAAACAAGTAAAATGCATGTGTTGCACATGTGAGTATATCTTCATAATTACATGGACTAATGTTGTTGATTAGCTTAATACCGACATTTAAAAAAATCAATTCAATGTAAAAATATGAAGAGTACTAAGGGGAAGGGGAAGGGGAAAAGCTCGTCCACCGCTCAAGTGGTGTACATGTGCAACAATTTAGACCTTATAATTGTTGACTCCATTTGAATAGAGATCACATTAACACCAATCAAATAAACTTCAGTCATAGAATTTAGACCTTTCCCATTTTAACTTGAACCATTCATTTGACAATGAGCACTAACTGAAAGAAATTACTAAAATTATTCAAACCAGAAATAGAACATAACATTAAGAGTATTAGGACTGGATATCTGTGCTGATACCAAGGTAGGAGATGAAATGTAGAGGGGTTGAAGAAATGGATCAGAAAATCAGTTGAAAAAATAGATCTAAAATTTGAATCATATCTGATAAAGTGACATTCATGGATCACAAAATCAGTTGAAGAGTCACCACCATTTGGAGTTTGGATAGTCTGGACTGCCTTACAATTATGCCGTGTTTATAGTTGAAGAGTCGCCACCATTTTTAGAATGGCAATGAACTATCATACTATTCTAGCCCGTGATTCTAACATGGTGCCAGGACATTTCCTTTTTCTTCCGATTCAGTCCTGAGCCAATTTTCATGTTTGAAAACCTGGAATTTGGCCTGAATTCAATTCTTGATTTTAAGCCACTTATGATTCTTTCTGAAAAGCTAGTTTGAAAATTCTTGGGAATTGGATCCCAATTCCAGGTTGACAAACAACTGACAGAATAAAATTCTCAGGATTCCAATTCTTGGAATTGAATTCTCAAGTAATTTTCAAATTCCAGGTTGCCAAATGACCCTAAAATGTATAAAAACAGGACTGTTGAATAGTAGAAAACTTTATTAGTCTTTTTCAGAGTGATAACTGAACGTTTAATAAAGAAAAGCAAGAAACAAAACACTATTAGTTCCAAAAATATTTGAAATGGGCTAGTTGTATTATTTCCATCGTTAATTTTGATTCCAGCATCGGATATTTTGGAACCCATTTAACCTAGTGGAGCATTATTAAGGCTTGTGATTTCTGTCGCTTACTCTGCTACTACAAGGTAGGAAGGTTTAGATCTCAGTTTTTGGCACACTTCTCTAATCTAGCGGAAGTAGAATAACGACTTAAACCTAGCATCAAACAGCTCCAAGCTTGTTCTTTTAAGATAAGAGGGTGATTGTTTATGTTGAAAGAAAAGCGATGAAAGAAGAAAACAATCAAGCAAGTTATATCTGTGTGTGTGTGTGTGTGGTTGTTTTTAAATGCTTTTTTTAGATCAGTGCATTGAATTGAGGTGCAAGTGAAAGAGAAGATAAAAATATAGCATATTGATGGGACTTTAAATTCTTAAAAAGCTTTGCTTCATAAATGCAGATGATTCAAGAACTGAAGAAGTTCCATGTGAACCTAGTAAAATTTTTGTAGTTCTAAAAATATTTATAAAATATCACATCCATTTCTTTTGTACATGTGTGGTCCACTTGATGACCTGACTGGCCTCATCAGTATAAAGAGTGAGAGGGTTCCACTCCCACCATATGAATAGCTTTTTACAGAATCTTCTATGTTGCAGTCACACATAAGCTAAAACTATCTTGAACAACCTGAGTTATAAAGCTAATAGAAAAAATCCTTCATCTTTTAACACTCACAGCAGATTGAATGCTAAATTACAACATATGCAGGACCAAAAGCCGTCTGCTGACAGGTGCATTCTTCTTCCAACACTCACAGCAGATTGAATGCTAACTTACAACATGTTAATCTTTTGAGTAATTCTGAATGTATCGAATCAGATTCAAAAGTAGGAGTTAATGGAGAAGGTATCAAGAATAGCAGCTAACAGAAAAATCCTAGAAATTTTCGTACATTCATTTTGTAGCCCAACCAATTGTCTTTCCAACGAGACTACCATCACGACAATCTGATCTATAGGCTTGAAGTTATGATCAAAATGCCAGATAGTGTGCATGATCGGTTGGCTGTTGCACAAGGAATTTGCAACTCATGGGCCCACATCTCCCTAACCACTAGGAATTTGTCCCTAAAGGCCCATCAGTTAGCCCACCAGGTACACTTTTCAACAGGCTATAGATCACCTAAATCTGACACCCGAACACCCTAATTAAGAGTTTTGAATTTTGAATCCCTAATTAGGGATTTTCACTTTTTTAATCTATAATCGACAATTAGGGAATCACACTACAAATCCCTAATTAGGGATTCGAAACTCAAAATTTTTCAATACACAAATCATTGCAAATGTTACTTTAAGGATTAAAATGCTATAAAAAAAAGCCCAAATTGATATGAATAGATAAGGAGAGAGAGAGAGAGAGAGAGAGAGAGAGAGAGAGAGAGAGAGAGAGAGAGAGAGAGAGAGAGAGAGAGACCTGATGTTGCAGAATGCTCTTTGATGTGCTAAACCAAAGAAAATAAGAAAATAAAAGAGGGAGAGAGAGAGAGAGAGAGAGAGAGAGAGAGAGAGAGAGAGAGAGAGTGAGGGAGTGGTAGATCGAGCGGAGAGGGACAGGGGAGGGTTGAAGAGTGGAGAGGGAGAGAGAGATTGGGCGAAGAGGGACAGGGGAGGGTTGAAGAGTAGAGAGGGTGAGAGAGATCGAGCGAAGAGGGAGAGGCGCAGAGAGAGAGAGAGAGGGAGAGGAAGTAGTTAGGGCCAGCGCCCTAACGTTGATATCGGACGCGGATTAGCTACCGACAGGTTGGTGTCACCAAGTTATGTGGGCCCCACCATGAAGTATGTTTTGTATCCACACCGTTCATACATTTTTAGAGATCATTTTAGGGTATGAACCAAAGCATGATGCAGATCCAAGGCTGGAGTGGACCCCACCACAGGAAATAATGGGGAGAATGATGCCTACCGTTGAAACCTTCCAAAGGTCCATCATGATGTTATTTTGAGATCCAACCTGTTCATGTGGAATACATAGAAGAAGGGAAAACAAAAATATCAGCTTGATCTGAAACTTTTGTGGACCTTAGAACTTTTTAATGGTGGGAGCCACTCTCTCCACTGTTTTCTGCGGTGGGGTCCACACGAGATTTTGATCTCACTCATTCTTTGGATCATCCCTTAATATGGTCTCTCCAAGTGGATGGACGGTGTGGATACAAAACATACATCATGGTTGGGCCCATAGAACTTAGTGACGTCACTTCAGTATCAAGTCTCCCGTGGGTAACTAATCCGCGTCTGTTGATATGGCATGTGGGAATAGCCTGGGTGACGTCAGCAAGTTATGTGGGTCCCATCATGAGGTATGTGTTATATCCAAACCATCCATCTATATGGTGAGCTCATCGTAAGGCTTGAGATGAAAAAATAAGACAAATCTAACTATCAAGTGGACCACACGATCAAAAGCAGTGGGGGATTGAACGTATACCATTGAAACCCTTTTGGGGTCACAAAAGTTTTGGATCAATAAGAAATTTGTTTTTCCTCTTCATCCACGTCTTTGTCACCTTATGATAAGATTGGATGAAAAGTAAATGTTATGGTAGACCTTACGAATTTTTTAATGGTGAAAATCATCACCCAGCTGGTATTTGTGGTATGGTCCATTTAATATTTGGATATGATTCATTTTTTGGATAATATTCTAAAATGATCTCGAAAAATGGATGAATGGTGTGAGTTAATCCCAAATTTTCGGTAAATCCAAAGCTCAATTGGACCATGCCACACCATACAGTGTGGAATAATGATTTCCACCGTTGATACCTTCCTCGGGCCCACAATAATGTTCATTTGCCATCCAACCTATTCATAATATCAAAAAAATATGAATGAAAAGAAAATACAAACATTAGTTTGATCCAAAACTTCTATGGCCTCCAAGAAATTTTCAATGGTAGAGGTTCAATCACACTATTTCCTATGGTGTGGTCCACTTGAGCTTTGTATATGCTTCCGTTTTGTTCTTTAGACCTCAATTTATCTGTTAATATAGATGAACGGAGTGGATAAAATAAATAAATAAATAACGGTGGACCCCATAGAGTTTACTCTGGTAAGGGTAATGAATAACTCACCTACATGTAGTGAAGAGGGGTTTCTTTAAAACATTCATAATCATTTATTGGGCCTGCCTAAATGTGATTCACATATCCAACCCACTCATTATGTGTGTCCCACTTGGATGAGGGGTCAGACCAAGTTTCGGCCGCATTCAAAACTAATGTGAGCCCCACCAAGTGCTTTTATATTTTTCTTGGATGACTTCACACGGTTTTAAATGGTATAGCCCACCTGAGTTTCGTATACGGATGATTTTTGAGATATCTCATAACTTAAAGGGGACACATCAAATGCACTTGGTGATGATTTTTGACAACAATATTTAGCCCATTTTCTATGTCTAGCCCATTCACTCTATTTTACTATCAATATCCTCAATTTAATTAGTTATTCGCCCAATCAGGCTACCTACATATGAGAAAGATATTGGGCATACAAGATTGATCAACAATTTGAGTGAAATTTGATTTAAACATATGAAGTTATTTACTCTTCAATTTGGACTAATTTGATTGTCCAAAAATGGTTAAATGTTCAATTAGTGGATGTGCCTAATAATTTATTAATTTTTTTTTCACAAATAAATTTCAATTTCCATTTAAAAATAACTTTTTTTTTTCAAAATGTATATTTTTTTACTCTTAATTTTTCTTTGAAAACTTTTAACAAAATATCATTTTTATTATAAAATATTTTAAAAAATAAATTAAAATACAAATTCTGAATTTTTATTTTTAAAATATCTAAAATTCTCACAAATTTTAATTTTTTTCCCAAAAATTCCAAAATGCCGATTTTTTTTTTCTTCAAAAGCATCATGTTGTTTTCAACTTTTCAATTTTTTTTTTAAAATTATATATATATTTTTAAAATCTTAGTGTTTTTATAAATAACATTTTCTTTTAACTTCGAATTTTGAACATTTTCTATTATTTTTCAAAATCACAAAATTAATCAACTTATTTATTTTTTGTTTCAAAATGTTTATTTTTTGATAAAGTTTCAAAATGTTTATTTTTTGATAAAGTATTGATTTTTTAATATCGTTTTATTTTATTTTTTGATCAAATTTTATTTTGAGTGAAAATAAAATAAAATTTCACATTTTTTAAAATATGAAATTGTATTTTATTTTTCAAATTTCAAACTCCCATTTTCTTTTTTAAAATATTTTCATTTTTCAACATTGTGAAAATTTTCACATTTTTTAAAATATTTTTAATTTTCTTTTTCAGGATATTATTTTTTCTCAAAATCAAATGCTTTTTTTTTTTCAAATTAATCAACTTTATTCAAAATTCTTTTTTGTTCCCACAAAATAGATTTTTATTAAATTAAGATTTTTATTTTTTGAAAATCTAATTTTTTTTCTCAAACATTGTTAAATTTTTTTAACTTCTCAATATTCTTTTTCATGTGATATTACAAATCATTTAAATATAAATTTTAAATTAAAAAATAAAAATAAAAATTCCACTCATTTGATATAAAAACAGAATAAATTCTTTTTGCATTCAATATTGTTTTAAAAAAAATCTTAGATATAAATATGTATAATTAAAGCAACGAAATTCTATTAAAAAACAACTAGTAGACTACAAAAAAACTTAATTTTCCACCATATTCTTAAAAAAAAATGAAAAAATTAATGTTCAAGGCAAGTCCTTTTACGACAGACCATGATCCATTGCAGAAGTCCTTTTACGACGGACCCCGTCGCAAAAGCAACTGAAAAGCGTGCCATTTGGCGTTTTGGGCGGGAATTTGCAGTTGTCACAAAATCAAAAATTACGATGGATTTCGTCCGTCGCCTACTAATGACAGACCAAAATCCGTCGTAAATACGTCGTAAATCAGATTTTAGTGACAGATTTTGATTCGTCGCTAAATTCAGCGACGTTCACTGGATTTTCGACAAACAACCTTAGTGATGGACTTTTTCCGTTAGCGACGGATTAAATCCGTCGTTAAACCAAGAGATTAGTCCGTTGCAAAAATACGTATCAAATTGACCAATTTGGTGTAGTGTACATGCATAATTAACCCACATGTACAATGGGCCATGCATGACACGAAGATAGGTGTACGATGTAGAGATAAAATCAAAGATCGATGGATTATAAAAAAAAAGGGATTATATGTATTCTTTAAATAAATAAATAAAAAAAGATGGATTACAAAGCGGAATTATGTGTACAGAGGGATCATAGATGGATGACCCCACACATACGGTAGCCTAGATCATAATCGTTAATTCCTTGAACATAGATGGATGGCGAACAGAGAAAATTACAGTGAGCTCAAGTGTACAGTGGGCGCCATGTACAATGGGCCATAAATGCACAATGGTCTATACCACTAAACCACAAGTCTGACGGTTGGAAGAAGGGGAGGGTGGGAATGTTGAAGCCATAATTATCCTTGTGTAAAAAAAATTCAAAAACTAATTATGATGAGCGTTTTTTCATATTATTATTATTATTGAGCATGTGGCCATCTAACCCGAAGGTCATGACATGTACCCACAATCGCCTCACTATATATGTGAACTTAACTGTATGTGTGGCCATTTGATTAAGTGATTACAAGATGTGTGAGGCCACCCCATAATGGTGAAATATGATAAGGCGTGTGGCCATTAGCCATGTGAACTCGGGGTATTTGTATGACCACTAAATTATGTGGAATTATCGGTATGGCCACTTGACTATATGATCTTGTGATGTGTATGTGCCCACTTAATCATGTGAACTTTTGATACTTTTGTGGCCATTCAACCATGTAGATCAGAGATATTTGTGGAGGCAATTTAGCTATGTGAACTTGTGATATATGTGACCACTTAGCTATTTGAATTGCTATATAGTATGACCATCTAATCACGTGACCATGAATACTTGGCTATAGGCAAAGCAACATTAAGTTATGCTATTATTTGCATGTGTGATTATATTGGACCGCTTGAATAGATGAAAAAAATGTGAACACTTGCTTATAGTCCCATGACCATGCATGTAGGGTGCACTTTGGACATGTGTACATATGTATTATGAATGATTCGAGGTACTAAATGTGATTTTGGACTATTCATTACTTCACATGTTGGGACTGTTGTGCAGCACACTAACAACGCAGTGAACCGAGATCCAATCTCCGGTCTCACCCACAAATGATAAACAGGAAGAAATATAAACTAGAAAGGAATAAAAGCAATCCAAACAAACGATAGGACAATATATATGTGGAAAAACCCCAACAAGGGTAAAAAACCAAAGGATGCCAACTTCCACTATAAAGAAAAATAAAGATTACAAAGCGATATACTAACCTCTCCCTTGGAAATACAGAGAAAACCCTTTGTCCACACCTTGGAATAACTTTCATCATACCTAGAAAAGCCCTAGGAACCCTTATTTATAGTTTAGGCAACTCTCCTTTCGCACCTTGCGAAAGACCGACCCCAAAACCCGCAGTCCGCATCAAATCTGGAAATGATTCTGCGTAACCACAACCGGTCGAGCAGACTGCATGACCGGTCGAGCGGACCCCACGACCGGTGGAGCATGGGTCACGACCGGTCGAGTACCTCGGAACCAAAAATCGATGCTCGCTGGCATTTGAGTCGAACTAGTCCACGACTAGTCACGACCGATGGAGTAGGCTCCACGATCGGTCGAGCAGGGGCCACGACCGGTCGTGCGTGGCCCCAGATGTGGCTCTACTTCTTAATAATCTCCCACTTGGAGACACATCATCATAAACCTTTGTCTTCTTCATCCGGAGTGCACCACCTCCCCGTCTTCAAGCCTGAAGATCAATCAAAGCTGAACAGAGCTTCAGCTTCTCCCGTGTGACCGCCTTGGTCAGCATATCCGCAGGATTCTCACTTGTATGAATCTTCTCCAGAGCAATCGATCCATCTTCCAGTAACGAACGTATGAAGTGATATCTGATGGCAATATGTTTGGTCCTTGAGTGAAAGGATGAATTCTTAGCCAAGTGTATTGCACTTTGACTATCACTGTACAGCTTGCAATCTGTTTGCTTCTTACCCAACTCTTCCATGAAATGTTACATCCACACCATCTCCTTGCACGCTTCTATAGCTGCAATATATTCTGCTTCCGTCATATTGATAGATACTATCTTTTATAACTGAGAGACCTAACTGACTGCAACACTACCCAGAGTAAAGACATAACCTGTAGTACTTCTTCTGCTATCGATATCTCCTACCAAATCTGAATCTACGTGGCCTTGTAGCTCGATTTCTGACCCACCATAACACATCCCTATATCTATAGTACCTACCAGGTATCTGAGGATCCACTTCATAGCTTCCCAGTGTTCCTTCCCGGGGTTATTCATGAACCCGCTAACAACTCCTTCTGCTTGAGTAATGTCTGGGCTCGTGCTCACCATAGCATACATGAGACTCCCTATAGCCGAGGCGTATGAGACTTTAGCCATGTATTCCCGTTCCACCTGCGTCTTTGCACCTTGCACCTTAGATAACTTGAAGTGGTTGGCTAATGGAGTGCTAACCGGCTTAGCACCTCTCATATTGAATCGATTAAGCACCTCGGCTATGTACTCTGCCTATGACAAAACTAATTTCTTGTTTTCCCTATCACGCTTTATCCTCATGCCTAGGATTTATTTTGTAGCTCCTAAATCCTTTATGGTAAATTCTCTAAATAGTTGTCTTTTGAGATCTGAGATGTCCTTCATGGTTGAACTAGCCACAAATATATCATCAACGTACAAAAGAAGGATGATATACGACGTATCAAACTTCTTCAAGTAACGACAGTGGTCTGCATGACATCTCCTAAAACCGTTTCCTAACATGAAACTATTGAACTTTTTGTACCACTGCCTCGGGGCCTGCTTCAGGCCGTATAGACTCTTCTTCAGTTTGCACACTTTGTTCTCTTTTCCTAGTGCCACGTATCCTGTCGGCTAATACATATATATCTCTTCTTCGAGGTCCCTATGAATAAAGGCTATCTTAACATCTAGCTGCTCTAGATGTAAGTCCTCTGTAGCCATTATACACAAGACCATGCGAATCACAGACATTTTCACCACAGGTGAAAATATTTCATTGAAATCAATACCTGCTTTTTGTTGAAATCCTTTCACAACCAATCAGGCCTTGTACCGTTTCGAACCATTGTGCTCCTCCTTTAGTCTATAAACTCACTTGTTATGAAGTGCTTTCTTACCCTTAGGTAGAGTGATTAGCTCCCATGTGCGATTAGACTCAAGAGAGTCCATCTCATCATCCATGGCCTGCTCCCACTTAACCCGTGTATCTGACTGTAACGCCTCTTCAAAATACTCTGGCTCACCATTATCTGTCAATAGTAGATAATGCAAGGAGGGTGAGTATCGGACCATGGGTCTCCTCTCCCGAGTAGACCTCCTCACAACCGGTGTCTGTGGCTCTGCCTCATGATGCTCCTGTGCATGAAGATCCTGTGGCGTTGTAACACCCATATCCTGTAACTCTTCCAACTTTACAAATTCTTTCTCTTCGGTCTTATTTTCCTTCACACTGTCCTTATGCATCACTTTTTCATTGAAGACTACGTCCTTGCTTCTGATGATTTTCCTGTTTTCTGCATCCCAAAACCTATAGCCAAAATCATGTTGCTCGTAACCTATAAACGTGCACCTCCTGGACTTCGCATCCAGCTTGTTCCTGTGCTCTGTATCAATGTAAACATATGAAGTGTAACCGAACACTCTGAGATGTGCAAGGTTCACTTCTTTCCCAGTCCACATTTCTTCTGGTAGCCTACCATCCAATGGTGCTGAGGGCTTCTACTAATGAGATATGCGGCATTATTCACAGCATCTGCCTAAAAGGTTTTAGGCAACCCTGCATGTAACCTCATACTCCTACCGCCCTCAAGGATGGTCCTGTTAATGCGTTCAGCCACACCATTCTATTGCAGTGTCCCTGAAATTATTTTCTGATGTTTGATTCCATTTGCTGCACAATACTCCTCAAATCTCTTATCACAGTACTCTCCCCCATTATCAGATCTGAGACATTTTACTATTTTACCTGTCTCATTTTCTACCATAACTTTTCACTTCTTAAATACATCAAACACATCAGATTTATATTTTAAGAAATAGACTCATAGTTTTCTACTAGCATCATCAATAAAGGAAACAAAATAACGTGAGCCACCAAGAGATAATACCTATGCCGGTCCCCATACATCAGTGTGTACAAGCTCCAACAGATGTGTCTTTAGAGCACGTCCTATCTTCTTGAAGCTTACCCTCCTCAACTTGCCATACACGCAGTCCTCGTAGAATTCCAAGTCAATAGACTTCAGCCCTGGTAACTTTATTTTTGACAATAACACTTTCATCCCATTCTCACTCATATGTCCTAACCTCTGATGTCATAACTGCCCATTCACTCCAATTGATACGACTACAAGTGAACTATATGATCCTGAAGTCACGTACAAAGTACCTTCGTTCTTGCCTCGAGATATCACCAAGGCACCTTTTGTGATCTTCTAGGAATCACTTGCGAATGTCGTCACATAACCGGTATCTGCCAACTACCCCACCAAGATCAAGTTATGTTTTAAACTCGGTACATGTCTGACATCCTTCAATTTCAAAGTTATTCCGTCTTTCTGATTTATATGAACGTCTCCCTTTCCAACAATACTGCACGACTCATCATCACCCAGGTACATTCTCCCAAAGTCATTTGACACATAATCACGTAGAACTTCCTTACACGAAGTGGCATGAAACGAAGCACCCGGGTCTATGACCCAAGACTCATTCCTTGCATCAAGAGACAAGATCAACGCCTCTGTGTCACTCTCCTCAGATAGATTCACTGAATCCTTCCTACTTTGAGAGCTTCCTTCTTGTTTCTTGAGTGCCCTGCAATCGCATTTTATGTGCCCCTTCTTGCCGTAATGCTAAAACCCGTCTTTGTCTTTTGGTCCCTTGGACTTCTTCCTCGACTTAGAACGCCCATGTTTATTGACTCTTTTGTTCAGCGATCTTCCTCTTCCTTCAACGTTTAGAGCATTCCCTGAGTCCCCTGAAACTCCTGATGCCTCATTTCTAGATTCTTCGCTGAGAATTAGACCGACCACATCATCAAATTTCAGCTTTGTAGACCCTGAAAATTGCTCACAGCAATAACCAAACCATCCCAACTATCTAGCAAGCTAGATAAGATCAATAACGCTCTGACCTCATCCTAAAAAATAATGCCAACAGATTCCAACTAGCTCATGACTGTATTGAACTCGTTTAGATGTTCAGCCACGCTCCCACCATCTGACATCTTTATGTTGAATAACTATTTCATGAGATGAACCTTGTTGGATACTGAGGGTTTTTCATACATGGTGGCTAGGACTTCCATTAATTCTTTTGTCATTTTCACCTTGGATATATTGAAGGCGACACTCTTAGACAAAGAGAGTCGGATCGTTCCTAAAGCCTTTCTATCCAATAAAAATCATTCATCGTCTGTCATCCTTTCTGGTTTCTTCTTTTTTCCTCCTAGAGGAATATAAAAGTCCTTCTAATACAGATAATCCTCCATCTGCATCTTCCAGAAGGTAAAGTTTGAACCATCAAACTTCTTAATTCTAGTCTTCCCTTCTTCCGTCATCATTTTCAATAGAACTAAACCAATAGCTCTGATACCAGTTGTTGTGCAGCACGCCAACAACGCAATGAACCGAGGTCCAATCTCTGGTCTCACCCGCAAATGATAAACAGGAAGAAATATAAACTAGAAAGGAATAAAAGCAATCCAAACAAACCACAAGACAAGATACATGTGGAAAAACTCCAACAAGGGTAAAAAACCATGGATGCCAACTTCCACTATGAAGAAAAACAAAGATTACAAAGCGATATACTAACATCTCCCTTAGAAATACAGGGAAAACCCTTTGCCGACACCTTGGAATAACTTTTATCATACCTAGAAAAGTCTTAGGAACCCCTATTTATAGTTTAGCCAACTCCCCTTTTGCACCTTGCGAAAGACTAACTCCAAAATCCGTAGTCCACATCAAATCCGGAAATGAATCTGCATAACCACGACCGGTCGAGCAGACTGCATGATCGGTCGAGCGGACCCCACGGCCGGTGGAGCATGGGTCACGACCAGTCGAGCACCTCGGAACCAAAAATCGATGCTTGCTAGACTTTGAGTCGAACCAGTCCACGACTGGTCACGACCGGTCGAGTAGGCTCCACGACCGGTCGAGCAGGGGCCACGACCGATCGTGCATGGCCACAAATGTAGCTCCACTTCTCAACAGGGACCATTGGATGGTTATATGTATGGACTTAGCATCGGGACAGTGATATCAATTTCATGTGGACATAAGAACCATGGATGATTGGACCCTGCTTTATTGGGTGTATTTGGTAGTATGCATTACACATGTACGATGAGACCTTGGTTGATTGGGTACATGATTAGAGTCCTGGTTGATTGACTACATTAATGTATGTGAGAGCATGGAATATGATGTTATATATGGATGCACTTATGAATTACATATGCATGATTGGAACCTGGTTGATTGGGTGTGAATTGTATATTAGAACATCAAAATTTTGGTTCTATACAAGAGAGTTAAAATACATAGGCCTTGGGGATGAAATTTTTGTAAACTTCATTGGTATCAATCAAGTATTCATTATTTATAGATTTGGCCTATGAAAATTGAAATTTTGCTAGTGCTAACATGGGCTGTTTGCACACTTTTTGAGATCTTCAAGTTGATACGAGCCATTGTGGGCTAATAAGTGAAGATTTTGGACCGGCGGGAACCTTATTCCCCTTGATACTATTTCATGTTTTTTAGGCAATTTTGACACCTTAGCAATCATGAGGCCCGAGCTGTCAGTCCGGATTACTACTATGTGGCCATCATGAATTGGATTCCCACTATTCATGTTTGGCCAATCTGGACCATGGATCGATTTTGGATGGTCCAGATTGGCTTCGGATCTCAATCAGGAGAGTTTACTATGCGAACCATGGGACGGATCTTGATTGAGAAAGGTCATGACCTCTGCAGTTTTTTATTTTAATCAAAAGGTCATTTCATATATGATCGAGACAGGAAATATACAAGTATGGCAGGGTCGGGGAACAAAAAAAGGAGTAGCCAACCCAGCAAGGAAAGAAAAAAATACAGCAAAAGAAAGAAGAGGACTATTTTTCTCTGATGTAGCCTAGCCCGACCTTGTCCAGGAATAGCCTACCGCGAATGATGGGAGGGAGATCAGCTATGGACTGAAAGACTTTGTTGATCTGCACCCCACTACCCAAGCGGGCAAGACCATCTGCCACCGCATTTGACTCCCTACGAGGACCTCTGCAGTTCGATAATAAGGATGGTCCAACAAAGAGATGTTGTGATGCAAGCGAGTCGAGATCAGGTTTTGTTTTGATGTGATTCACGAGATGGTGAGGCACCAACAGAAGGGACATAGACTTCTGCGACCCTTGACTGTAGTAAGGTCATACTCTCAGAAGCCAGTGGAACCCACTGTAATATTTGTGAGAAATCCACCTCGTCCCTTCATTTTTCCTTCCCATATTAGGACATGAGCACAAAAATGAAGCAGATTCAAAACTCAAGTGGGCCACATGGTAGGAAAAAGTGGGGACATAATACCTAACATTCAAACATTTCTGGATTCAAGATAACTTCTAGTGTGCGGACTTGGGTTTCACCAAGGTGGAGGTGGAGAGCAACTCTAAGTCCGTGGTAAGGACCCTCTCCAACAAATTTTCTCCCGCATGGACCATTTGGTATTGGCAGGCCAGAATCAAGTCGCTCATGGCTATTATGGAGGTCAAGCTAACTCACATCCCTAGGGAGGCTAACGTGGTAGCGGACACTCTAACTCGCAAGTGTAGCGACAGTTAGACACTTAGATTCCTTCGGTCCTCGTCCGAACTCTCCTCTATCATTAGAGGCTATTATTTATGGATAGAGTGGCTTTGGATAGTTTGAGGTGGAGGGTTAGTTTTACTTTTGTTCTTTTTCTTGTGATAGTCGGGCCTGTTTTTGTTTTTGGTTGTCAGGTCCACTCGAATCTTTCGGACTCTAAAGTTTTTTTATTCCCTTTGAATGAATATATCCTTTAAAAAAAATATTTCCAGATTCCACCATGATATTTGCATGCTGTCCAAACCGTTCATGAGCTCATTCCCACATGAAAATATTTACCTGATCCAAAACTTTTGTGGCCTGTGACTGTTTCGACAGTAGACATTCAACCCCCATTGTTTTTTGTCGCGTGGAAAAATAGATGGATAGAGTGGATTTCTCTCAAACATCATGGTGGGCCCCACCTAGCTACCAACATTAGGGTGACAAGCAATCCACTTCCCAATAAAAGAGTGCAAGTCGTGAGTTGATCTAGATCTAGAATGGTAATATTTTGGATGATTCGGGTTCATCATTGACGTTGGTGAAATTAGGAACAGTTTGGATCCAAGGCCCTGATGTGGGCCATGGTACTATGTTAGAGTTGTCGGGACTACATTTTGAAAAAGTTCATCATATATACTTTATTGCACTACAAGAAATCTCTGTATCAGCGACGCACTCTCACAGGCAGCCCCAACAAATGCCAGTGTAGATATAAAATGTGCGGCATTTTTACGTGGCCGCCCGTGTACGGATAAGCCACCGCCGCTGGAATAATTTTTTTTTTAAAAAGTCTTTTCCCCTACCGAATATCATCCCCAAATCATGCCCGCCATATTTCTCTCTAAAACCCTTTTTTCCCTCCTCTCCCAAATCGCCCCATCTCTGAATTGCCCGCGTGCCAATATTTCTCTCCCAAAAACCCTTCTTCCCTCTTCTCTCCCAAATCGCCCCATCCCCAAATCCCGAAAGTCCCTCTCTCTTCAACGTCCCTCCACTCGGGCCTCTCTTGATATGGCTTCCATTTTCATTGCTTGTCGAAGACGCTAATCTCTCAGCCGTTGCCCTCCTTGTTGGAACACACCAAAGTCCGAGAAGGCCAGCAAGAGGAAGAAGCACCAAGAATGTACCGCAATGCATGAGTAGCTCCCCTTCTCCAACGGCCGTACGTAGCAATATGTTACTCTCTCTCTCTCTCTCTCTCTCTCTCTCTTTCTCTCTCTCTTCGGGTTTCATCATGTCTGAAACATCTTGTAGAGTGTGATGGATGAGATGCAGGCACTTAGAAATTACATGCATGTCATACATGGTGGAAAATTTTGATCTGCATCTTGCAGGTGGTTTGGTTTTGGGTTTTGTTCTTTTTTTTGTTAAAGTTTTTTTTGTTGTTTCCTGTTGCTTTTCCCTTTGGTTTTTGGTATGGAGTTTCAGTTCGCTATCACAACGGTCTGTTTCTCTCTGTTATGTTTTTCTTTAATGAAGTTTCTGCTTCTCAGAGTGTGATGGATGGATTGGGTCTTGCTCCAATGTGCCAAATTGGTGTAGTACCCATCTGTTGGAAGCTGACTCCATTGAATAGGTGGTTATTATTTTTTAATAAAAGTGATCTTTTTTACAGGACGTGTGATTAAGGATGCGAACTACGTGACAGACGGTGTAGATGGATGATCAGAAATGTGAACTATGTGGGCCAATCATTTCTCTAGATATAATGAATCACACTTGCAAATTTTGCTCACATCAGCAACATCCAATCCACTCATTTTTTCGGTCACATGATACAACATAGAAATTGAGAGTTTTAGTTGATGAAGAGATAGAGCAATCCCTTCTTGTTCATTTAACTTGGACACTTCTTAGTTAAATGGACAGTACACCACACGTGATTCCAAACCTGTAAGCCTACCAAACACAGGCATTATAATTTCTAAGAAGTACAATGTCTACTAAAAGGTACCCAAACAAAGAAAATATAATGGTTGGGTTTTGAGATTTTGACTCAGTTACTTGAAAAATATAATACTTGAAAAATCCAGGATATCCAAACAACTCATTAGCTTTGTTCAGTGAATCGGGTTTTGGATATCCGCTACAGGCAACTTCTCAGTTAAATCAGCCTGGAACGGAATCCGGTGCCATCATCCTTATCTCCGGTGGGCCAACTGGATCTGGAACAAATCCCTCCCCCCAAAATTGAGTATCTTTGCTTGGAAAGTTATGCATAACGCGGCCCCAGTGGACCAAGCAATTCAAAAACGAGGCATTCAGTTAGCTTCAAGCTGCGAGTGTTGCAGATCGATATCTCCCAGACCCCAGTCCCCGGCAGATCACTCTTCCATCAGTCAGCAACCAATAACCAATCGAAATCCAGGCCATCAGCGATCTCAGCAGTTTCAGATTGGCAGCAGCAGGATCGCCAACTGCGGCACAGTTGGCCGCCGTGCACAAACGAGCGAGAAAGGGGCCACCGCCACACGGTGCTGACGAATAAAAGAACCGGCCCTTCTTCCCTTCCCGGCGCAACGCGACAGAACGGAATTCTAGCCCCATCGTTTCCCGACAAATGCCTCCGCTCTACCGCGGCGGGATCACCACCCGCGGACCGCCCTGCACCGAATCGAGATCAAAACGGGGGCCGGCGTCTTGCGGCGCTTCACAAGTCGAAATGTCGAAAATCTGGATCATCTTTTCGGCCAGGTGGGATCGCAGTGCAGATATGGAGCCACTTCAGCAGGCTCTTTGGTGTTGCTGAAGTGCCAAATCAGACTATCTCCCAGCGGATCACTTCCTGGACGTCCAAAGCTAGCAAGAAATACAAATTATCTTATCTTACTGGTCTGGTTCCTACTATCATAATCTGGGAAATTTGGCTAAGCAGAAATCAGGCTCGCTTTGAAGGTAATGCTATGTCCGTGCGTAACATCCAATTCAAGGTGTATCGTTGGCTCTTTGATCTCGGCTCCACCATCATGGCCCCTCACAGGAACTCCATTTCAGACCAAATCACCCTGCAAGCCCTCAGAATCAACAAAGCTCAGACAAATCCTCCTCCAAAGTTCACTAAAGTTTCTTGGTCTTTGCCCCCTGAAGGCAGCCTAAAATTGAACGTCGATGGTTCCTCGAGGGGCAACCCGGGCCCGAGCGGGGAGGGGGTATCTGCAGGGATCACCTTGGCAACCTCATCTTTGCCTTCCATAGAAACTATGGCCACTCATCGAACACAATTGCAGAGGCTCGAGCCATGTTAGACGGCATCAAGCTTTGCTCCATCTTGGGCCTTGCCAACATTTTGGTGGAGACTGACTCAGAAACCATTGCAAATTCAGTTAAAAATCCTCATTGTCCTCCCTGGAACATTTGGTACATCTTGGGAGAGATTCAGCACTATAAGCAATCCTTAAATCTCAATTTCAGCCACATCTATCGCGAGGGGAATTCGGTTGCAGACGCTTTAGCTAGGCTGGCTAGTGAAGGACGCCCAAATAACATATTCACGTCTCGTCCCAACCTTCCAAGACAGTGCGCGGGTTAATGGCAATTGACAATATTGGTATAGGAACTTTTAGGCAGCAATAGTTGGATCTCCTCCTATCCCGTGGTTTCCTTTTCCTATCCGTGACATCCTTTTGTGCGATTTTTATATGATGGGAGGGTCCTATCCTTTTTGTCGGGACCCTCTGAATGGATGTAAATTCTCACTGGAATGGAAATAGTATTTTAAAAAAAAAAAAAAAAAAAACAAGCAAAAAAAAAAAAAAAAAAGCCCACCTACTTACTAAAACACCACAACCATAGACATATCTACTCATTAATATTAGTATTGAAATCATGGTTGCCGGTACAGTGGGTCACGAAATCTTGTCACCAATCTCACCATCGAGACTCTGGAAGGCGATGGTGAAGGACTCCCACAACCTCATGCCCAAGCTCATGCACGAAATCATATCAAGCATCGTCATTCTCGAAGGCGATGGTGGGAGTCGGCACAATCGTCAGGCAGTCCAACTTCACTGATGCCATCAAGGACTTGCTACTGGAAGGACCGCATAGATGAGATCGATGACAATAACCGTTTATTCAAGTACTCAGTGATTGAAGGTGGCCTCCTCGGGAAGAAAGTGAAATCGACCACGTTTATTCTCGAGTTCAAAGACGGCATTGATGGCGGAAGCGTATGCAAGTTTCATGGGGAGTTTGAGACGGTTGAAGGTAACCTGCCAAAAGAAGAAGAAACCAAGGAGATGATGGGAAACATGGCGGGAATGTTCAAAGCAGTAGAAGGATATCTCCTTGAAAACCCAAATGCATACGTATAGCTTTGGTTGATTGTGAGGCCTTCACCTTTGATTTTGGTTGATTGTTGAATAAGTTCCATTTCCTTGGACTGTGTTAGCATGGGATTGTTTTCAAATAGTATTAATGTATTGCTACAATAGTAATATTTGTTCTTCTATATTGTGATTGTTGTGGAAAAAAAAAAAAAAAAAATCATTTCAAAAAAAAAAAAAAAAAAAAAAAAAAAGAATCGGGTTTTGAGATTTTGACTCAGTTACAGTGAGTTCATCTTGGATGGTTTGATTTGAGTCACTGTATGTCGTGTGAATAATGTTTCAAGTGATTTTCAAACATCATATGCTGCCAAAGTATGAAATCATTCCCTTTTTTAAATGGGCCCCACAATACAAGTGGTATTCATGCATCTCAATGCAAACAGTGGGAACTTTCGCTGGTTGAACATTTGGAAAAAGATACAGAAAAAAATCAACAGGATCTTAAGCCATTTGTGCATATGGACTCATCAGCCTGTATGTTTCCTTGGCTTTGTTTTTCCTAAGTGGATTGAAACAAGTTGCACCAACCCAACAAGCTTCTTCTCTAATGACACTCCCAACCACCAAGCCACTAAGATTCCCCATTGAACTTCCATATTCAATTTTCACAAGCTTAGGCACCAACAGGTCAATCTTCTCCCAATGCTTGACATAATTAAAAATGACCAAGTTCCAACCACCACCCAATATTGAGGCATTGGTACCTTAAAAGCTTCAGTACTAGTCCTAACTTATGATGAAGTGTTCAATTCTTTCCTTCACTACAAATATCAATGACAAGATATTACAAGAAAGCTCACCTACTTTGTTCTTTCCATATTCCCCACATACAAGCTAAAGGGAGCAACCTCCATACAACTCACCAACTCAATTGGAAGGACCCTACAATCCACCATTTAAAAGATCCACAATCTACTTTGTAATGACCATGAATGTTGAGTAACTTAAAGAAGAAACCCCCAGAGTTTCCTCACCATTTATAAGTCAAAGGATTAAGAGAGGTCTGCTTTCTATAGTCAGAAGAAACGTCTACTTACTTTTCTATGATCAGAAAAAAAAAAAAGGTCTACTTTCTATAAACAAAATGGAGCAAGAAAACATGTTAATAATCAAAGAGAGCTATATCGAATGTGTTGATTGAAAGCAAACAAGCGTTTGCAAACACACATGTAGCACAACTTTGTAATAAAAAATAAAAAATAAAAAAGACAAATAATATGATTTTAGATCATTTGGTCCACAAACTTGTTTAGTGTAAAAAATTAAATCCTGAAAATTTCACCAAAACACTAACAATCTGGACCTATAAACTCTAATATGTGTAACCATAAGAGAAATACAAGAAAACCATGTTTATCATATCATGATACAGTCATAAAATTAAACAATTAGGTCAAGAACATAGATGGCCATACCTCAAATTCGGTGTTTCATATCCTGTAAAATGTTCAAGTCAAACATGTAAGACATAAGTAAGCAGGTGCCACATATGAAAATGATGACAATGGCAAACATGACGACAATATGATTATAACCACGGAAACCATTGCAACAATAAATAAAATAATAATATAAATAAATAAAATTCAAGAAACAAAAAATCCATGAGGTGTAGGGATATTGTAGGAAGCAGAAAAGAAGAATTGACAGGGATTAAATCACACGCTTTTCACATAATCCCATTAGAAAACATTGATTTTCTGGGTTTTCTCCACTGCAAAAGACTCTTCTTTAAAACAACCTACTTTTCCTTACATGATATTCCAAGTGATATGTCATCTACAAAACCATGCATTTCTAGAAAGATATCCAAACCTGAACTTAGTTTCAAACTCTGATAAATCTCAGCTACAGTACTGCAAGGCATGATGTAGCATTTACTATAATCACTACAAGAAAACATGTCTTTGCTGACGGAATTTTGACTGGCGGCCATCTGCAACTGCTGGTGATGATGAGAATCTTTGGAAGAAAATGTGCTCTGTCAAGATATACCACCACTACAAGAAAGATGAGAATATTTATATTTTGACATTTAATCTCATTGTTCTTGTTACTCAGAGATTTTGGATTGACGTGTCTTGATCTATATGCATGTTTAATGCTCTTTTAGTAGTAGTATTAATGTCACTCCTTTTATATCCTAACTTGGGATTTCTAGAACTCTACATGGTGTTGCTGCTTGTCTTTGTATACGTGAAAGTATATGTAGATTTGCGTATGTAATGTTGCTTTCTCTTTGTCATAATATGTCAGATGGTTCTTTTCTTTCTCTCTTATTGTAACCTCCTAAAATCAATCTTGTAATTTTGCCATTTGAGTAAAGATACGAAGCTTTCATGAAGCTGTCATAGTAACTTGTAATATTGTAAGACAATTGCTAGGCATTGGTTTCATGTAGTGTAACCTTATACAATTATGCACGAGGAGTTTCCAAGAGGTGTTTCTCTTCTTTCTGTATTTGTACTTTCTATGTGTATGCTATTTATTTTCTTTTTATTGCACAATAATCTCCTTGGGCAGATTGAAACTTAATTATATGACTATTTTGGATTTCATCTTTAAATTATACTTGTTCATTTCAACTGGCTTACTGACATGCCTAAGCAAGTAGGCTCATTGATTTTTATTTTTATTTTTGTTTAGGCTGTCTGGTTAAATTGTCTAGGCTCGGGCAAAGATGGTTTTATGACTTATACCTGCTTTACTGTTTGTGTTTGTATTGTGCAAATTTCAAGATTTACACAAGATGAGAACATTAATACATGGTAATGAGGATGCTAGATGAAAGATTTGGGGCTCATCATTCAGTGTCTGAATCATTGAGATTTAGGGCCCTACTATAGCAAATATCTCTAGTTTCTATTTGCACATTTATTTATTGCTTTACATATAGGCTTCTTTAATTAGTTCGAAAATAATTTTTTTAGTTGATAAGAAATAAGAACTCAAAAGAGGTAAGCCTTGTACAATATGTACTTGTAAGCTTTTACTTGCGGTAAAATGCCTGTTTTGGTCATACTATAGTCAGTTAAAATGCCTGTTGTGGTTATTTCATAATAGACCAGGGGGTCTCGATGATCGGCCTTGACATGCTGGCACGTGTCACACTCGGCCACAAAACTGGCGATCTGGTGCTTCATCCCTACCCAAAAATACTGTCGCCTTATATCACGGTACATTTTCGTCGAGCCAGGGTGGATAGAAAATCGCGATCGATGCGCCTCGGTCATAAGATATCTGCGTAACTCAGGAATATCCGGGACACATAATCGGCCTCTGAAGCGAAGTCCACCATCTATACCAATCTACCAATCTACCTGACTCTCGGATGCCGCCTCAGCCATATAACTCTGCAACGACTCATCAGCCTACTGAGCCTCGATCACCTTTGCGACAAGAGATGGTTGAATCGATAGACTCGATAACTGCACGATAGAAGACTACAGGCCGAACTTCGAATCATACTCTGCCACATCCTCAAGCATCTGTCACTCTTGAATTATCATATGCGCCACCAGGCCTCGTCGTTGATGGCTGAGGGCATCTGCCACCACGTTCGCCTTGCCCAGGTGGTACTGAAGATCGAAGTCATAGTTCTTCAGAAGTTCCATCTAGCGCCTTTGTCTCATGTTCAACTCAGACTGCGAGAAGAGGTACTTCAAGCTCTTGTGGTCGGAGAAGAGCTCGAACCTAACCTCATAAAGATAGTGTCTCCACACCTTCAGTGCGAAGACAACTGCAGCCAGCTCCAAATCATGTGTGGGTAGTTTAGCTCATGAACCTTGAGCTCACGAGACGGGAAGGCCACTGGTCTCCCGTGCTGCATCAGGACAGCACCCAAACCAATATGCGAGGCATCGATGAATACAATAAATCCATCACTCTCAGAGGGATGAGTGAGGAGCGGACGTCAGATGGGCCTTCAACTCCATAAATCCTCACTCGCAGGCATCACTCCAAATAAACTCCGCGCCCTTCCGAGTCAACCTGGTCAGCGGGGCTGCAATACAGGAGAAGCCCTCAATGAAACGCTAGTAGTAGCCCGCTAAACTAAGGAAACTGCCGGATCTCGGACGCGGTGTGAGCTAGCCCCACCGACGCTCTGCCTCAGCCTTGAAGGGTCCACTTTGCAACACCCTCCTTCGTCACCACATGGCCAGAAACTTCACCTCCTCCCGCCCCGAACTCGCACTTCTCTAGCTTCGCATACAGCTGGTGTGTGTGGAGGGTTTGCAACGTAACCTCTAAATGCTGCTCGTGCTCCTCACGGGTCCTCGAATAGATCAGAATGTCATCGATGAAAACTATAACAAACTGATCGAGATAAGGGTGGAAGACCTCATTCATCAACTGCATGAAGACCGCGGGTGCATTGGTCAGTCCGAAGGACATGACCTGAAACTTCGAAAATGACTGTAATGCGTCCAGAATGCCATCTTCGGAATGTCCTCCTCTCGGACCCGAATCTGATGATAACCGGAACGCAAGTTAATCTTCGAAAAGAACTGTGCACCCTACAGCTGATCAAACAAATCATCGATCTTCAGGAGTGGGTACTTGTTCTTGACCGTGACCTTGTTAAGCTCGCGTTAGTCTACGCAGAGCCTCAACGATCCATCCTTATTCTTCACGAAGAGTACCGGCGCTCCCCACGACAAACTGCTTGGATGGATAAACACCAACTCACGCAACTCATCCAACCACTTTTGCAGTTCCCGCAACTCCAATGGTGCCATATGATACGGGGCCTTCGAAATAGGCGCGGTACCGGGCACGAGATCAATCTGAAACTCGGTGAGTCGGCGAGGCGGTAATCCCGGAATCTCTTGGAACACATTGGAAAAATCGCAAACAACAAGCAACTGGTCGATACAAGCAGCGACAGGCTCCTCAACGGCACACAACATCAAACAAGACAACGGCTCTCCCCGGGGCTCTGTAATGAACTGAAACTATGGCAAGCCTGGTATACAGAATGTGACGGTCCTCGCGGAACAGGCCAAGATGGCATGGTACTCGGCAAGCTAATCCATGCCCAAGATAACATCGAAGTCTGACATCAGCAACACGTACAAGTCGGCGTGTAAGAAAATATCTCCTACTAGCACGGGGCAAGATGAATAGAAGCAGCCTAATACTATAGTCTTCCCTAAGGGCATCGATACGGTCAACCCCTCTCGAGCAGACTCTGTTGGAAATCCAGTCGAACGGCAGAATTCCTCGAACATAAACGAGTACGAAGCACCGGAATCAAATAAAACTCGAGCGATGCATGCAGAGACTGAAAGTATACCCTCAACGACTCCTCCAGACGACTGAGGATCCTACTGGGCCACGTAGAACCTAGCCTGAGCCGGTTGGGGAGGTGTCTGTCCCCTTTGAGAGTGCTGCTGCTACTGTCGCTGAGGTGGTCGAAACCGCCGCTGGCTCTGTTCTTCCGCGACCTCGGAGGCCGGTGCTTGATCTTTCTTCTTGAGGTGGCCTCGGTTGTAGGGGCGTGCTATTTCTATCCGCCTTCTTGTGTGAGTCTCTGTTTATTCTTGTGGTGGAGGTCTCTGTTGCTACTGCGGTGGAGGCTGGTGTGGACCTCTCGGCTCTCGCTAGCTGGCTGCTGGGCGAGGACACTCCCACATACGGTGTCTCGTCACACCGCACCCAAAACAGGTACCGGTGAACTGCCTCGGAGGTGGTGCTTGAGGTGCTACTAGTGCTCGGAAGGCTGGGTGACCTGTGTGCCTCTGCTGCTGCGGTCGACGCTGCTGCGAGTCAGTGGAAGGAACGTGCCTCTTTCGGTCTCTGCTCTGACTGCGATCAGACTGAAAACCGGCCCACTCAGCCAAAAAAATCTGTGCTTTCCGTACCACTCCCTCAAAAGTCAGGAGCTTGTGCCCAATAACACGGCCTCGAAGATCGTAACACAAACCGTCCTCGAATCGACGGGCTCTCCGCTCCTCATCGTCTACCAGATATGGTGCAAATCTAGACAGCGCTACAAAACGGGCCCCATACTGAGCCATGGTCATATCACCCTGTATAAGGGCCTCGAACTCCAACGCTCGCAATCGTCGAATGTGGTCAGGAAAGTATTGTCGGTTAAACTGATCAACAAAGTCCTCCTACGTCCACACAAAATCGATGCCCGCTGCTCGGGAGACTGATGTCCACCAGTGCTCAACCTCACCATGGAGAAGAAATACGGCTAATCAAACTCGTTGATCGGTCGTGCATCCCATAGTATCAAATATCTTCTCCACATTGGCATGCCATCTCTCAGCTACCGTCGGGTCTGGCTCGCCCTGGAAACGCAGAGGATCGAGTCGTCGAAACTCTCGAAGGAGGGCACTCGCGTGCTCCTGCTCTGCCTGGGCTGGAGAAACGACGGGGTGTCTGCCCTGCCTCTGAAGTGCGGCCGTCACAGCCTGTAACATCTGCTGTAACTAGGAGGCACTCACAGATACGGTCGGATCAGCACCGGTCTCTGGTGGAGGAGCTGCATCCATAGGCTAGGCAGTAGGAATCTCTGGTGGTGGAGCGGGGATCGTCGGTGGTAGTGCGGGAGTCTTGGGTGGTGGAGCGGGAGTCAATTGGGTCACTCTCCGGCGCGGCATGTCCTACAGGAAAGATCGAAGGCGCCTATCAACTTGGAAACTCTTGAAGGCATGCACGTTAAGTGTCGATAATAAAAGATCGCTAAGCTATTTGAACTAAAGACTCAATCATTCTAACTTATAGCAGACATGTAATGTTGTTCTTGGTTATTTCCGAGTTATGCTCTGATACCAACTTCTGTCATGCCCCAAACTCGAAAACCGGGCTCATAAAATTCCTGATCGTCGAATCCATTCCCGACAGCCTCCATAGAACCCCATTCTCGGTTCCCAACGCCCATACGCCAGGTTCCATTCCTGAGATCCTACAAGAAGGATTTTCAACATCAGTTTAATTCATAATAAGCATAACCAAAGGTATAACCCACAAACAACAACCAAAAACTCCATCATATTTCCACTATGATCAAAAACTTTACAAGTACAATAAGGATGGTCCAACAAAGAGATGTTGTGATGCAAGCGAGTCGAGATCAGGTTTTGTTTTGATGTGATTCACGAGATGGTGAGGCACCAACAGAAGGGACATAGACTTCTGCGACCCTTGACTGTAGTAAGGTCATACTCTCAGAAGCCAGTGGAACCCACTGTAATATTTGTGAGAAATCCACCTCGTCCCTTCATTTTTCCTTCCCATATTAGGACATGAGCACAAAAATGAAGCAGATTCAAAACTCAAGTGGGCCACATGGTAGGAAAAAGTGGGGACATAATACCTAACATTCAAACATTTCTGGATTCAAGATAACTGCTGGTGTGCGGACTTGGGTTTCACCAAGGTGGAGGTGGAGAGCAACTCTAAGTCCGTGGTAAGGACCCTCTCCAACAAATTTTCTCCCGCATGGACCATTTGGTATTGGCAGGCCAGAATCAAGTCGCTCATGGCTATTATGGAGGTCAAGCTAACTCACATCCCTAGGGAGGCTAATGTGGTAGCGGACACTCTAACTCGCAAGTGTAGCGACAGTTAGACACTTAGATTCCTTCGGTCCTCGTCCGAACTCTCCTCTATCATTAGAGGCTATTATTTATGGATAGAGTGGCTTTGGAGAGTTTGAGGTGGAGGGTTAGTTTTACTTTTGTTCTTTTTCTCATGATAGTCGGGCCTGTTTTTGTTTTTAGTTGTCAGGTCCACTCGAATCTTTCGGACTCTAAAGTTTTTTTATTCCCTTTGAATGAATATATCCTTAAAAAAAATATTTCCAGATTCCACCATGATATTTGCATGCTGTCCAAACCGTTCATGAGCTCATTCCCACATGAAAATATTTACCTGATCCAAAACTTTTGTGGCATGTGACTGTTTCGACAGTAGACATTCAACCCCCATTGTTTTTTGTCGCGTGGAAAAATAGATGGATAGAGTGGATTTCTCTCAAACATCATGGTGGGCCCCACCTAGCTACCAACATTAGGGTGATAAGCAATCCACTTCCCAATAAAAGAGTGCAAGTCGTGAGTTGATCTAGATCTAGAATGGTAATATTTTGGATGATTCGGGTTCATCATTGATGTTGGTGAAATTAGGAACAGTTTGGATCCAAGGCCCTGACGTGGGCCATGGTACTATGTTAGAGTTGCTGGGACTACATTTTGAAAAAGTTCATCATATATACTTTATTGCACTACAAGAAATCTCTATATTAGCGGCGCACTCTCACCGGCAGCCCCAACGAAATGTCAGTGTAGATATAAAATGTGCAGCATTTTTACGTGGCCACCCGTGTACGGGTAAGCCACCGCCGCTGGAATAATTTTTTTAAAAAAAGTCTTTTCGCCTACCGAATATCATCCCCAAATCGCGCCCGCCATATTTCTCTCTAAAATCCTTTTTTCCCTCTCCTAAATCGCCTCATCTCTGAATCGCTCGCGCGCCAATATTTCTCTCCTAAAAACCCTTCTTCCCTCTTCTCTCCCAAATCGCCCCATCCCCAAATCCTGAAAGTCTCTCTCTCTCCAACATCCCTCCACTCGGGCCTCTCTTGATATGGCTTCCATTTTCATTGCTTGTCGAAGACGCTGATCTCTCAGCCGTTGCCCTCCTTGCTGGAACACGCCAAAGTCCGAGAAGGCCCGCAAGAGGAAGAAGCACCAGCAACAGCTGCAGCAGTAGCTCCCCTTCTCCAACAGCCGTAGCAGTATGTTACTCTCTCTCTCTCTCTCTCTCTCTCTCTCTCTCTCCGGGTTTCATCATGTCTGAAATATCTTGTAGAGTGTGATGGATGAGACACAGACACTTAGAAATTGCATGCATGTCATACATGGTGGAAAATTTTGATCTGCATCTTGCAGGTGGTTTGGTTTTGGGTTTTGTTCTTCTTTTTTTCTTTTAAAGTTTTTTTTTGTTGTTTCCTATTACTTTTCCCTTTGGTTTTTGGTATGAAGTTTCAGTTCGCTATCACAACGGTCTGTTTCTCTCTGTTATGTTTTTCTTTAATGAAGTTTCTGCTTCTCAGAGTGTGATGGATGGATTGGGTCTTGCTCCAATGTGCCAAATTGGTGTAGTACCCATCTGTTGGAAGCTGACTCCATTGAATAGGTGGTTATTATTTTTTAATAAAAGTGATCTTTTTTACAGGACGTGTGATTAAGGATGCGAACTACGTGACAGACGGTGTAGATGGATGATCAGAAATGTGAACTATGTGGGCCAATCATTTCTCTAGATATAATGAATCACACTTGCAAATTTTGCTCACATCAGCAACATCCAATCCACTCATTTTTTCGGTCACATGATACAACATAGAAATTGAGAGTTTTAGTTGATGAAGAGATAGAGCAATCCCTTCTTGTTCATTTAACTTGGACACTTCTTAGTTAAATGGACAGTACACCACACGTGATTCCAAACCTGTAAGCCTACCAAACACAGGCATTATAATTTCTAAGAAGTACAATGTCTACTAAAAGGTACCCAAACAAAGAAAATATAATGGTTGGGTTTTGAGATTTTGACTCAGTTACTTGAAAAATATAATACTTGAAAAATCCAGGATATCCAAACAACTCATTAGCTTTGTTCAGCCTGGAACGCTACAGGCAACTTCTCAGTTAAATCAGCCTGGAACGGAATCCGGTGCCATCATCCTTATCTCCGGTGGGCCAACTGGATCTGGAACAAATCCCTCCCCCCAAAATTGAGTATCTTTGCTTGGAAAGTTATGCATAACGCGGCCCCAGTGGACCAAGCAATTCAAAAACGAGGCATTCAGTTAGCTTCAAGCTGCGAGTGTTGCAGATCGATATCTCCCAGACCCCAGTCCCCGGCAGATCACTCTTCCATCAGTCAGCAACCAATAACCAATCGAAATCCAGGCCATCGACGATCTCGGCGGTTCAGTTAGCGGCGGCGGGATCGCCAATGGCCGCCGTGCACGAAACGAGAGCGAATACAGGGGCCACCGCCACACAGTGCAACAGCAGCGAAGAACCAGCCCTTCCCTTCCCGACGCAACGCAGCAACGGAATTCTAGCCCCATCGTTTCCCGACAAATGCCTCCCGCTCTACCGCAGCAGGATCACCACCCGCAGACCGCCCTGCCTGAATCAGATCAAAACAGGGGCCAACGTCTTACTGACGCTTCACAAGCTGGAAATGTCGAAAATCTGGATCATCTTTTCAGCCAGGGTGGGATCGCAGTGCAGATATGGAGCCACTTCAGCAGGCTCTTTGGTGTTGCTGAAGTGCCAAATCAGACTATCTCCCAGCGGATCACTTCCTGGACGTCCAAAGCTAGCAAGAAATACAAATTATCTTATCTTACTGGTCTGGTTCCTACTATCATAATGTCTGGGAAATTTGGCTAAGCGAGAATCAGGCTCGCTTTGAAGGTAATGCTATGTCCGTGCGTAACATCCAATTCAAGGTGTATCGTTGGCTCTTTGATCTCGGCTCCACCATCATGGCCCCTCACAGGAACTCCATTTCAGACCAAATCACCCTGCAAGCCCTCAGAATCAACAAAGCTCAGACAAATCCTCCTCCAAAGTTCACTAAAGTTTCTTGGTCTTTGCCCCCTGAAGGCAGCCTAAAATTGAACGTCGATGGTTCCTCGAGGGGCAACCCGGGCCCGAGCGGGGGAGGGGGTATCTGCAGGGATCACCTTGGCAACCTCATCTTTGCCTTCCATAGAAACTATGGCCATTCATCGAACACAATTTCAGAGGCTCGAGCCATGTTAGACGGCATCAAACTTTGCTCCACCTTGGGCCTTGCCAACATTTTCGTGGAGACTGACTCAGAAACCATTGCAAATTCAGTTAAAAATCCTCATTGTCCTCCTCCCTGGAACATTTGGTACATCTTGGGAGAGATTCAGCACTATAAGCAATCCTTAAATCTCAATTTCAGCCACATCTATCGCGAGGGGAATTCGGTTGTAGACGCTTTAGCTAGGCTGGCTAGTGAAGGACGCCCAAATAACATATTCACATCTCGTCCCAACCTTCCAAGACAGGTACGCGGGTTAATGGCAATTGACAATATTGGTATAGGAACTTTTAGGCAGCAATAGCTGGATCTCCTCCTATCCCGTGGTTTCCTTTTCCTATCCGTGACATCCTTTTGTGCGTTTTTTATATGATGGGAGGGGTCCTATCCTTTTTGTCGGGACCCTCCTGAATGGATGTAAATTCTCAGCTGGAATGGAAATAGTATTTAAAAAAAAAAAAAAAAACAAGCAAAAAAAAAAAAAAAAAAGCCCACCTACTTACTAAAACACCACAACCATAGACATATCTACTCATTAATATTAGTATTGAAATCATGGTTGCCGGTACAGTGGGTCACGAAATCTTGTCACCAATCTCACCATCGAGACTCTGGAAGGCGATGGTGAAGGACTCCCACAACCTCATGCCCAAGCTCATGCCTGAAATCATATCAAGCATCGTCATTCTCGAAGGCGATGGTGGGGTCGGCACAATCAGACAGTCCAACTTCACTGATGCCATCAAGGACTTCTGCTACTGGAAGGACCGCATAGATGAGATCGATGACAATAACCGTTTATTCAAGTACTCAGTGATTGAAGGTGGCCTCCTCGGGAAGAAAGTGAAATCGACCACGTTTATTCTCGAGTTCAAAGACGGCATTGATGGCGGAAGCGTATGCAAGTTTCATGGGGAGTTTGAGACGGTTGAAGGTAACCTGCCAAAAGAAGAAGAAACCAAGGAGATGATGGGAAACATGGCGGGAATGTTCAAAGCAGTAGAAGGATATCTCCTTGAAAACCCAAATGCATACGTATAGCTTTGGTTGATTGTGAGGCCTTCACCTTTGATTTTGGTTGATTGTTGAATAAGTTCCATTTCCTTGGACTGTGTTAGCATGGGATTGTTTTCAAATAGTATTAATGTATTGCTACAATAGTAATATTTGTTCTTCTATATTGTGATTGTTGTGGAAAAAAAAAAAAAAAATCATTTCAAAAAAAAAAAAAAAAAAAAAAAAAAAAAAAAAGAATCGGGTTTTGAGATTTTGACTCGATTCTGATGAGTTCATCTTGGATGGTTTGATTTGAGTCACTTTGTATGTCGTGGTGAATAATGTTTCAAGTGATTTTCAAACATCATATGCTGCCAAAGTATGAAATCATTCCCTTTTTTAAATGGGCCCCACAATACAAGTGGTATTCATGCATCTCAATGCAAACAGTGGGAACTTTCGCTGGTTGAACATTTGGAAAAAGATACAGAAAAAAATCAACGGATCTTAAGCCATTTGTGCATATGGACTCATCAGCCTGTATGTTTCCTTGGCTTTGTTTTTCCTAAGTGGATTGAAACAAGTTGCACCAACCCAACAAGCTTCTTCTCTAATGACACTCCCAACCACCAAGCCACTAAGATTCCCCATTGAACTTCCATATTCAATTTTCACAAGCTTAGGCACCAACAGTCAATCTTCTCCCAATGTTTGACATAATTAAAAATGACCAAGTTCCAACCACCACCCCATATTGAGGCATTGGTACCTTAAAAGCTTCAATACCAGTCCTAACTTATGATGAAGTGTTCAATTCTTTCCTTCACTACAAATATCAATGACAAGATATTACAAGAAAGCTCACCTACTTTGTTCTTTCCATATTCCCCACATACAAGCTAAAGGGAGCAACCTCCATACAACTCACCAACTCAATTGGAAGGACCCTACAATCCACCATTTAAAAGATCCACAATCTACTTTGTAATGACCATGAATGTTGAGTAACTTAAAGAAGAAACCCCCAGAGTTTCCTCACCATTTATAAGTCAAAGGATTAAGAGAGGTCTGCTTTCTATAGTCAGAAGAAACGTCTACTTACTTTTCTATGATCAGAAAAAAAAAAAGGTCTACTTTCTATAAACAAAATGGAGCAAGAAAACATGTTAATAATCAAAGAGAGCTATATCGAATGTGTTGATTGAAAGCAAACAAGCGTTTGCAAACACACATGTAGCACAGCTTTGTAATAAAAAATAAAAAATAAAAAAGACAAATAATATGATTTTAGATCATTTGGTCCACAAACTTGTTTAGTGTAAAAAATTAAATCCTGAAAATTTCACCAAAACACTAACAACTGGACCTATAAACTCTAATATGTGTAACCATAAGAGAAATACAAGAAAACCATGTTTATCATATCATGATACCAGTCATAAAATTAAACAATTAGGTCAAGAACATAGATGGCCATACCTCAAATTCGGTGTTTCATATCCTGTAAAATGTTCAAGTCAAACATGTAAGACATAAGTAAGCAGGTGCCACATATGAAAATGATGACAATGGCAAACATGACGACAATATGATTATAACCACGGAAACCATTGCAGCAATAAATAAAATAATAATATAAATAAATAAAATTCAAGAAACAAAAAATCCATGAGGTGTAGGGATATTGTAGGAAGCAGAAAAGAAGAATTGACAGGGATTAAATCACACGCTTTTCACATAATCCCATTAGAAAACATTGATTTTCTGGGTTTTCTCCACTGCAAAAGACTCTTCTTTAAAACAACCTACTTTTCCTTACATGATATTCCAAGTGATATGTCATCTACAAAACCATGCATTTCTAGAAAGATATCCAAACCTGAACTTAGTTTCAAACTCTGATAAATCTCAGCTACAGTACTGCAAGGCATGATGTAGCATTTACTATAATCACTACAAGAAAACATGTCTTTGCTGACGGAATTTTGACTGGCGGCCATCTGCAACTGCTGGTGATGATGAGAATCTTTGGAAGAAAATGTGCTCTGTCAAGATATACCACCACTACAAGAAAGATGAGAATATTTATATTTTGACATTTAATCTCATTGTTCTTGTTACTCAGAGATTTTGGATTGACGTGTCTTGATCTATATGCATGTTTAATGCTCTTTTAGTAGTAGTATTAATGTCACTCCTTTTATATCCTAACTTGGGATTTCTAGAACTCTACATGGTGTTGCTGCTTGTCTTTGTATACGTGAAAGTATATGTAGATTTGCGTATGTAATGTTGCTTTCTCTTTGTCATAATATGTCAGATGGTTCTTTTCTTTCTCTCTTATTGTAACCTCCTAAAATCAATCTTGTAATTTTGCCATTTGAGTAAAGATACGAAGCTTTCATGAAGCTGTCATAGTAACTTGTAATATTGTAAGACAATTGCTAGGCATTGGTTTCATGTAGTGTAACCTTATACAATTATGCACGAGGAGTTTCCAAGAGGTGTTTCTCTTCTTTCTGTATTTGTACTTTCTATGTGTATGCTATTTATTTTCTTTTTATTGCACAATAATCTCCTTGGGCAGATTGAAACTTAATTATATGACTATTTTGGATTTCATCTTTAAATTATACTTGTTCATTTCAACTGGCTTACTGACATGCCTAAGCAAGTAGGCTCATTGATTTTTATTTTTATTTTTGTTTAGGCTGTCTGGTTAAATTGTCTAGGCTCGGGCAAAGATGGTTTTATGACTTATACCTGCTTTACTGTTTGTGTTTGTATTGTGCAAATTTCAAGATTTACACAAGATGAGAACATTAATACATGGTAATGAGGATGCTAGATGAAAGATTTGGGGCTCATCATTCAGTGTCTGAATCATTGAGATTTAGGGCCCTACTATAGCAAATATCTCTAGTTTCTATTTGCACATTTATTTATTGCTTTACATATAGGCTTCTTTAATTAGTTCGAAAATAATTTTTTTTAGTTGATAAGAAATAAGAACTCAAAAGAGGTAAGCCTGTACAATATGTACTTGTAAGCTTTTACTTGCGGTAAAATGCCTGTTTTGGTCATACTATAGTCAGTTAAAATGCCTGTTGTGGTTATTTCATAATAGACCAGGGGGTCTCTGATGATCGGCCTTGACATGCTGGCACGTGTCACACTCGGCCACAAAACTGGCGATCTGGTGCTTCATCCCTACCCAAAAATACTGTCGCCTTATATCACGGTACATTTTCGTCGAGCCAGGGTGGATAGAAAATCGCGATCGATGCGCCTCGGTCATAAGATATCTGCGTAACTCAGGAATATCCGGGACACATAATCGGCCTCTGAAGCGAAGTCCACCATCTATACCAATCTACCAATCTACCTGACTCTCGGATGCCGCCTCAGCCATATAACTCTGCAACGACTCATCAGCCTACTGAGCCTCGATCACCTTTGCGACAAGAGATGGTTGAATCGATAGACTCGATAACTGCACGATAGAAGACTACAGGCCGAACTTCGAATCATACTCTGCCACATCCTCAAGCATCTGTCACTCTTGAATTATCATATGCGCCACCAGGCCTCGTCGTTGATGGCTGAGGGCATCTGCCACCACGTTCGCCTTGCCCAGGTGGTACTGAAGATCGAAGTCATAGTTCTTCAGAAGTTCCATCTAGCGCCTTTGTCTCATGTTCAACTCAGACTGCGAGAAGAGGTACTTCAAGCTCTTGTGGTCGGAGAAGAGCTCGAACCTAACCTCATAAAGATAGTGTCTCCACACCTTCAGTGCGAAGACAACTGCAGCCAGCTCCAAATCATGTGTGGGTAGTTTAGCTCATGAACCTTGAGCTCACGAGACGGGAAGGCCACTGGTCTCCCGTGCTGCATCAGGACAGCACCCAAACCAATATGCGAGGCATCGATGAATACAATAAATCCATCACTCTCAGAGGGATGAGTGAGGAGCGGACGTCAGATGGGCCTTCAACTCCATAAATCCTCACTCGCAGGCATCACTCCAAATAAACTCCGCGCCCTTCCGAGTCAACCTGGTCAGCGGGGCTGCAATACAGGAGAAGCCCTCAATGAAACGCTAGTAGTAGCCCGCTAAACTAAGGAAACTGCGGATCTCGGACGCAGTGTGAGCTAGCCCCACTGACGCTCTGCCTCAACCTTCGAAGGGTCCACTGCAACACCCTCCTTCGTCACCACATGACCGAGAAACTTCACCTCCTCCCGCCAGAACTCGCACTTCTCTAGCTTCGCATACAGCTGGTGTGTGTGGAGGGTTTGCAACGTAACCTCTAAATGCTGCTCGTGCTCCTCACGGGTCCTCGAATAGATCAGAATGTCATCGATGAAAACTATAACAAACTGATCGAGATAAGGGTGGAAGACCTCATTCATCAACTGCATGAAGACCGCGGGTGCATTGGTCAGTCCGAAGGACATGACCTGAAACTCGAAATGACTGTAATGCGTCCAGAATGCCATCTTCGGAATGTCCTCCTCTCGGACCCGAATCTGATGATAACCGGAACGCAAGTTAATCTTCGAAAAGAACTGTGCACCCTACAGCTGATCAAACAAATCATCGATCTTCAGGAGTGGGTACTTGTTCTTGACCGTGACCTTGTTAAGCTCACGTTAGTCTACGCAGAGCCTCAACGATCCATCCTTATTCTTCACGAAGAGTACCGGCGCTCCCCACGACAAACTGCTTGGATGGATAAACACCAACTCACGCAACTCATCCAACCACTTTTGCAGTTCCCGCAACTCCAATGGTGCCATATGATACGGGGCCTTCGAAATAGGCGCGGTACCGGGCACGAGATCAATCTGAAACTCGGTGAGTCGGCGAGGCGGTAATCCCGGAATCTCTTGGAACACATTGGAAAAATCGCAAACAACAAGCAACTGGTCGATACAAGCAGCGACAGGCTCCTCAACGGCACACAACATCAAACAAGACAACGGCTCTCCCCGGGGCTCTGTAATGAACTGAAACTATGGCAAGCCTGGTATACAGAATGTGACGGTCCTCGCGGAACAGGCCAAGATGGCATGGTACTCGGCAAGCTAATCCATGCCCAAGATAACATCGAAGTCTGACATCAGCAACACGTACAAGTCGGCGTGTAAGAAAATATCTCCTACTAGCACGGGGCAAGATGAATAGAAGCAGCCTAATACTATAGTCTTCCCTAAGGGCATCGATACGGTCAACCCCTCTCGAGCAGACTCTGTTGGAAATCCAGTCGAACGGCAGAATTCCTCGAACATAAACGAGTACGAAGCACCGGAATCAAATAAAACTCGAGCGATGCATGCAGAGACTGAAAGTATACCCTCAACGACTCCTCCAGACGACTGAGGATCCTACTGGGCCACGTAGAACCTAGCCTGAGCCGGTTGGGGAGGTGTCTGTCCCCTTTGAGAGTGCTGCTGCTACTGTCGCTGAGGTGGTCGAAACCGCTGCCTCTGCTGCTGCGGCCTCGGAGGCTGGTGCTGATGCTGCTGCTGAGGTGGCCTCAGTTGTAGGGGCTGCTATCGCTGCTGCTGTGTGAGTCTCTGCTGTTACTGTGGTGGAGGTCTCTGTTGCTACTGCGGTGGAGGCTGGTGTGGACCTCTCAGCTACTGCTGCTGCTGGGGGCGAGGACACTCCCACATACGGTGTCTCGTCACACCGCACCCAAAACAGGTACCGGTGAACTGCCTCGGAGGTGGTGCTTGAGGTGCTACTAGTGCTCGGAAGGCTGGGTGACCTGTGTGCCTCTGCTGCTGCGGTCGACGCTGCTGCGAGTCAGTGGAAGGAACGTGCCTCTTTCGGTCTCTGCTCTGACTGCGATCAGACTGAAAACCGGCCCACTCAGCCAAAAAAATCTGTGCTTTCCGTACCACTCCCTCAAAAGTCAGGAGCTTGTGCCCAATAACACGGCCTCGAAGATCGTAACACAAACCGTCCTCGAATCGACGGGCTCTCCGCTCCTCATCGTCTACCAGATATGGTGCAAATCTAGACAGCGCTACAAAACGGGCCCCATACTGAGCCATGGTCATATCACCCTGTATAAGGGCCTCGAACTCCAACGCTCGCAATCGTCGAATGTGGTCAGGAAAGTATTGTCGGTTAAACTGATCAACAAAGTCCTCCTACGTCCACACAAAATCGATGCCCGCTGCTCGGGAGACTGATGTCCACCAGTGCTCAACCTCACCATGGAGAAGAAATACGGCTAATCAAACTCGTTGATCGGTCGTGCATCCCATAGTATCAAATATCTTCTCCACATTGGCGTGCCATCTCTCAGCTACCGTCGGGTCTGGCTCGCCCTGGAAACGCAGAGGATCGAGTCGTCGAAACTCTCGAAGGAGGGCACTCGCGTGCTCCTGCTCTGCCTGGGCTGGAGAAATGACGGGGTGTCTCCTGCCCCTAAAGTGCGGCCGTCACAGCCTGTAACATCTGCTGTAACTGGGAGGCACTCACGGATACGGTCGGATCCGCACCGGTCTCTGGTGGAGGAGCTGCATCCATAGGCTAGGCAGTAGGAATCTCTGGTGGTGGAGCGGGGATCGTCGGTGGTAGTGCGGGAGTCTTGGGTGGTGGAGCGGGAGTCAATTGGGTCACTCTCCGGCGCGGCATGTCCTACAGGAAAGATCGAAGGCGCCTATCAACTTGGAAACTCTTGAAGGCATGCACGTTAAGTGTCGATAATAAAAGATCGCTAAGCTATTTGAACTAAAGACTCAATCATTCTAACTTATAGCAGACATGTAATGTTGTTCTTGGTTATTTCCGAGTTATGCTCTGATACCAACTTCTGTCATGCCCCAAACTCGAAAACCGGGCTCATAAAATTCCTGATCGTCGAATCCATTCCCGACAGCCTCCATAGAACCCCATTCTCGGTTCCCAACGCCCATACGCCAGGTTCCATTCCTGAGATCCTACAAGAAGGATTTTCAACATCAGTTTAATTCATAATAAGCATAACCAAAGGTATAACCCACAAACAACAACCAAAAACTCCATCATATTTCCACTATGATCAAAAACTTTACAAGTACAATGAGCATAAAGAGAAATATAATGATGATAGACAAAAAGCTCCAAAATGATCAACTCTGCGCTCCTGCCTCAGCGCTGCTGCGATCCAATGTCACCTGCACGCAATGGTCATGCATAAGCTTATAGAAAGCTTAGAGGGTGGTGAAAGTGTGTGTGCAAGGTAGTAATGCAATTATGAAATATCAGAGTAATGCGGAACATGCTGGTGAATCTATGAATACCTTTAGCCGTACCAAGGCTATGCAATGCAAGACATGAATGATGTCGGCCATACCAAGGCCATGCGATGTGAGATGCAACTTAAGCATACAAATCCTGATCTATATCCGCATATCAATACAGCTTAAATATGGGATATCACCGGAGTCTAGTACACTCTAAACCAGATTGTCACCACATCGCGCGCAATAAGGTAAGTGGAAGAGACCTCACTATCCGCCTGCCAATATCAGGCTCGGCTCGTCGATAGTAGACCCATTCCTCGAGCTGGTCAGACTCATCCTAGCTTTGCCCCCTCCTCTCAGGCGAGTAAGGCCGCATCCCCTTCCAACCGACCATGACACAGTGGAAAGTGCAGCCTTCTGGTAATCAGCCCTCGGCGCTGATGCACCCACTTGATCTAGACGTTGGAGCAACCTCTTGGTACCATAAGGGTTTAGGGACTTTCACCCAGGGATATCTATAGCATCCCATGTAGAATAAAATTTTCGATATCCAATCCTGTCAACCATGATATGCCTGTGATGGCTACGACCCTGATGTCGCTAGGGTGTACAGTAACCATGTCACATAATGCGAAATGCATTAATCACACTATCCAGTCATGTAACAATCCTGCGCGTATCGTACGCTTATGTGGATCAATATCGTCTAACTGAGAGCCCCTAGACAATCTGCTCGAAGGCATATGTTATGATCAGTCACTTCTCATATCAAGCATGCATATGATGCATATGATCATCAATCATGAAACTATACTAAACATGTTGTATGGTAATGGATGTTGTTTATAACGAAGATGGGCCTAGATGGCCTACAAGTATGGGCCTAACAATGGGCCCTAGGGAGAGTCATAATGTGGACATTTAACCGACATTATTCTTACAATGTGGACGTCAAACCAACATTGCTCCTAAGGCATGACCCGCCTAACATCAGCACACCAGCCATGGGGAAATCACACATTGCAGTGGACCCTAAGGACACCCCGTTGGGCCTCGACCCATGGACCTTGGACACATTAAATGGGCCGCATCATATGAGCCTTATATAAATCAAGTGAGCCACATTAATGGGCCTTATGTACATTGCAATGGGCCATAACCCCTGGGCCTTTAAGTACATCACAATGGGCTTCGTAACATGGGCCTTAAGTATATCAGGTGGGCCTCAATGGATGGGCCCTAACTACATCAACATGGCCTAATCACATAGGCCTCATGCATATCAAGGTGGGGTCCACTTGAACTATATATCTGACTCATTCTTTAGCTCACGCCATGAAGTGAGCTTGCAAAATAGATGGACAGCTTGGACGCAACACATGCATCATGGTGGGTCCCATGAAGGCCCACCATCAGGTATATATATATTACATAATATAATATATATATACATAATATATATATATATAATATACAGTATAATATATATATATATATATACACACACAGCCACATGTGCACACACACCACACGCACACACACACATGCACACGTAAGCACCCACCGTCCCCTGGACGGTGGGGATAAAACAGATACATCACTACGGGCTCCACCGACCAGGCGGACGGTGGAAATATAACGCATACATCACTATGGGTCCCAAGTGGGGACCACCTCAATGTTTATAAGCCATCCAGACCATCCATAAGGTCAAGCAGGCCTAGATAAAGGGGAAAAACAAATTTTATCTTGATCCAAAACTTCTGTGGGTCTAAAAAGGGTTTTAATGGTAGGTGGTCCAGCCTCATTGTTTCTTGTGATGTGGGCCACCTGAGCTTTGGATAGGCCTGATATTTGCAGGGGGCCCACGTCAAGGAGGGGCCCACCTAATGAACGGGTTGGATGACCAATATACATCATGGTGGGGCCCACGGTTGGAGTCGTGGGTGGCTGCTGTCAGCTCGTCATCCATCCGCGTGCACATGGCGGCGTTCTTTCCGACGCGTAAAGAAATTACTAGCTTGGACTCAACGACTTTTTTTTCCTGAGAAAAATCACATGTGGGGCCCGCTACTTGAGAATCCACTCTGTCCAATGCGTTCTAGGGATCAAAACATACCAAACAAGTCCAATATACGGCATGTTTGGTGTGTGGATAAAGCAAGGTCGGTCCTAAAAACTTTAAACAATAGAAAATACAGTTTTGTATAGTATGACCCTCCTGATTATCGGATCAACCTCATTTTTTGGCTCAACGCCTAAAATGATAGGGAGAATGGAATGGACGGCATGGATTAGATGGATACGTCAAGGTGGGGCCTATATGGGTGGCCCACCAAAAATCTTTTTTTTTTGGTTAGCAACCTCTCACAGGGACTGATGCCAAGACCTCACGTGTTGAAACGAGGTATTTCCACTCGGTCTGCCTGTGAGCTATGGATGTGGGTGTCACTGGCCAGCGTCCAGACGCTGGACGTGGCCCACCCAAATATCATGGTGGGTCCCATAGGGACGTGGCCCACCCAAGTTTTTAAATCAAGCCGATATTTGTGTTATCCTATATCCAGGCCCACCTAAGGATGGACTGCAAGGTGGGCCCTACGGGTGGGACGGCATGGATCATACTTCATAGTGGGGTCCACAATACAAGAAAGAGAGAGGAAGAGAGAGATAGAGGAGATAGAGGGAGATCGGTGAGGATGGAGGGACCCCGCCACTATAGGCCCCTCATACAAATATACATCAAGGTGGGTCCCACATATATGGACCCTTAATCAAACAAAATGAATGAAAACAAAGATCTAAAATCACCCACCGCTTTCTTCTTGCACCAAAGGCTTCCTTAGCTCCTTACGTAACGCCCTGAAAATCGGGGGTCGAGTGTAACTCAACTCCTGAGTTCCAACGCATCACTTATGCAACATAAATAATGCTGATTGAATGTTGTCTGTACTAGAACAATAAACATGAGTGAGATTATACCAAACAGTAATTCATACTCCAGATCATTTGTATAAAAGCAAGTGGAAGACTGAACTGTATATATATGTATGTAAAGAAACAAAAATCATTTCATTCTCCAGAGTATGAATCTATCTGAGTCACCATATACATATGTTTGTTTTATGAACAAAATGTCAAAAATAAACTAAGGAGTGATCCCTGCAAAACCCGTCAATCCTGACAGCTTAGTCGAAGCCACCAGAGTACGGCATATAGGAGAACTCCTCCTGATCCTTATCATAATCAGGCTCCGCCTCCTGAGTCGTCGGCTCGTCTAAACTTGAGACAGAGTCTGGTTGGTGTGCGCAACACCGTCCCGTAACGTGGGAGTGAGTAGCTAACTTAGTGGAACAATAAAGCATAGGTTAACATGTTATCAATACAGTCAAGCAGTAATGATAAAGCAGTAAAATCAAACACTCCTAACTACTCTTATTAATGCAAGTATGTATGTGGTCATGATGGATGCCCTCACCACACCCTCCCTCATGCGACACCATCTCACGTTCGCGGCATGCTTTCATCCCTCAGTGCTCCACATCTTCTAGGCACATGTAATGCATGATGAGTATGATTACCGAGTTTTTAATTAGTCAATTTCAAACAGCAGGATTGGGAAACTAAGGTACCTCCCTTGTATCATTCCTAAACATGATCCATTCTAGGGTCGTCAGTCCTAGTTAATATCAGACGATGGTGTATTTTCTAAGTCATTGCAAAGGCTGCCAGGGCTGTTACGCACAAAAGTTACACCACTCCCCCATCACCTCTTAAACGATTCATCACTATACAGAAACAGGCCTAGTTTATACTCTATATACCGCGGCATAACTCTAAGGTTCACCGCGATTTCAGAGTATGCTCGCGGTCACTACAAAGTACTGCCAGGGCTGTTGCTCGCATACGTTACACCACTCCCCCATCACCTTATTAATGTAGGCCGACAGCACGAATATAGTGTCCCATACCACCATAATTGGCTCACGAGTCTAGTTGCTCACTAGTCACTACGGGGAGGCACGTGGCCCTAGCGTAGGCCGACAGCTCGACCACGGTGTCCCATACCACCATGCCCGGCTCATGAGTCTTAGCGGATCGAGGTACCATGGTTAAAGGGGATTTCATTGGTAAGTTTGGTACCCTAGGTTCAAGCAGTAGCGACCAAACATGGTGAACATACATTAGACATATCGGGTTACTTGACGGGCTTAACTAACTCGAGCGCACAATCAATTGAACGACATGAAGTGCATAAGCACTTCGCGTGGCCTAACCACTGTCGCCAACTGACGTACGACTCGGGTTCGTCAAACACATCTCACGTGGTGACATAAACCTCAGCCACGATCTCAAATCTGGTACCGACTGTCTGGACTATAGTCATAGTCCCAAACTCAATCAATTCTCATCCATAGCATGTAGAGTAAAGCACGATAAACAAAGAAATTCAAGCATGCTAGTAGGTATGTTATAAAGCATAATATAAAGCATATTGTAAAGCACTACATCAATAGAAATACAAACACATATATTGTAAGTAAGCGGTTTAAGTAAACAACCTCATGGAGGTAATCATACATGTCACTAAGTTAGTTGAGAATCCCATCTCAACATCCTCCTAAAGCATCAACACCCCAACACTTATTCACTCAAGCATTTCCACAAACACTTAACATGCACTATTTCAACATACATAGTGTATGTTAATAAATATGTATGAGGGCGAATCCTTTCGCCAAGCAAGTATTTTATGTACAAATAATATATTTATACAACAATTAATCATAGCAAACATATTTCTAAAATATACATGTATACGGTATTTCTTACAATACAGTATTTCTACATACATAGTGTATATTAGTAAAACATGTATTTAGGCGAATCCTTTCGCCAAATAAGTATTTTATCCATATATCGTATATCCATACAACAAATAATCATGTCAAACACATTTCCAAAAAATATATGTATACGGTATATTCTACGAATACCTAGAATATGTAAAATTCCATATTCTACAACTTTAATCGAAACAGAAAACGGAAAGCACTTTATACATATGCAATTGCATGCAGATCACGAATCTATCATTATCTGACATTGAAAGTATTGAAAACCGTAACCTATACACCTAAAGTCCTCACCTTGCACCTTGGAATCTCAACGGATCAGCAAGGTTTGATGAGCTTCCGTATTCGGGAGTTTTATAGCCTAAAGAGTGAAATCAGTTAGCTATTTCATAACCTATAACCTTCACACCCCAAAACAGATCTAGGGTTACGGTTTCTTACCTTAAAACGGAGTCGGTATCGACGGGAAAGCGAGAAGAAAGGGGTGGTACATCCCGTGTGGTGATTGAAAACAGTAGGAGGGAGATTCTCCCACAACTCTCTAGCTTTCCCTCTCTTTTTCTCTCTTCTTACTTAGGGCTTTTCCCAAATTCGTATGGCTGTGAGAGAGGATGCTCTAAGGTCCTTATATAGCCTAAAAAGTCTCTGAAATAGACTTAAATTCAAGGTATACTTGGGTTATATCCAAATCGGCTTTAATTCAGCTCAAAAGAGGGTTTCTGGCGGGCCTCCTTGAGCCAAAAGTCGGACTTAAGCTCACCGACCATGGATCTACATGGAGTTATGTTTCTGTCTCATTCGGATTCCCAGATCACGCGTGGCGGACCAGTTTCAGTTCAGCGGTCAGTGGGCCTTGATCCTAAATTTCAAGTACATGTAAATGTTCCTGAAATTTTTTCTAATCCGAGAGTGTATTTGGGTCAGATTCTGACGGTCTGGTTTCTTATAAATTAACCGCAAGTTTCAAGTCTCAGATCACTATTCTAGATATTTATTTTGTAAAGGGATTGTGAGTTTTCACACTCCTTCGCTCCGGGCTCAAGCGAACAGCCGTGGGACACTATCTGAGGCTGATTTCCGAGATGGTTGTCAAGCCCAGCGAGGCGGTCCTAAGTCCTTAACCTCGTGTTATTCGGAGTCCCGATATGAGGTCCAGACCTGATACGGAGTTTCAATGTGTTCCCGAGGGCAGTCGGGTAATGAGTTTGATCCTAGATTTTAGGGTAACCTAGCGTCAATGATTCTACAAGTTTTGGGTCTTGCAGATCATATTTAAAGCGATTCCAACGGATTTCATGGCTAATCTAGTTAGCACTTAGTTAACTTTGTCAAATTTCTAAAGGATTTAATCCTAAGTGATTTCCGGTCGAGGTGGTACTTGAGCCATTGTACAGAAATTTATGAGTCATTACAATCTACCCCCCTTAAACAAAAATTTCGTCCTCGAAATTTGTACCTTTTTGTATTCCTTGAGAATCTGAGGGTAGTTCTTTCTGACCTCAGCCACAGTCTCCCAAGTAGCTTCCTCCTCTGAATGATGCGTCCATAATACCTTCATAAGTGGAATGACCTTGCTACGCAGTACCTGCTCCTTCCTGTCCAGTATACGCATCGGACGCAGCTCGTATGTAGCATCCTCGCTCAGCTGTACCTGCTCCCATCTGATGATATGTGAAGGATCAGGAACGTACTTCTTCAACATAGATACATGAAATACGTTGTGTACAGCTGCAAGCAGTGTGGGCAAAGCGAGATGATAAGCCACAGCACTCACTCGATCCGGTATCTGAAACGGACCGATAAATCTCGGTGTGAGCTTCCCCTTCTTCCCAAACCGAAGGACTCCCTTCATAGGGAAAACTCTGAAGAACACATGGTCACTGACCTCGAACTCAAGCGGTCGCCGCCTCATATCGACGTAACTCTTCTGTCTGCACCGCGCTGTAAGAAGCCGAAGCCTGATAATGTCGACCTTCTCTGTGGTCACCTGTACCAACTCTAGGCCGATCAGACTACGCTCGCCAACCTCAGCCCAATAATGCGGTGCTCTGCACGGACGATCATACAGGGCCTCATATGGCGCCATACCAATACTCGCCTGGAAGCTGTTATTGTAGGCGAACTCTACGTAAGGAAGACAGTCATCTCAGCTGTCCTTGAAGTCCAACACACATACTCGCAACATATCCTCCAGAATCTGATTCACCTGCTCTGTCTGCCCATCAGTCTGAGGATGAAACGCCGTACTGAACTTCAACTTCACACCTATCGCTTCCTGGATACGAGTCCAGAAGATAGATGTGAACCGAGCGTCTCTGTCCAACATGATCTCTAAAGGAACTCCATGCAGACGGACGATCTCTCTGATGTACAATCTAGCTAGCTCGTCTGCAGAGTTCGTAACTCTGATAGGGAGGAAATGGCCCGATTTGGTCAACCGGTCCACAATCACCCAAATGGAATTGTGTCCATTCATCGTTTTCGGCAGCCCTGATATGAAATTCATGGAGATGAAGTCCCACTTCCACTTTCCTATGGGCATGGGTTGAAGCAGTCCAGGAGGTCGGCGATGTTCTGCCTTGACCTACTGGCACGTCAGACAATGTGACACATACTCAGCGATGTGGGCCTTCATGTTATCCCTCCAATACGACCGTCTCATATCCCGGTACATCTTCGTGCTACCAGGATGTATCGCGAACTTCGAGTTATGAGCAGACTCGAGAAGCTCCTGTCTCAAGTCAGGACTATCAGGAACACATAGGCGGCCACGGAATCGTAGACCCCCATCAGAACCAACTCCCCACTCGGAGTCCTTGGCGTCGCTAGCTTACTCTCGAAGCTCAGACAACCGTACATTGCCCTTCTGGGCCTCAACGATCCTATCATCAACAAGCGGTCGCACCCGAACGTGCGCAACACACTCAAATGGCTCCTCCACAGTGAGTCTCTGCTCGAAGTCCCGCACAAACTCAATCATGTCCCACTCTGCTACCATCAACGGAGCCGCAAATGCTATAGCCTTCTTGCGGCTCAACGCGTCTGCCACAAGGTTCGCCTTGCCTGGATGGTAGGAAACCTCGAACTTGAAGTCCTTCAAGGTCTCCATCCATCGGCGTTGTCTCATATTCAAGTCTCGCTGCGTGAATATATACTTAAGGTCTTGTGGTCGCAGAAAAGCTCGAACTCCTCTCCGTAAAGGTAATGTCACCAGAGCTTCAATGCAAAGATGACAACCGCCAACTCCAGGTCGTGTGTAGGGTAATTCTCCTCGTGCTTCCTTAATTGTCTCGAGGCATACGAAATCACCCTGTCCTTCTGCATAAGGATACAACCCAAACCAACGCGAGACGCGTTAGTGTATATCGTGTACTTAACCCCTTGCTCTGGCAATACTAGCACAAGGGCGGATGTCAACCTGTCCTTCAGCTCCTTAAAAGCTGCTTTCGCCTTCTCATTCCAGACGAACTTCAGGTCCTTCCGTGTCAACTGAGACAACGGCTTGACAATCTTCGAGAAATCCCGAATGAAGCGTCTATAATACCCTGCCAGACCAAGGAAACTCCTCACCTCGGTGACTGAGCCAGGCTGCTGCCAATCCTGGACCGCAGTTACCTTGGTAAGGTCCACTGCTATCCCATCCTTGGACACCACATGTCAGAGGAACTTTACTTCCTCCTGCCAGAAGTCGCACTTCTTATACTGTGCGAATAACCGGTCCTTCTTCAATGTATCCAACACCGCTCTCAGGTGCTCTTCGTGCTCCTCCCGACTCGTAGAGTATATCAGAATGTCATTAATAAAGATGATGACGAATCGGTATAGGAATGGCCAAAATACTCGTTTCATTAGGTCCATGAACACGGCTGGTGCGTTCGTAAGACCGAACGACATCACTAGAAACTCATAGTGCCCGAAGCATGTCCTGAAGGCCATCTTCTGTACGTCCTCATCTCTGACGCACAGCTAATGATACCCTGACTGCAGATCAATCTTTGAAAAATACTTTGCCCCCTTCAACTGATCGAATAGATCATCAATCCTAGGCAAAGGATACTTGTTCTTCACGGTGACTTGGTTTAACCTACGGTAATCAATATATAACCATAGTGACCCGTCCTTCTTCTTCACAAATAGCACAGGTGCTCCCTGAAAGGGCCAAGCTATATGCCCTAGAGGGGGGGTGAATAGGGCAATGCCAAATAAAACTTAAAACAGCGGAATAATAAAAGATATAAATAACAATGCTGAAATAATAACAATCTCAAAGCACATGAAATATGAGAATGATACTAAATCGTTCTAAGGACAACCTTACACCAAAACCAATGGCTTATGGTAGGACAACCTTATTTCTAGAAACGATCTAGAAAACACAAATGATATGGAAAATAAATCAAGAATAACTTAAAGAAATAAATCCTAAGTTATTACACCATTCAACCACACTTGCTTGAAATAAAAATTACAACATTCATCCACAAAAGCAATTCACAATACTGAAGGAATAAATGAATAAAGAAATCAAGCACATCCACAACACAACGATATATAGTGGTTCGCCTATGTGTTCACCAACCGTTAGCCAATGACCACACGAGAATGTTACTCCACTCCTAATATCCTCACACAGGGGATATTAGCATGCATTATCAAAATAGGTTTTCACAGGTTCACCCAAAAACTTTCACAATTGTGTCTTTTTATCTCGGGCTTACACAATCTAAAAACCCCCACAATCTGAGTTTTCTGGCTCTCCTCGGATAACCAAAACAATGAGATTTTTCTGGCAAATCTCAAACAAAACCAGAGAAAGTAAATTACAAAGTAAAATACCTGGATCTCCTTTTAAAGTAGCCCAGTAGAATCAATCGGAGTAGATGAATGATACGTCGTTCAATGTCCAATACTCACATAAAGAAAGGTTCTATGTCTAATTGATTTTAGATTAAATCAAGAAGAGCAAGGTCTATTTGATTTTGATCCAAGAAGAAGGAATATCACAACTTCCTCTTTTCTAAATAAGATTGGAATGTAGATCAAAATCACAATAGAATAATGCTATCAAAAGGAATATTAAATATGCACAATAACTTAAAAAATAATCACAACTTATCTCAGAGTATAGCCTTAAATCGCTTGAATTGAATGGAATGGAATGTCTAAAACTCTGAAATTTGTGCATTATTTATAGCCTGAAAAATCCCATCTTGGACTGGTCTTAGGATCCCTAGGACTGGTCGTAGCATCAAAGATTTTGAAAGATTTCCGCGGGATTAGATTAGCTGTTCTCACGATTGGTCTTAGGTAGCCTACGACCGGTCGTGGACCACCTACGACTGGTCGTGAGACACCTACGACTAGTCGTGGGACTCGAGATAGGTCGCTGGAGTTCGAGTCGTAGGACTACGACCGGTCGAAGGATGAGTCGTAGGACTTCCCAAGACTGGTCGAAGCAAGTCCAGGACTGGTCGAAGGACAACCAGGAAAATCTAAAAATTTGTAACAACCTAGGACTGGTCCTGAGAAACCTAAGACTGGTCGAAGCAAAGATAGGATTGGTCTTAAGATTTCTAGGACTGGTCTTAGAACAGTCACACTAAGTATATTAAAATATTCGGATTATGTATCCAGAATAACCTATCATATAGACCAACCTAAGGTCAATATAAGGTCATACAAACCTTGAAGTGAGATTGACATTGAAGTCTTGAAGGTCTGTATTCTTAGATGATCTTGAAGTAGAAGCTTGAGTCGAGTTGACGATCTTTCTCGAGCTTGGTACATTCTTGACTTGTCTTGATGAAATCTTCTAATCTTGAACTTGTTAGAAGCAAACTTGAAGTCTTCTATTCTTGTAGACTTCATTCATGACATGTCTTGCAAACATTCTTCATTTATAATCTTGTCTTGAAAACATTCTTCATTCATGATCTTGTCTTGAAGTAGTGTGTAGTCAAAACAAGAAACACAAGAAGTACAAGACATATAGGTTTTGGCACTACAAAATTTGACAACCAAAGGGATATGAAATCATAGCACTAACAATCTCCCCCTTTGTCAAATTTGTAACACAACACATTTATAAATATAAGAGTAAAATGAAGAAAGAATCATGAGCCATCAGAGCTATCAAATACTCTACTCCCCCTAAGTGAGTAGAAACATTCAACCATATTCAATTACTCACTCTCTCCCATTCTCCCATTCTCCCCCTTTCCATACTACTCCCCCTTTTTGTCACAAAATGACAAGGGAAGGCCAAAGGAGAGAAGAGAACACCATATGAAGAGTCAAGATTTAATTATCAAATTAGTTCAACACTTCAATGTCATCAATCCAAACCATACAACCAAAGTCATCAATCGTAATAATAATGAGAATCCATAAAAATAAAAAGGATAATCCACCTAATCAGATCCAGATGAAGGAGCAGGGATGGTTGGATCAATCTGATGTAAACCCCTATTAATGCGACGAAGATATTTTCGCATATATTTAAATTGCATATCATAGGCTACACTCAGGTTATCAACCTTCTCCTCCAATGCACTTAGATGTGCATCATAACCAGAAGATAGATCGTAATCAGAATCATTTTAGGAGTCAGTTTCAATGTCTTTAAATATATCATCCATATTTATACCAGCCTGTGGAGGAAGATCAGCAGCTTCCCCTTCATTTCCTGCTTTAGCACCTTCACCACTACCTTCATAGAATTGACCAGGAAGCAAATCCAACTTCATCTTATTTAAATTAGTATTATTGAATAAAAGATGATGAATTGGTGCCTCATTCTCAGGTAAAGCAACGAGCATATTTGTGGCTAAACAAGTCATAAGATAACCAAATGGAATATCACTATGACCCAGATGAAGACGAAACTGAATGATAAAATGACATATCAAAGAAGGTAAACAGACAATGATGCCGGACACAACAGAGTACAATACCCGAACCATGAAGGCAGTCAACTTGGTTTTATTGCCTGACCGAGGATACACGTTTGAAGTGAAGATCCGGTGCAAAACTCTGTATCTGGGTAATAAAATTTTTGAGGGGAGCACATTTCCTTTGTGCGTCCAATGCACTTCCATATTGCATAAATCTCTTGTCAACATTTGTTTTTCTGATTCTAATGGTTTGTCATATAATGTATGAATCGGAATACCTTCATCTTTGATAGGTATATCCATAATACCTGATATCAAATGTCGATCTATTAAAAATTTCCCTTCTCTAGTAGCAATTGAGAACGTTAAATTATCAAGGGAAAAATCAGAGATACATGCAACCATAGATTGTGCAATGGACTGGTATGCAGGCACACCCCAAAATAAGATGTTAGTCTAGCCAACAGATTCAAGGAGAGGGGTAATCTCAAATTGTTCAATGTGACTGAGACTTACAGGACGCTCAACAATAACTTTACGGTTACGTAAATCCCGTACATCATTGGGATCATCTTCAGGTAACTGAATGTGCCATTTTGTTATAGATATAGATCTAGATGAAGATGGACCACGGGATGTTTTCTTTTTCCCTCTAACATCCATTTTCAACAAGATTTACCAAAGAGTAAGCACAAAGAACACAAGAGGTGGTGGGTTTCTCTAGATCAGATTTTTAGAGAGGAAACCCTAAATAATCAACAAAAGACGAGATCAAGCTTATGAAATTTACAAATCAAAGCATAGAAAGCATAAATCTTCAATAAAAATGAAGAAAAATAACTTATCTTGAAGAAAATCATGAGATCTCAAGACAGGTCGAGCCACGACTTGTCGAATGAAGAAGAGGAAATGAAGAACAAAGTGATTTTTCCAAATTATATGATGCTCACGATCTCTACGACCGGTCGAGTGCAGTCTACAACCGGTCGAGTCAGGACCGGTCGTGTATGGCAAGGGCCAGTCGAGCATCGACAAAACTAAATATTTTTATGCAGAAATTGAAATTTATACACATAAAAATTTAAAATATAGTACACTATGATACATGCAGACAAGTATATTCAATTTAAAATGCACATACCAAGATCAAATTTCATTTTAGTAAACCTGCTTTTGTCGAGCGGTTTAGTAAATATATCAGCAAGTTGGACATCGGTTGGAATATATTCCAAAGAGATAGTTTTTTCTTCAACTAATTCACGAATGTAATGATACCTAATGTCAATATGCTTAGTACGCGAATGCTGAATTAGATTTTTGGAAATATTGATAGCACTGGAATTATCACAATGTAAGATCATTGAATCTTGATTAATTCCATAATCGCTTAACATGCGTTTCATCCATACGAGTTGAGTACATGCATATCCTACTGCGATATACTCACCCTCAGTAGTGGAATGCGATATTGAACTTTGCTTCTTACTAAACCAAGAAACCAAACAATTTTCAATGTAAAAACAACCACCACTGGTTGATTTTCTATCATCAATATTACCAAAATTTCAATCAAAGATCTCGAATACCCAACTAATTTAACATTAGTGTCAAAAGGATACCAAAGACCCAACTCAGTTGTACTTGCGACATATCTAATAATCTGTTTGATAGCAGTGAGATGTGAATCTTTAGGATTAGACTGATATCTCGCACAAATACCAACGCTAAAAGCGATATCAGGTCTACTAGCAGTTAGATATAGTAAACTACCAATCATACTACGATATAGCCTAGGATCTACATCTTTACATGTAGAGTCTTTTGAGAGTCTCAAGGTTGTACTCATAGGAGTATCAAATTTTTTACCATTTTCAAATCCAAACATTTTAACCAAGTTTGTAGCATACTTTGTTTGAGAAATGAAGATTCCATCAGGTTGTTGTTTTACTTATAACCCTAGGAAGTAATTTAGTTCACCAACCATGCTCATTTCGAATCTTGATTTCATCAACTCTGCAAACTCAAAAGACATGTTAGAACAAGTTGATCCATAAATAATATCGTCTACATAGATTTGAACAATTAAAATTTCATTATTATGTTTCTTAACAAATAGCGTCTTATCGACACTTCCCACTTGAAAACTATGACTAAGTAAGAATTTAGTCAATTTTTCATACCATGCCCTGGGCACTTATTTCAGACCATAGAGAGCCTTTTTGAGACGAAATACATGATCAGAAAGCTTGGGGTCTTCAAACCCAGAGAGTTGTTCTACATAAACTTCTTCATGTAAATCACCATTTAAGAAGGCACTCTTTACATCCATCTGATAAATTTTAAACTTTCTAAAGCAAGCGATGGAAATAAAAAGTCTGATAGATTCAAGGCGACACTGAGCAAAGGTTTCATCGTAATCGATGCCTTCAATCTGAGTGTACCCTTATACAACCAATCTAGCCTTATTTCGTATAATATTTCCAAGTTCATCAGACTTATTTTTAAAGATCCATTTTGTTCCAATAATGTGTTTATCTTTAGGTCTAGGAACAAGATACCAGACATCATTACGAACAAATTGATTAAGTTCATCCTGCATAGCTACTATCCAATTTTCGTCAGAAAGAGCTTCTTTCACATTGACCGGTTCTATTTGGGATGTAAAACAAACATAATTACATATGTTTTCAAGTTGTTTGCATGTACGAACTCCAGTGAGAGGGTTTCCAAGGATTTGATTGGTTGGATGATCTTTGACAGTCCTAGGTTCAGATTGAGATGAAGAGGTATCTTGATTGTCGATTATAAGAATTTCATCATCATCTGAACTCGGACCAAGTGTATTCAAATGATCATCAATGACCACATTGATGGACTCTTGAATCACACATGTTCTTTTATTTAGAACCCTATAGGCTCGACTGTTTAAGGAATATCCAAGAAAAATACCTTCATCACTTTTTGTATCAAATTTTCCCAAATTTTCACGATCACGTAAAATGTAACACTTACTACCAAAAATTCGAAAGTATTTGACAGTAGGTTTCTTTTCGAACCATAACTCATAAGCAGTCTTAGTTTCAGATTTACTAGTATAAACACGATTAATAATGTAGCAATCAGTATTAATTGCTTCAACCCAAAATTTTTTGGAGAGTTTCATACTATTTAACATGACATTAGCCATATCCTGAAGCACTCTATTTTTTCTCTCAACTATACCATTTTGTTGAGGAGTTTTGGGTGCAGAGAATTCATGTGATATTCCTTGATTGCTACAGAATTTCTCAAAACTACTATTTTCGAATTCAGATCCATGATCACTACGGATCTTATAAACTTGAGAACCTTTTTCATTTTGGATTCGTTTGATGATCTTCTTTACTTCATCTAGGGTTTCAGATTTGTCTTTTAAGAATGATTCTCAAGTGAATCTAGTAAAATCATCTACGATAACCAAGATGTATTTTTTGCCACCTCGACTCTCCGTTCTGGTTGGTCCAATGAGATCCATGTGGAGAAGCTCGAGAGGTCTAGATGTGGTATTGGAGTTCACTTTCTTGTGAGAGCTCCTAATCTGTTTGCCCAACTAGCATTCACCACATATTTTGTCTACTTTTTGTAATTTGGGTAGACCTCTTATAAGTTCTCTTTTGCTCAATCTAAACAAGTTCCGGTAGTGTACATGTCCAAGGCGTTTATGCCATAATTCAGTCTCATCAGTATGGACCATGTAACACGATTGAGTAGATGAGCTAGCATCACTAACGATGTAGCAGTTTTCAGAAGTTCTGCGACCGAGTTAATATAACAGAACCCTCTTTATCAATAATCTCACAACCTTGATTAGAAAACTTTACATTATGGTTGTTGTCGCATATCTGAGATATACTCAGTAGATTGTGTTTCAAGCCCTCAACATATAGAACATTTTTAAATAAGGAAAGGTTATAAAGCTGAACCATACCTTGGCCAATGATTTTGCAATTGCTTCCATCACCAAAAGTGACTGACCCATCAGTCCTATCTTTTAGATCGGTGAATAAAGCTTTGTCGCTTGTCATATGCCTGGAGCCACCACTGTCTAGGTACCACTTTGAATGCTTGTAGCTTTGAAAGCAGTGTGGGCAACCAAGCAGCCAACTTTAGGAACCCATTTCAGTACTGTTTTGGGTTTAGGAGTGTAGTTGGACTTTTTCTGTCTGTTGTTATACGAATGACCTACAGAGTTAAATTTTAATAGCTCCTTGAGAAGATCAATAATCTTTTCAACCAAAGGATTTTGGTTTTGAAGAATGAAGTTGGCATGGCTATTTTTAGATTTTTGAAAGGTCCTTAAATTTTTTGAAAAACCTTGATAAGTATACTTTACTTTTGAGTTCGAAGACTCTCCTTTCACAAACTTAGGAGCAGTATTCTTTTGTTTAGGAGAAGTATTCTTATCATAGCCCAACCCGGATCTATCGCCACATTTTCTCGATCCGGATAACAATTTTCTAATTTAGGATCACCTTGGGCATATCTCCAAGTGTCTTTTAAACTCAAAAGAGAAGCTACTTCATTTTTGAGTTTCTCGTTCTCGGTTTTCAAATCATCAACTTGGGAGGTTTTGATTTTTAAATCACATTTGGTCTTTTCAAAAAAATTGGAAATATGAGATTTTTCTAAGACAAGAGACTCATAATCTTCTTTAAGTTTAGAAAATTTTTCCTTTTGTAATTTAAGCTTGACAGCAATTTTACAACTCTCCTTATAAAGGGCATTGTATGCATCCTGAAGATCATCTTCATTGTCACAATCACTATTCAGATTCTCTTCGCTAGTTACTTCATCATAATCTGAAAAAGTGACTTTGGCTAGAGTCATAAGGGCTTTAACATCATCTCCCGACTCATTTTCTAATCTTCTGATTAAGAGGATTCCAATCGATGATTCATCCCAAGTAGCCAACATATACTTCCTTTTTGATTTGTCCTTTTAGGACATTTGTTAGCCAAGTGCCCATACTCTTGACAATTGTAACATTGACTATCTTTTAAAGATTTTTGAGCTCTAGGTTTAGATTGTCTCTTATCGTTTGATTTTTGAAAATCTCCTTTTTTCTTATTTTTCAAAATTTTATAAAACCTTTTTACAAAAAGTGCCATATCATCTTCGGAATTTTCAAAGTCTGAAGTGCTCTCTTGTAGAATATTTTTAGATGATTTGAGAGCAATTGATTTTCCTTTTGGAGCTTTAAAGTTCAATTCGTGAGGTCTCTGAAGAACCAACTAGTTCCTCAACCCTCATGTTATCCATATCACGAAGTTCCTGAATCGCGGTTACTTTTGAATTGAACCGTTCAGGAAGTGAGCGTAGTATCTTTGCACACACTTTACTTTATGGGATTCTATCACCAAGACCCCACATTGAGTTTACAATGTCATTCAATCAAGTGTAGAAGTCCATAAACATTTCATTCTCCTCCATATGAATTTCTTCAAATTTAGTTGTGACGAGTTGGACTTTAGATTTCTTGACAATTGATGTACCCTCGTGTGTCATTTCTAAAAGATCCCATGCTTGTTTAGCATTTTCACACGAGATGATTCTTTTGAATTCATCTAGTGACAATGCACAAGTAATTGCATTTAGTGCTTTTGCATTGACACTACTCTCACTTTTCTGAAGTGTGGTCCAAAGGGCATAAGATATTACTTTCATTGATTTTGAACCATCTTCATCAGTTACTTCAGTGATAGGTAGTTTCCATCCATTCACTGTGGCCAGCCACACACTTTCATCCATGGATTTGAGAAAGATTCTCATCCCTACTTTCCAATAGGCATAGTTTGTGCCATTAAAGGGTGGTGGCCTAGTGACAGATAGGCTATCAAAATTTGACATCTTAATATAGCTTAGATCATTAGCTCAGGAAATAAATCCAATAAATAAGCAATAAGCACGAGCTATTTGGCTCTGATACCACTTGAAAGGGCCAAGCTATATGCCCTATAGGGGGGGTGAATAGGGCAATGCCAAATAAAACTTAAAACAGCGGAATAATAAAAGATATAAATAACAATGTTGAAATAATAACAATCTCAAAGCACATGAAATATGAGAATGATACTAAATCAGTTCTAAGGACAACCTTACACCAAAAACCAATGGCTTATGGTGGGACAACCTTATTTCTAGAACGATCTAGAAAACACAAATGATATGGAAAATAAATCAAGAATAACTTAAAGAAATAAATCCTAAGTTATTACACCATTCAACCACACTTGCTTGAAATAAAAATTACAACATTCATCCACAAAAGCAATTCACAATACTGAAGGAATAAATGAATAAAGAAATCAAGCACATCCACAACACAATGATATATAGTGGTTCGCCATGTGTGTTCACCAACCTTAGCCAATGTACCACACGAGAATGCTACTCCACTCTAATATCCTCACACAGGGGATATTAGCATGCACTATCAAAATAGGTTTTCACAGGTTCACCCAAAAACCTTCACAATTGTGTCTTTTTATCTCGGGCTTACATAATCCAAAAACCCCCACAATCTGAGTTTTCTGGCTCTCTTCAGATAACCAAAACAATGAGATTTTTCTTGCAATCTCAAACAAAACCAGAGAAAGTAAATTACAAAGTAAAATACCTGAATCTCCTTTTAAAGTAGCCCAGTAGAACCAATCGGAGTAGATGAATGATACGTCATTCAATGTCCAATACTCACATAAAGAAAGGTTCTATGTCTAATTGATTTTAGATTAAATCAAGAAGAGCAAGGTCTATTTGATTTTGATCCAAGAAGAAGGAATATCACAACTTCCTCTTTTCTAAATAAGATTGGAATGTAGATCAAAATCACAATAGAATAATGCTATCAAAAGGAATATTAAATATGCACAATAGTTTAAAAAATAATCACAACTTATCTCGGAGTATAGCCTTAAATCGCTTGAATTGAATGGAATGGAATGTCTAAAACTCTGAAATTCGTGTATTATTTATAGCCTGAAAAATCCCATCTTTGACTGGTCTTAGGATCCCTAGGACTGGTCGTAGCATCAAAGATTTTGAAAGATTTCCGCGGGATTAGATTAGCTGTTCTCACGACTGGTCTTAGGTAGCTTACGACCGGTCGTGAGACACCTACGACTAGTCGTGGGACTCGAGATAGGTCGCTGGAGTTTGAGTCGTAGGACTACAACCAGTCGAAGGATGAGTCGTAGGACTTCCCAGGACTGGTCGAAGCAAGTCCAGGACTGGTCGAAGGACAAACAAGAAAATCAAAATCAGAATAACCTAGGGCGGGTCTCGAGAAACCTAAGACTGGTCGAAGCAAAGCTAGGACTGGTCTTAAGATTTCTAGGACTGGTCTTAAAACAGTCACACCAAGTATATTAAAATATTCGGATTATGTATCCAGAATGACCTATCATATAGACCAACTTAAGGTCAATTTAAGGTCAAACAAACCTTGAAGTGAGATGGACATTGAAGTCTTGAAGGTCTGTATTCTCAGATGATCTTGAAGTAGAAGCTTGAGTCGAGTTGACGGTCTTTCTCGAGCTTGGTACATTCTTGACTTGTCTTGATGAAGTCTTCTAATCTTGAACTTGTTAGAAGCAAACTTGAAGTCTTCTATTCTTGTAGACTTCATTCATGACATGTCTTGCAAACATTCTTCATTTATGATCTTGTCTTGAAAACATTCTTCATTCATGATCTTGTCTTGAAGCAGTGTGTAGTCACAAACAAGAAACACAAGAAGTACAAGACATATAAGTTTTGGCACTACAAAATATGACAACCAAAGGGATATGAAATCATAGCACTAACACTCCCCAAGGAGACACACTAGGTCATATGAAACCCTTCTCTACTAGCTCGTCAATCTGTCTCCGCAGTTCCTCCATCTCACATGGAGTCATACGATAAGTCGGCAATGAGATAGGTGTCGCACCAGGTGTAAGATCAATGGTGAAATCGATCTCGCGCCGAGGAGGTAAACCAGGAATCGTCGTAAACACATCTGTAAACTCCCGAACCACCGGCGTGTTTCCTAATGTCGGACCACCAATCGGCCTTAATGAAGCAGCATAACACTTAACACGGCAGGGCCAACTGACCTGCACTGGAAACGTGAAAACTCTGCCGTCAGATCCATAGGCCGTCACGACCCGAGTATCGCAATCAATCTCAGCCTTCATCTTCGTGAGCCAGTCCATACCGAGAATGATGTCGTAATGCCATAGTGGAGCAACAATGAGGTCGACGAGCACGGCCCTGCTGCCCAAATCTACGAAACAACCCTCACATACCCGTGCGTTATCTGAAATAGTCCCTGTAGCCGTAGTGAGTCTCATTCCCGTCGTGGGAATAGTACGTAAAGCTAGACGCTTGACTGCCCCATATGAAATAATAGAAGTAGAGGACCTAGTGTCCACCAACAAAGAGATGGAAGTACCGTAAATGTGGGTCGTACCCTCAAAAGCTGTCGGGGCCAAAATCGACGTCTCAGGTGCCTCAACAACAAGTGTATGTACTCGAGCCTGCTGCTGACGGTTCAGCTGTGGAACCAAGGGCCGTTGCGGTGGCCTGAAGCGTGATACAGGAGGTCGGAAGGAAGGATGAGCAGGGGCAATCTGTAGAGGTGGAGTCGATAAAGCCTGTGGGCGAGAACGACACATCATCTGCGGCGGAGAGAAACCACTATCCTTCATCCACATAAAACAACTCCCAATAGGATGACCCTGTTTCCCGTAGTACGTGCAGGTCACAATAGGGCGCCTCAATGGAGCCACTGGCGCTGCGATCCTGGGAGGCGAGTCAGCACGAGGCCTCTTGCCTAGAATAGGCCTGCTTTGTACCTCCTATCGTGGTCTCGCAACCATAGCACCACGAGAACGGGCCAGCCGGCCAGCCGATCGACATCCTGCTCGGCCATCATAGACAAGTGCACCAGCTCCGCATAAGACGGTATACTGATGCAGCACATCTTGGACCGTATGTCAGGTCGTAAACCCAAAGAAAAACAATGCATCCGCATCTGCTCATCAACCAGTATAGTCGGGACAAAGCGGCCCAACTCTGTGAAGCGGTGCTTGTACTCAGTAACCATCATGCCTCCCTACCTAAGGCATAAAAACTCATCCTCCCGCTCATGTCTGTACGTCTGCGGGTAATATTTCTCGTGGAACCGGAACTCGAATGCCACCCACGTCCACACATAGTCCGCTGCGACAGACCGCAGCACACTGTCCCACCATAGACTAGCCTCCCTCTCAAACATGAAAGTGGCCAACTTGACCTGCTCTGCCTCTGTACAGTGCAGCGTCCGTAGCATCTTGGAGATGCAGTCTAACTAAAACTCTGCCTCCTCGGGTCTGTGAGAACCCATGAATGAGGGAGGCCTCAAGCGCTGAAATTGTTCGAGTAAGCCGCGGGTACCGACATCTCCAGTAGGAGGTGCAACGGGTGAGAGCAGAGGCACAAATGACAGGAAATGAAGAAGGAACAAGGAAGAAACGGGATGGGTTAGAAGGTTGCATGATTTTGATCTCCAAGTGAGGGGGTGGGAGCTCAAATGTGAAAGAAAGGGGAAGGATAGGATGGTAGGGTTCTTGTAGTCGATAGAGGTAGGTGGATTATGGTCGAAATTGGTGGAGGAGACGATTGGAAGGGAGTTTGGAGAAAGAGGACAGCACTTTGGAGGGTTTGGAAGGGTGAAATGAGAGGTGGGGTGCCACAGACCTAAAATAGGAACCCTTTGCACATTTCGCACACACCACACGTGTGTGGAGGTCGGGCCGACCATGTCCAGGCCAGGCCCATCGCGAGCGGACCCACCTGACAGCGGCCCGCCGCGGTGACCGCGGTGATGCCACAGTCCGCCTTGCCCGGCGCCGTGCCGCCGTGGTGGGGTTGGGTCCTCCACCATCCTAAGGTGCCAAATGCACCTTGGTTCAACTCTGGGTCCCACTGGATTTAAGTGGGGAGGCCCCCGACTCAATTCTGTTCCAGATTGGGTAGTTTCGAGAAATTTTCGATCTAGACAGTCTCTTACTGATTTTCAACGGTTGGAATTGAGTGGATTGTGATCTAGACTCGTCCATAGATGGCCTAGGAGTGATTTGGGATCGATACGTGCGATTAGGATCGAGTACGAACTCGATCAAAACGCCACTTTTTGATGAATTTCACCAAATGGCGAAATCGGGAAACCTAGGACTGTTTCTATATTTTTCTCGCACCCTCCTAAGTTGTAATGCATCAACATACATCGTGGGAACATAACTCAGGTCCGGTTTAATCAAAATCATGCTTTGATACCAACTTGTAACGCCCTAAAAATCGGGGGTCGAGTGTAACTCAACTCCTGAGTTCCAACGCATCACTTATGCAACATAAATAATGCTGATTGAATGTTGTCTGTGCTAGAACAATAAACATGAGTGAGATTATACCAAACAGTAATTCATACTCTAGATCATTTGTATAAAAGCAAGCGGAAGACTGAACTGTATATATATGTATGTAAAGAAACAAAAATCATTTCATTCCCCAGAGTATGAATCTATCTGAGTCACCATATACATATGTTTGTTTTATGAACAAAATGTCAAAAATAAACTAAGGAGTGATCCCTTCAAAACCCGTCGATCCTGGCAGCCTAGTCGAAGCTGCCAGAGTACTGCATATAGGAGAACTCCTCCTGATCCTCATCATAATCAGGCTCCGCCTCCTGAGTCGTCGGCTCATCTAAACCTAAGACAGAGTCTGGTTGGTGTGCGTAATACCGTCCCGTAACGTGGGAGTGAGTAGCTAACTCAGTGGAACAATAAAGCATAGGTTAACATGTTATTAATACAGTCAAGCAGTAATGATAAAGCAGTAAAATCAAACACTCCTAACTACTCTTATTAATGTAAGTATGTATGCGGTCATGATGGATGCCCTCACCCCACCCTCCCTCATGTGACACCATCTCACGTTCGCGGCATGCTTTCATCCCTCAGTGCTCCACATCTTCCAGGCACATGCAATGCATGATGAGCATGATTACCGAGTTTTTAATTAGTCCATTTCAAATAGCAGGATTGGAAAACTAAGGTACCTCCCTTGTATCATTCCCAAACATGATCCATTCTAAGGTCGTCAGTCCTAGTTAATATCAGACGATGGTGTGTTTTCTAGGTCACTGCAAAGGCTGTCAGGGCTATTACCCACAAAGGTTATACCACTCCCCCATCACCTCTTAAACGATTCATCACTATATAGAAACAGGCCTAGTTTATACTCTATATACCGCGGCATAACTCTAAGGTTCACCGCGATTTCAGAGTATGCTCGCGATCACTACAAAGGGTTGCCAGGGCTGTTGCTCGCATACGTTACACCACTCCCCCATCACCTTATCAATGTAGGCCGACAGCACGAATATAGTGTCCCATACCACCATAATCGGCTCACAAGTCTAGTTGCTCACTGGTCACTACGAGGAGGCATGTGGCCCCAGCGTAGGTCGACAGCTCGACCACGGTGTCCCATACCACCATGCCCGGCTCATGAGTCTTAGCAGATCGAGGTACTATGGTTAAAGGGGATTTCACTGGTAAGTTTGGTACCCTAGGTTCAAGCAGTAGCGACCAAACATGGTGAATATACATTAGACACATCGGGTTACTTGACGGGCCTGACTAGCTCGAGCGCACAATCAATTGAACGACATGAAGTGCATAAGCACTTCGCATGGCCTAACCACTATCGCCAACTGACGTACGACTCGGGTTCGTCAAACACATCCCATGTGGTGACATGAACCTCAGCCACGATCTTAAATCTGGTACCGACTGTCTAGACTATAGACATAGTCCCAAACTCAATCAATTCTCATCCATAGCATGTAGAATAAAGCAAGATAAATAAAGCAATTCAAGCATGCTAGTAGGCACGTTATAAGGCATGTTATAAAGCATGATATAAAGCATATTGTAAAGCACTACATCAATAGAAATACAAACACAAATATTGTAAGCAGTTTAAGTAAACAACCTCATGGAGGTAATCACACATGTCTCTAAGGTAGTTGAGAATCCCATCTCAACATCCTCCTAAAGCATCAACACCCCAACACTTATTCACTCAAGCATTTCCACAAACACTTAACATGCACTATTTCAACATACATAGTGTATGTTAATAAATATGTATGAGGGCGAATCCTTTCGCCAAGAAAGTATTTTATGTACACATAATATATTTATACAACAATTAATCATGGCAAACACATCTCTAAAATATACATGTATACGGTACTTCTTACAATACAGTATTTCTACATACATAGTGTATATTAGTAAAACTTGTATTTAGGCGAATCCTTTTGCCAAATAAGTATTTTATCAATATATCGTATATCCATACAACAAATAATCATGTCAAACACATTTTCAAAAAATATACGTATACGGTATTTTCTAGGAATACCTAGAATATGTAAAATTCCATATTCTACAACTTTAATCGAAACAGAAAATAGAAAGCACTTTGTACATGTGCAATTGCATGCAGATCACGAATCTATCATTATCTGACATTGAAAGCATTGAAAACCGTAACCTATACACCTAAAGTCCTCACCTTGCACCTTGGAATCTCAACGGATCAGCAAGGTTTGATGAGCTTCCGTATTCGGGAGTTTTATAGCCTAAAGAGTGAAATCGGTTAGCTATTTCATAACCTATAACCTTCAAACCCCAAGACAGATCTAGGGTTAGAGTTTCTTACCTTAAAATGGAGTCGGTATTGACGGAAAAGCGAAAATAAAGGGGTGGTGCAGCCCGTGTGGTGATTGGAAACAGTAGGAGAGAGATTCTCCCACAACTCTCTAGCTTTCTCTCTCTTTTCTCTCTTCTTACTTAGGGATTATCTCAAATTCGTATGGTTGTGAGAGAGGATGCTCTAAGGTCCTTATATAGCCTAAAAAGTCTCTGAAATAGACTTAAGTTCAAGGTATACTTGGGTTATATCCAACTTGGCTTTAATTCAGCTCAAAAGAGGGTTTCTGGCGGGCCTCCTTGAGCCAAAAGTCGGACTTAAGCTCACCGACCATGGATCTACGTGGAGTTATGTTTCTGTCTCAGTCGGATTCCCAGATCACGCGTGGCGGACTAGTTTCAGTTCAGCGGTCAGTGGGCCTTGATCTGAAATTCCAAGTACACATAAATGTTCCTGATATTTTTCCTGATCCAAGGGTGTATTTGGGTCAGATTCTGACAGTCTGGTTTCTTATAAATTAACCGCAAGTTTCAAGTCTCAGATCACTATTCCATATATTTATTTTGTAAAGGGATTGTGAGTTTTCACACTCCTTCGCTCCGGGCTCAAGCGAACAGCCGTGGGACACTGTCTGAGGCTGATTTCCGACATGGTTGTCAGGCCCAACGAGGCGGTCCTAAGTCCTTAACCTCGCGTTATTCGGAGTCCCGATATGCGGTCCAGACCTGATACGGAGTTTCAACGTGTTCCCGAGGGCAGTCGGGTAATGAGTTTGATCCTAGATTTTAGGGTAACCTAGCGTCAATGATTCTACAAGTTTTGGGTCTTGCAGATCATATTTAAAGTGATTCCAACGGATTTCATGACTAATCTAGTTAGCACTTAGTTAACTTTGTCAAATTTCTAAAGGATTTAATCCTAAGTGATTTCCGGTCGAGGTGGTACTCAAGCCATTGTACGGAAATTTACGAGTCGTTACACCTTAGCTTTGATCCTAACGGAGGAGATGATGTTTGGATGACTAGGATGATGGGAGATGAGAGGGGTAGGAGAGGTGGGCCACACTTGTGGCTCTCTTGGAAGTTTTTGGGAAAATGCTTGGACGTATGGGGTGTTTGGGTTGCTTAGAATGAGTTTGAAAATGAAGGGAGAGAGAGAGAGAGAGAGAGAGAGAGAGAGAGAGAGAGAGAGAGACTTATAAAGGGAGAAAAGATGGGTGATGGATGTTTAATGTGGTGGTGATGGATGTGTAAGAGCTTTTTGACTTTTGTGGCAAATGTTGTAAAAGAGGTATGGGCTTGTGTAAGAACTTTTTAACTTTTAGGGGTTGCTTGGGGAAGGGTGTGAGGTGATGTGTACTTAATATGATGGGATTGATTGATAATGATTGATGTGACAAGTCGTAGAGATTCTCTCGAAATTCGTACGTGCGGCATTTTCCTCGCACCGAACGCTGGCCCACATCTCCTGGCCAGAGTATCGGATCAGCGTGTGAAATGCGGCATCGGAACCGCGGCGACGGTGCAGTCGCTAAGGTACTAGTCTTGGGTTGAGTCGACTTGGGTTGATGGCGTATGAATCAGGGTCATGTGCAAATACCGGTTAAGGGTCGAAGGTTGCTGGAATTCAACCGGGAAGACTGCGGGATCCTACGGAATGCTACGGTCTAAGATACGGGTCTTATAGTAAGAATTTGTGATTTTATTGTGAAATATCCTATAAATTTTAGAATTTTAAGTAATTCATTTTATAATTATATATTGAAGTTTTTAAGAAAAAGTGTGTCTGTGTGTGTGTATGTATACATGTGTATGTGTATATATGTATGTATACACACACACACGGGCGCATACACACACATATACATACATGTGTGTGTATATGTATGTGTGTGTGTGCATGTATAAAAGGTGAGATTTTCCCTATAATATCCTGAGAAGAATCTCATGATTAAAAAAAATCTCCAAAGAAATTAACTACAGGGGTAGCTTTCTCTTAGCCATTAATTATGGTAGAAAGGGGGGAGGAGCATTGTGGGGTTGGTAATTATGGTTATTTCTGAGGCCTTTTAGATGGCAGCAGCAGTGGCGCTACCACTACTATGCACTGATTGTTTTAATGTTGTTCATCAATGCACTGCTAGTTTTTAGTGGTGAAATGGTGCAAAGTAATCACATCTTTCCTCCCTCTCCCTCTCTCTTCTCTCTCCCCAAAATTAGGGAATGTAATATGAATTTCTTCTTGAATCCTGATGTTGTTGGTTGGTATTGCCCAACCCATTAATTATACATGTAAGAGGTCTGCTGGCCCCCACAGGCAGAACCTGTTCCATCAGATTTATGACTAACAGAAGTAAAGTATTTGTACTTTTTTAGTCCAAAAATGGAAATGGGTGTGGTGTTTGTAAATCAAAAGGGTGGGTGTAAATAGTTTATCCCTTTCTTCAGAGGATTATTTGTGGAAGAGAAAGAAAAAAAAGAAAGAAAAAAGAATACCAAGTTGAGTTCTATGATTGCCCATGTCTACCATTTTTGTTTTTGGGTGAATTTAGATATCGTATTACATTTATGTATTTTGTTATATAGGACACAAAGATGGAGCAGGAATTCTAACAGGTTCACTTGCAGGATTGTCCATTTTAGCTTTAGTAGTGTTACCCAAATGGTCCACTTTTACCGGCAGTTACCTAACCGCCAGTAAAGCCTTTACCGACATTTTTTGGGCCTTTACTGGTGGTTAAAACCACCGATAAAGGTAGTTTTCTTGTAGTGTTATATATATATATATATATATATATATATATATATATATATATATATATATAAAGACAACATCACAATAAGAAGGAAACAACGTGCAAGAAAGTGTACCTGGATTCTTCATCATCATCTAAGCCTTATCCCAACTAATTGGGGTTGGAAAAGTACACCTGGAGTGGTATCTATAAAAAAATATATAAAATAAAATAGTGGTGTTGCTTGATCATTGCATGTTGTCTAGCAACAAAACCAAGGTGAGAAAAAAATTAGCAAAAAATTGTTCCTTTTCTACATTGGGGAGTGATGACCAAATGCACTAACTCACTAGAAGCTCACTGATTTCTTCCTTAATATGTAAACAAATGGAAGCTCATATCTTGCTATCAAACTATAGCACTAACTTTGAACATTAAACAAAATTGCAATTCTTCTTCTTCCCCAGGATTCAAAAATCTAGAGTGATTCTGATCCTAAACCAGGCGTGGACATGGAAAACTAGGGTGAAACTTGCCCTGAACTAGGAATCACTGGTTACCCAACCCAGCCAGTCAATGACCAAGTAGTATGGAACATGGAAAACTAGGGTGAGATTTAGGTTAACCAGTATAGTTTGAGAACTATGCCTTATCAGTAATCTTCATGTCAAACTGTCCATATCAATCATTTTTGCATGAGATTACTCGATCACTTAAAAGTTTATTATATGCTCTTTTCTTAAGAATGACAAGATTTTGTGCAACAATAGTGTCTTAATTCCTGTATGCTAAAATCTTGTCTAGAACATCCCAAAGGAAGATCGGTATTAGTGGCCATCTTTTGAGCTAGAGAAATGCCCTCAACACCCATGATCTTTAAAGGAAATTCACATAAGAGACATTGAAGATGAAAAGAATATTTCAATTTAGATTATCCAAGTGAGTGGGTAAAGTTGACTCGGGTGTCTTAGGCCCTTGTTGTGAACTAGGTTTCTTATAATATTTATGTTAAACCTTACTGAAAAAAAAAATCTTAATGTTAAACTTCACACATCTAATCCTTTTTTGAACATGAGAATACTTGATTACTTCAAAGTGTACTATTTGATCTTTTCTGAAGACTGACAAGATTTTGTGTAGGACTAGACTACTAGTGGCTTAATTCATGTAGGTAAAAAAGTTGCACCTTGTAGGAAGACTTGTGCTAATGAGCATCTTCAGAGCACCAACATCCATGACATTTTAAAATGAAGTTCCCATAAGAGACATTGAAAGGAAAATAATATTTTGACATTGATTATCTTAAGTGCTACTATAAGGAGATTCAAAGTCAAGATATTTGGTACAAATACAAAAAGGTGCAAGAATCATGTTTTATGCCATCAAATGTAGCTGGAAGCCTAGACCAAAAGGATGAATGTTAATACATTAGTTCAAGTTATCGGTTTTACTTTGGAGCAATACTAGTTCAATCACTAAATATCATGTGGGGACACAACAAATATTATTGATCATTGATGTTTTACATAATAACATTGAATACATGTCTTGGTATGCATGTATCTAATACATGTCTTCAGATTTGTGCGGGGTCAATCAAATAGGTCTTTTCTCTCAAGCTTCCAGTCCATCCATTCTCCAAACCTCTCCCAGGGAGATAATGGAGGCCAGAATGCCGAAGAGGTTGAGGCCATAGCTGACCCAAGTACTGGGACAGATGCTTGGAAGGTTAGACTCATCAGGCTTAAGAAGAGGGCTACTTTCTCCGGTAATTTATCTGATGAATAGCATCCTTACTTGGAATGCCCAAGGTATGGCCAATGCGGCCACGATCCATACTGTTAAAAGAATTATCCGGGACCACCGTCCCTCGATCGTCGTGATTCTTGAACCCCTGGCTTCGGACAAGAAGCGGGTTACGATCGGTCTAAAACTTGGCTTTCTTCCTCATTTTCTAACGCAGATGAAGGGGGAAAATCTGGATTTTCCACAATCTAGGTGTGTTTGTATTGCTCCATGGTGCGACAAATCAAATGGTTTCCCATTCAAGTCTCCCTATCTAATCCGCATGTAGACTATGTTATCTCCTTTGTCTATGCAAAGTGTTCCAGGTATAGCAGGAGACTTCTTTGGGACGCTTTGGAATCCCTTGTTGCTGGCCCCATTGGGCCGTGGGCTGTCTGTGGAGACTTAAACACGGTCCTCGACGCCTCAAAGAGGCTGGGTTATAGATCTCTAGATTAGGGCAGCTCCGACGAATTGAGAGGGGCTATTGACAAAGTAGGGTTGCTGGACGCAGGTTTCAATGGCAATAAATTCACTTGGTACAATAACCGTGCAAGTGGTGCGAGGTTGTGGGCGAGACTGGATAGGATTCTTTGCAATGCGGGCTGGATCCGGTCCTTCTCTAGTTTCCAAGTCACTCATCTACCTAGGATGAACTCCGATCACTCTCCGATATTATTATCCTTCCCCATCCTTACTCCATCCATGTCGAGGCCCTTCCGGTTTCAGAGCATGTGGATGATGGATTCATCCTTCTATTAATTCATAGCAGACGCTTGGGGTCTAAAGTTGTCTGACCAACCCATCTTGAACGTTTTCTTGAAAATCAAGGCGCTCAAGTTCCGGCTAAAAAGATGGAACAGGTACATTTTTGGCAACGTGTTCCACAATCTCAAAGCAGCAGATCAGGAGTTGAACGTGTTAAAGGCTCTCGCCCAATCCTCCTCTGCTAATGTCATCCCCGCAGAGCTGGCGGGGGCTAGGCTGAAGCTGGCAAACTTGGAAGTGGCTGAAGAAATCTTTTGGAAATAGAAGGCCCGCAACAACTGGCTGCAAGAAGGCGACAAGAATACAAAATTTTTCCATCTTTCAGCTACAGACAGAGTTAGAAGAGCCCATCTCCAAACAGTTCAGCTTAAGCCAAGGATATCCACTTCGCACCCTAAAGTGATTAAGTCGGAAGCAGTGGCCTTTTTCAAAAGGCCTTCTTTCCTCGGAAATCCCTCCCGGGCCTCCTTTGGACCCTTGGGGGCTGCTCGATAGCATCCCTTCTTTGGTCTTTGCCCAAGACAACGCAGTTCTCATGCGGCTCCCTTCTATTGACGAAGTCAAAGATGCGGTTTTTGCTCTCCCTAAAGATGGTGCCCCGGCGCCAGACAGGATGTCTGCAGCCTTTTTCATTGGCTGTTGGGATACGATAAGGGTTAATATCCATAATGTAGTGTTGGATTTTTTTTCAAGGGGGTTGCCTGCCTCGAGCTTTCCTATCTACGATGATTTGCTTGGTCCCTAAAGCTCCAGGGCCCAAACCCTTCGCCGACTTCAGGCCGATCAACCTTTGCAACGTAATATATAAGATCTTCGCTAAGGTGATTGTGGTTCGGCTCAGGTCTTTGCTCCCAAAGCTGATTTCTTTCGAACAAGGGGTCTTTGTGAGAGGTCGGTCCATCACAAAAAATATAGCTCCTAGCCAAGAACTCTTTAGGGACATCGACAGAAAGGTTCATGGAGGGAACCTTGTTTTGAAGATCGACATGGAAAAGGCCTATGACAAAATCAAATGGGGCTTCCTAAAATGAGTCCTGGAAAAGTTTGGTTTCTGCTCCTCTTGGGTTTGGATAGTGGAATCCTGCTAGAGGGGTTGTTGGTTTTCTGTTCTTGTCAATCGCGGACCTTGTGGTTTCTTCCATTCTTTCTAGAGGGTTGAGGCAAGGAGAACCTCTCTATCCTAGCCTGTTTATCCTCACTGCCGAAGTTCTCAACAAGGGATTCTCCAAGCTGGTCTCTAGCGGTCTGTGCGCGCCTTATAAGCTAAAGCAAGGGTGCCAGCAGGTCTCCCATTTGCTCTACGCTGATAATACTCTTTTATTCTCAAATGGGTCACTCCGATCGCTAGTCCAGGTCTGGTCATTCCTCTCCAGATTTCATGCGCTATCAGGTCAGCACATCAATTCGGGGAAAAACTACTTTCATTGCTCACCTAAGCTATCCTCTATCAGGATCAGGAGTATTGAGGGGATCCTTAGGCTTCAGAAATCTTCAGCCAGTTTTTCCTATCTAGGAGTCCTTATGGCCAAAGGGAGGGTGTTATGTAGTCTCTTCAAGCCCCTGCAAGACAAAGTGACAGCCAAGGTTCATGGCTGGAATGTTAAACTGCTCTCCCAAGCTGGGAGACTCATGCTCATCTCCTCAGTCCTGACTGCAATTCTGGTCCACGCTTTAGCAGCCACTGTTATGCTGAAAACGTGCTGCAGAATCTAGAGCATTCCTAAGCGAATTTTTTTGGGGGTTAGAAGGACAGTAAGAGGAAGCTACATTGGAAGAAACGGGAAGTTATCATGTCTCCTAAGGAGGGGGGCCTCAGGATCAAGGGTTTCAAGGACATGATGGGTGCCCTCCATCTGAAAATGGCATGGGCTATTAAATACGGCAAGGGGAACTCCCTCTGGGCGGATTTCGTCAGGTCAAAATATCGTCTCGGCTGCCCTTCTGGTGTTTCCTTTAGTTCTGCTGCTAGTGCCTCCCCTCTATGGAAGCACATGATGAGTCTCTTCCCGACTATCGGTAGGGTCATCCAATGGGAAGTGGGATAGGGATCCATGAGCATGTGGGACTGCAATTGGTCCAGGTTGGGGCTCTTGCGCTCCCTGGACTCTCTTGTCATTCCATCAGCTCATAGCGGGCTTCGGGTTGCTGATTTTCTGGGCGTGGATGGGCTTAGACAGGATGCCCCTCTCAGGCTCCCTGTCGCAATCATGGGTCACATTTCTCGAGAAGGTTTCTGCACCTCGTCTGTGGCAGACTCCCTGATCTAGCCCCTCGACCCAAAAGGTTCCTTCTTAGTCAGGTCTGCTTGAGACGTTGTTAGTCCCAAGGGCAGAAAAGGGAGTGGGCCAGATGGGTGTGGCACCCAAATATTCCTCCCAAAATCTCCCTCTTCCTTTAGAGAACTCTATATAAAGCTCTGCCAGTTGACATGGATATCCAGATGTGAGGAGTTCCACTCGTTTCAAAGTGCATGTGCTGTCCTGATTCTCTTGGCTCTAGGCCTTCTTCCGAATGTCTTTCGCGCCTTTTCCTTTTTGGTGAGCTGGCCAATCAAATTTGGAGATGGCTCTCAAATCTCTTCAGGACCTCGCTTGCAGCCCACCTATCCATTGGGGATTGACTCCATTGGTGGTGCATGAGGCCTCTCCCATTCACCCGTATTGCGGCGACCCTTCGTTTAGCCCTTGTCTTCGCTCTTTGGAAGTGTGGAAAGCCAGGAACGGGACTAGGTTTGATGATCATCCGATCCATCCTTCATATGTCATCAGGAATATTAAAAGAAGCCTGGAGCTCCACGTTGGCCCCTCGGGTCATAGGCATTTACTGGTTCGTTCTCCTGCCCCTCCAGTCCCAGTGGCTAGCCGTTATCTAGGCCATCTCCCCCCACTAGTTGAGATTCTCAGATGGGCCAAGCCTCCGCCCGGTTTTGCTAAACTGAATGTCGATGGTTCAGCCCTGTCAAATCCAGGGCTTGCAAGTGGTGGGGGCGTCTGTAGGGACAGCAGCAGAAATTTGATTTTTGCTTTTTGCTGCGAGTATGGAAATGCATCTAATAATTTGGCCGAGCTTCAGGACGTGTTTGACGGGATAAGGTTCTATATCTCCTTCGGGCTAAGCAATGTTCTCCTCGAATCGGACTCGCAATGGGCTACGTATTGTATCTCTAGGAAATCCTCCTTCGCTTGGAAGTGGACTTACTGGTTGTCGAGGATCAAGAACCCCAGTTGTAGGATCCCGTTCCAGGCCTCTCTCATTCCCAGAGAAGCAAACAGCCCAGTGGATGGGATGGCCAAAACAGGGAGCAAGACCCAAGCCGACCTCCTCCTCCACGACATCCTTTCCCTTCCCAAGGCAGTCAGGGGCAGTCGCCTTTTACACAGAGTGGGGCTTGGCTGTGTGAGGGTTACATCTCGATAATTGTATAGTTATGATAGGCGAGGTTCTTTTTTTTTAGTTGGACCCTCCCGAAATGTTTAGGTTGTATCCCGGATTCATGAAATACATGAAGCTTTGAAAAAAATGTATCTAAAAATAGCAACACATATGCGCAAATATCCTTATGAATTTGAATGCTATATCACCCTTAGAGCACTAGGTCACCAGGTGCTTATCCTGGAATGTGAAAAATGCTTATACAAAAAAGCATTCTTATATGAGAATTAAAATCGTGCACACCCACGCACTCACCATAGTGGGATTTCACCACCTATGGGTTTCAAACCTAAGACCTCGTGTCGAAGCTCCTCAAAGTCTACCAGTCGGGCAAGGACTGGAACCCCATAATGACTATGACTTGACGACAGTGGGATGCACAATCTAGTCACTTTTATTTGAATTGAAATATGCCATCGGAGTTTTATTTATGTATTCCATGGGATCGAGTGCTCATGTGATGTAATTCTAAGTTCCCATCATGGGAAACGGATTGGCTACTCCCCCTGCCACTAGCCTGGTGGCTAGCGGTCAGTACTTTGCGGACCCCACTATAAAGTATGTCTTTTATCCAAGCCGTTCATCCATTTTTATAGATCATTTTAGGCTTGATCCATGCTAATGTATATATATCTATAATAGTTGGTCCCACATTGGTTAGAAAGGGAACATTCCCCTTAAGTTAGGCTATAAATAGGATACCTCTCTTGTAAACAAAATATATTATTCAATACAATTCTCTTCTCTTTGTATTGTCTCATTTCCTTTCTTATATTCAACTTGGTATCAGAGCTATTATTCATAATGGTTCTCGGTATATCAAGAGTTGAGTATGCTCTATGATTGCCACTATTAGTGGATCCTTCACATCAAAAAAACTTCTTGTATATCATCTTCATACCTATCAGGTCGTCACTATAGTCGGAGTCGTTTTCTCCATCGACGTCATCTCAGCCGCTACTCCATCAGTCATTCTCCATCGACGTCATCTCAGCCGTCACTATGTCTCACGGTACTCCTTCTAGATCTGCTGTCACTACTGCTGAAGGTTCATAATCCACTACTTCCATTGAGACATTTTCTGCCTCTGATAGAGAGGAAATTGTCAAACAAATTCTTGCTCATTCTGGTAATCTACCCTCTACTGCTATGTCAGTCACCTCAGGTAATTCATCTTGGTTCTTTCACTCTGCATGTTGTAATCACATGACACCTGATTCCACTATATTTGCCACCAAACATCTTGCTAATCATACCCTGACTATTCAAATTGCTGATAGTTCTCCTATGACCGTGAGTCATATCGGAAAAATCTCAACATTAAACACTTCCCTGCCTGATACTTATTGTATTCCCCAACTCACTCTCAATCTTATATATGTTGGTCAATTATGTGACTTCGGTCTAACTGTCCTCTTTTCTGCCTCTGGTTGTTGTGTGTAGGATCCAAAGATGGGACAAACTCTTGGGATAGGCCATAAGGTTGGACGACTCTTTGCACTCATCAATCTTCACCTTCTATCCCGTTTATTCTCATCGCTCGCATGACAGCCTGACGGTCTCATCTACCCCATCCATTAGTCTCTGACATTCTCGTCTGGGTCATGCTTCTGTTGGTCGTCTTCAATCCTTAGTATCTAATGGTTATTTAGGGCTTGTTAATAAAGAACAATTTGATTGTCTTCCTTGTCAACTTGCAAAACAATCGACATTGCCATTTCACAATAGTGATTCTTTTTCTTCTGCACCATTTGATTTGATTCACTCTGATATTTGGGACCCATCTCCCACTGCTACTATGGGAGGCTCTAGATATTTTGTCATTTTTGTTGATAATTACTCTCGTTACACTTGGATATATTTCTTATGCATAATCTATCTGAATTACCTCAGTTATACTTTGATTTTGCTAACATGGTCAAAACTCAATTTTCTTGCAATATCAAAGTGTTTGGTGCTGACAATGTTGCCGAATACATAGACTCCAGAGTCCTTGACTTTCTTCGCCAACATGGCACTCTTCCTCATCGTTCATGTCCAGGCACTTCTCAACAAAATGGGCGTGCTGAGTGCAAACACCGAGACATTCTCAATACCGTTCGTGCTTTTCTCATATCTGCTTCATGTCCTGAATGCTTTTGAGGTGAAGCTGCTCTTACAGTTGTTTACACCAAGAACCGCGTGCCTTCTCCCATCATTGGGAATCAATCACCCTTTGAGCATCTTTATGGACACCCTCCTGACTATAGCACTCTTAAGGTATTTGGTTGTGCTTGTTTTGTTTTTCTTCAAACTCATGAGCGTACCAAATTGAAATCTAGATCTCGATTATGTTATTTTTTGGGATACGGTATTAAACACAAAGGCTACAGATGTTAGGATCCTTACTCCAAACGTCTCCGAGTATCTCGTCATGTTATTTTCTGGGAACACAAGATGTTCGCCTCCATATCCAAGTTTCACCTGTCACATGACAACACCTCTCTCCTATTCACTGACCTCTCCATAGATCTTTTTCCCAACACTTCTGAGATAAACTCTTCTTCTGAGTCAACATCTCCACCAACACATCCTATCTCTTTTTCAGATAGGTCATTACCTACTAACATGTCTACAGATACCTCAATTGAGTTATCCACCTTGCCCTCTTCTGAGGAACTTGTTTCTTCCGATGGATCTGCTCCAACAGCTTCTGATCTCCCTCCTCGGCGAAGTGACCGGGTAAAAACTCCTTCTGTTAATCTTCATGACTTTGTTGTATTTTTTACTATTCTTTCTCACCATGAACCTCAGTCTTATCATGAAGCTAGTTCTAATCCTCTTTGGCAGAAAACAATGAATGATGAACTACAGGCACTCGAAAACACTCACACCTGGAATCTAGTAGACCTACCAATAGGCAAACATGCTATGGGATGCAAGTGGGTTTACAAGATCAAAACTCACTCTGATGGGTCCATTGATCGGTACAAAGCTCGCTTAGTAGCTAAAAGGTTTACCCAGGAGTATGGGATTGATTATGAGGAGACCTTTGCCCCAATTGCCCGCCTCACTCACTTCGGGCCACAGCCTTAATTGCGCTTCTTTAGTTCGTCATTGGGAATCATTTTAGATGGATGTGAAAAATGCTTTTCTTAATGGTGAACTCACCGAAGAAGTTTATATGTGCCCTGCTCTTGGTTCTCATCATCTTTCGCATCAAGTCTGCAAACTTCATCCGGCTCTTTATAGTCTCAAGCAAGCTCCTCGGGATTGGTTTGCCAAGTTCAGTACCGTTGTTGGAGATTTTGGGTTCACTTCCAGCTCACATGATTCTGCTCTTTTCATTCGCAAAACAGACCAAGGTACTATCCCTCTTCTCCTCTATGTTGATGATATGATCATCACTGGTGATGACACATATGGAATTTTGGATCCTAAGACTTATCTCAGCCAACATATCGAGATGAAAGATCTTGGGAAACTTAATTACTTTTTGGGACTTGAGATCACTTCTAACTCTGAGGGATATTATCTTTCGCAAGCAAAGTATGCTTCTGATCTTCTTACTCGAGCGAAACTCATAAATAGTAAGACATGTACCACTCCTCTAGAGCTCAACTCTAAACTCACTCCTATGGATGGTACACCTTTGGATGACCCCACCTTGTTTCGCCAGTTGGTTGGTGGTCTTTTTTATCTTACAGTTACTCGCCCTGACATCTCTTATGATGTCCATATTGTCAGTCAATTTTTCTCTGCTCCTCGCACACCCCATTATGCCGCAGTGCTTCACATTCTCAGGTACATCAAGGGAACCCTATTTCATGGTCTCCATCTCTCAGCTCACTCTTCACCTGAGCTTCATGCTTACTCAAATGCAGATTGGGCAAGTGACCCCATTGATCGTAGATCCACCACTAGTTATTGCTTCTTCCTTGGTGATTCTCTTATTTCTTGGCGCAGCAAGAAGCAAACAGTAGTTGCTCGATCCAGTACAGAAGTTGAATATCGAGCCCTTGCTGATACAACTCAGGAACTTCTTTGGCTTCGCTGGTTACTTGAAGACATGGGCGTCATCCATTCTACTGCCACTATCATCAACTGCGATAATCAAAGTGCTATCCAAATTGCTCACAATGATGTATTCCATCAACTTCGTGCGTCATCATCTCACCCGTGGGACTATTGAACTATTATCAGTTTCTACAGCCAATCAAACTGCTGATATCTTCACCAAAACGCATCCTCCTGGATGCCTTCAGGATTTAGTTTTCAAACTCAAGTTGGTCTCCATTTTACCACCTTGAGTTTGAGGGGGGCTGTTAATGTATATATATCTATAATAGTTGGTCCCACATTGGTTAGAAAGGGAAGCATTCCCCTCAAGTTAGGCTAATAATAGGATACCTCTCTTGTAAACAAAATATACTATTCAATATAATTCTCTTCTCTTTGTATTGTCTCATTTCCTTTCTTATATTCAACTATCCAAAAAATGAGAGGGATATGAATCTCAGGTGAACCACACCACGGGAAAACAATAGTGATTGAATATCCACTATTAAAATCCTCCTAAGGTCTACTGTACTGTTTATTTGGCATCCAATCTGTTGATTAGATCATAGAGACCTAGATGGAGGGAAAAAAAAAAAGATCAGCTTGATCCAAAACTTTTATGGCCCCTAAAAAGTTTTAAATGGTCAACGAGCAATTAGCACTGTTTCCCTTAATGTGGTCCACTTGAGATTGGAATATACCTCGTTTTTGTGCTTATATTATAAAATTAACTAGAAAATAGAAGGACGGCATGGATGAAACACATACATCATGGTGGGGCCCACAGAGCAGCGACCACTAGCCATTGGCTAGTGGCAGGGGTAGTAGTCAATCCGTTTCCCCCATCACGTGGCCTGCCTTAGTTTTGGATCAGTCTTTTTTTTTTCCTTCTTCATCTTCACTTCGTCATGATGAATTACTTCTATTTCTATGAAACATACACACCATGATAATCCCACACATAAACCTACATTGGCATCCTATCCCATCTGTTGCGCAGCACGCCACAACGCAGTGAGCCTAGATCCAATCTCAGGCCTCACCCACAAACGATAAACAGGAAGAAATATAAACTCGAAAGGAATAAAAGCATTCAAACAAACCACAAGACAAGATATACGTGGAAAAACCCCAAACTAGGGTAAAAAACCACGGATGCAAAATTTCACTATGAAGAGAAACGAAGATTACAAGGCAATATACTAACCTCTCCCTTGGAAGTACAGAGAAAATCCCTTGCCCATACCTTAGAATAATTTCCTAATATTCACCTTAACCATAGAATAGCCCTAGGGACCCCAATTTATAATTTTGGTAACTTCCCTTTCGCATCCCAGTTGCGAAAGGACTTACGACACGAAATCCACGAAACTCCTTTCACATCCTAGTTGTGAAAGGACTTGCGACACGAAATCCGCGAAACTCCTTTCGCATCCCAGTTGCAAAAGGACTTGCGACACGAAATCCGCACATGTGGCTCCACTTCTTAACAATCTCCCACTTGGTAACACATCGCCATAAACCTTTGTCTTCTTCATCTGGAGTGCACCACCTCCCAGTCTTCAAGCCTAAAGACCAATCAAAGCTGAACATAGCTTCAGCTTCTCCCTTGTGACCGCCTTGGTCAGTATATCCGCAAGATTTTCACTTGTATGAATCTTCTTTAGAGCAATCGATCCATCTTCCAGTAACGAACGTATGAAGTGATATCTGATGGCAATATGCTTGGTCCTTGAATGAAAGGCTGAATTCTTAGCCAAGTATATTGCACTGACCGGCACAACGTACAACTTGCAATCTTGCTTCTTACCCAACTCTTCCATAAAACCTCGCATCCACACCATCTCCCGCATGCTTCAGAAATTTCGCAACATATTCTCGCTTCGTCAGATCGATAGATACTATCTTTTATAACTGAGAAACCCAACTGACTGCAGCACTACCCAGAGCAAAAACATAACCTATAGTGCTTCTTCTGCTGTCGATATCTCCTGCCAAATCTGAATCCACGTGGCCTTGTAACTTGATTTCCGATCCACCATAACACAGCCCTACGTCCTTAGTACCTACCAAGTACCTAAGGATCCACTTCACAGCTTCCCAATGTTCCTTCCTAGGTTTGTTCATGAACCTGCTAACAACTCCCACTGCTTGAGTAATGTCTGGCCTCGTGCTCACCATAGCATACATGAGACTCCCAATAGCTGACGTGTATGAAACTTTAGCCATGTAGTCTTGTTCCTCCTGCGTCTTTGCACCTTGCTCCTTAGCTTGAAGTGGTTGGCTAATGGAGTGTTAACCGGCTTAGCACCTTCCATATTGAATCGATCAAGTACCTTGGCTATGTACTCTGCCTGTGACAAAACTAGTTTCTTATTTTTCCTGTCACGTTTTATCCTCATGCCTAGGATTTGTTTTGCAGCTCCTAAATCTTTCATGAAAAATTCTCTAAACAATTGTCTTTTGAGATCTGAGATGTCTTTCATGCTTGAACCGGCCACAAGCATATCATCAACGTACAGAAAAAGGATGATGTAAGACGTATCAAACTTCTTCAAGTAACAACAGTGGTCTGCATGACATCTCCTAAAACCGTTTCCCGACATGAAACTATCGAACTTCTTGTACCACTGCCTCGAGGCCTGCTTCAAGCCATATAGACTCTTCTTCAATCTGCACATCTTGTTCTCATTACCTAGTGCCACGTATCCTGTCAGCTGATGCATATATATCTCTTCTTCAAGGTCCCCATGAAGAAAGGCTGCCCTAACATCTAGCTATTCTAAATGTAAGTCCTCTGAAGCCACTATACTCAAGACCATGCGAATCGTAGACATTTTCACTACCGGTGAAAATATTTCAGTGAAATCGATACCGCTTTTTGTTGAAACCCTTTCACAACCAATCTGCCTCAGACCGTTTCGAACCATCATACTCCTCCTTCATCAGAAACCCACTTGTTATGAAGAGCTTTCTTACCCTTGGGTAGAGTGACTAGCTCCCATGTACGATTAGACTCAAGAGAGTCCATCTCATCATCCATGGCCTGCTCCCACTTAACCCGTATATCTGACTGTAACGCCTCTTCAAAACACTCTGGCTCACCATTATCTGTCAGTAGTAGATAATTAAGGAATGTAAGTATCAGACCGTAGGTCTCCTCTCCCGAGTAGACCTCCTCACAACCGGTGTATGCGGCTCTGCCTCATCCTGTGGCGCTATAACACCCATGTCCGGTAACTCTTCCAACTCTACGAATTCCTTTTTCTCAGCCTTTTTCTTAGCCTTATTTTCCTACACACTATCCTTATGCATCACTTTTTCATTGAAGACTACGTCCTTGCTTCTGATGATTTTTCTATTTTCTGCATCCCAGAACCTGTAGCCAAAATCATGCTGCCCGTAGCCTATAAACGTGCACCTCCTGGACTTCGCATCCAGCTTGTTTCTGTGCTCTACGTCAATGTGAACATATGAAGTGTAACCGAACACTCTGAGATGTGCAAGGTTCACTTCCTTCCCAGTCCACGCTTCTTCTGGTAGCCCACCATCCAATGGTGTTGAGGGACTTCTATTGATGAGATATGCGGCAGTGTTCACAGCATTTGCCCAAAAAGTCTTGGGCAACCCTACATGTAACTTCATGCTCCTGGCGCGCTTAAGGATGCTCCTGTTAATGCGCTCAGCCACACCATTCTGTTGTGGTGTCCCTGGAATTATTTTCTGATGTTTGATTTCATTTGCTGCACAATACTCCTCAAACCTCTTATCACAATACTCTCCCCATTGTCAGATTTGAAACACTTTACTGTTTTACCTGTCTCATTTTCTACCATAACTTTCCACTTCTTAAATACATCAAATACATCAGATTTATGTTTTAAGAAGTAGACCCACAGTTTTCTACTAGCATCATCAATAAAGTTAACAAAATAACATGAGCCACCAAGAGATAATACTTATGCCGGTCCCTACACATCAGTGTATACAAGCTCCAACAGATGTGTCTTTGGAGCGCATCTCGTCTTCTTGTAGCTTACACTCTTCTGATTGCCATACACGCAGTCCTCGTAGAATTCCAAGTCAATAGACTTCAGCCCCGGTAGCTTCCCTTTTGACAATAGCACTTTCATCTATTTCTCACTCATATGTCCCAGCCTCTGATGCCATAACTGCCCACTCATTCCAGTTGATGCGACTGCGAGTGAACTATACGATCCTGAAGTCACGTACAAAGTACCTTCCTTTTTGCTTCGAGATATTACAAAGGCACCTTTTGGGATCTCCAGGAGTCACTGGTGAATGTCGTCACATAACCCAGTGATCGGCCAACCGTCCACCGAGATCGATTACGTTTCAAACTCAGTACATGTCTGGCATCCTTTAATTTCAAAATCGTTCCGTCTTTCTGATTTACATGAACATCCCCCTTTCCAACAATATTGCACGGCTCATGTAGACTCTCCCAAAGTCACCTGACACATAATTATGCAGAACTTCCTTACACGAAGTGGCATGAAATGAAGCACCCGAGTCTATAACCCAAGACTCATTCCTCGCATCAAGAGAAAAGATCAACGCCTCTGTGTCGCTCTCCTCAAACAGATTCACTGAATCCTTCCCGCCTTGAGAGCTTCCTTCTTCTTTCTTGAGCGCCCTGCAATCACGTTTCATGTGCCCCTTCTTGCCGCAATGCCAACTCTCGTCTTTGTCTTTCGGTCCCTTGGACTTCTTCCTTGACTTAGAACGCCCTTGTTTATTGCCTCCTTTGTTCAGCGATCTTCCTCTTCCTTCAACATTTAGAGCATTCCCTCAGTCCCCTAAAACTCCTGATGCCTTCCTTCTAGATTCTTGGCTGAGAATTAGACCGGCCACATCATCAAATTTCAACTTTGTCGACTCTGAAGAATTGCTCACAACAATCACCAAACCATCCTAACCGTCTCGCAAACTGGATAAGATCAATAATGCCCCGACCTCATCCTCAAAAGCAATGCCAATGGATTCCAACTGCTCGTGATCAGATTGAACTCGTTTAGATGTTCTCATCACGCTCCCACCATCCGACATCTTCATGTTGAATAAATTGTTTCATAAGATGAACTTTGTCGATGCCGATGGCTTTTTATACATGGTGGCTAGAGCTTCCATTAATTCTTTTGTCCTTTTACTTTGGATATATCAAGGCGACGCTCTGACAAAGAGAGTCGGATCGTTCCTAAAGCCTTCCTATCCAAGAAAAGCCATTCATCATCCTGTCATCTTTTCTGGTCTCTTCTCTTTTCCTCCTAGAGGAATATAGAAGTCTTTCTGATACAGATAATCCTCCATCTCCATCTTCCAGAAGGCAAAGTTTGAACCATCAAACTTCTCAATTCTAGTTTTCCCATCTTCCGCCATCGCTCTCAATAGAACTAAATCAATAGCTCCGATACTAGTTGTTGCGCAGCACGCCAACAACGCAGTGAACCTAGATCCAATCTCAGGCCTCACCCACAAATGATAAACAGGAAGAAATATAAACTAGAAAGGAATAAAAGCATTCAAATAAACCACAAGACAAGATATACATAGAAAAATCCCAAACTAAGGTAAAAAACCATGAATGCAAAATTCCACTATGAAGAGAAACGAAGATTACAAGGCAATATACTAACCTCTCCCTTGAAAGTACAGAGAAAATCCCTTGCCCACACCTTAGAATAATTTCTTAATATTCACCTTAACCATAGAATAGCCCTAGGGACCCCAATTTATAATTTTGGCAACTTCTCTTTCGCATCCCAGTTGCGAAAGGACTTGCGACATGAAATCCGCGAAACTCCTTTCGCATCCCAATTGCGAAAGGACTTGCGACACGAAATCCGCGCATGTGGCTCCACTTCTCAACACCATCTTTTCCCTGTGTCGTCCACTCTTATATTATGTCAAAGAGCCACTTTCTCTGAAAGTTTGAGCCATTAAAAGATGGATGATGAATAACACTACAACATCTCATATTTTCCGTAGCTTCTAAACCATCAAAGCTCTTTTGGAGCCCATCATGTTAATATATGAAATCCAATCCCTTCATCTAATGGGTTTTGTTCACAAAACATAGAAAATTTCAGTACCATGGAAAACTCAGATAGGCCAGGCTAGTGAGAACAATGCAAAATACTCCTAAGTGCACTAAGTTCACACGGTGTGTACCTCATTAGTTTTGGATCAGGTTGATTTTTATATCTTCACCTGTTTCTAATAAGTGACACCTGATGAACAGGTTTGAGGAAGGATAAGTTTGGCATCCATCTTCATTGCTCCTTATGTTGTAGTTTACTTGAGTTTTGGATCTGTCTAATTTTTTGTTGCAAGGTTTAATGTTAAGGATCCAACCTGATGGATGGAATCAATCTCATACGTACAACCTGGTGGGCCACCAAAAACTTGGTTATTTTTACCTAGTGTGTAAAAGAAGTATTAAGATCACTTGTGTCCTCGTAAACCCTAACTCCATATTAAGATTGTTTTTCTCTCAATTTCTTAATCATCTTCATCTTATTAAGACAACTGTCATTTTTAACTATTTCTTGAGATAGGATGTGGCCCCTTTTTCTCATCCATCTTCTTCTCATAATGACATATCGCTTTCTTAGTTATTTCTTGGAATAGGATATGGCCAGTTTTTTCCTAGCCATCTTAGTCTCATGATGAAAAATCTCTTTCTTAGAGAGATTTTAGATATTTCTTAGAATACGATATGGACCTATGAGGCCCTATGGATGAATTGACAATTTCAATTGGAAATGGACTAATTTGATATATTTCATATTTATATTTGTAGATATACGTTTTTGTTTCACCAACCAAGAATAAGTAATAATAGGCCGAATCCACTCCAAGCACTTGTAGGTTAAGCGTAACCTACAAAGCCATTTATTGTACTCATCTTAGTGCATACATGAAATCTAATCCGTTCATCGTGTTCGTATGCTGAGGTTCTCCTTATTAGATAAAAGTTACTCCAATCCAAATTTTAAGTGGGCCACACCATAGGGGAAAAAACACCACTATCAATCATTACTCATGAAAGGGGCATTTTTGTCATTTTAAAAAGGAAACCTACCTCCATGTTTTGATTAAAAGACCACGCAACTCGCATTTATGGTTGTTGGTTACGGTGCTAGGAAGTTGTTGACACGGAAATGAACGGTGGTGTGTTACCGTTACCAAATTCTGCGTGGCTCACCATCATCCATATGTTATATCCAAACTGTCTCTCCATTTGGAGATCCTTTTAAGGCTGAAACCCAAAAATGGAGTAGATAAAAAGGTTAAGTGGACCACGCTGTAAAAAGCAGTGGGGATTGAACGTCCACCATTGAAACCTTCTTAGAAGACATCAATATGATATCTGGTCGTGTCTGTGTTGTGTATTGAATAGGTTGGATGGAAAATAAACATCATGGTAGGCCGAATGTTTAACTGTAGAAATTATTCTCTGCGTTACTTTTTGTAGTGTGGTAAACTTGTACTGTGTATGTGAATTATTTTTTAGCTCACTTAAATGATCTCACCAATGAATGGACAGTGAGGATATAATAAATACATCTTATTAATTAGGACCACAGAACCTGGTGATGTCAAGACACCACCAAGGTCGGTGGTGTTGGAACACTTCCAATTGACGCAAGTTCCCTAGGCAGTTCCATGTGGGTCCACAATGATATATGCTTTTTTTTTTCTTTTTTTTTTCTTTTTTTAAAAAAATAAAATAAAAATAAAAAAATCTAAGCCGTTTATCAATTTTGGGTCATTATTTTAAATCATGAGTTGAAAAATGAGGTAGATTTAGATCCCAGCTGCACCACACTAAATGTAAACGGTGATGATTGAACGCTCACCATTCAAAACTTACTAAGGCCTACTGTCATATTTTTTTGCCACTCAAAATGTTAATTAGGTCACAAAGGCATCGATGAAGGGAAAAAACAAGCATCAACTTCATCCGAAACTAGTTTCTGTGGACCCCAATAAGGTTTTAATATTGGTGTTGAATCACAACTGTTTCCTGTAACATGATTCACTTGAGATTTTTGATTTAACTCATTTTTTTTTAGCTCATGCCTTACAATGAAATGAAAAAGATGATAGCAGATAAACCACAAAACACCGTACAGTAGCAAGCAGCTACGTCAATAGGTAAACCGCCTTCATCGCGGCGAAGTGGATTGCGCCTACCCACAAGAAGATAATCAGTCCAGGCACGGCTCTGTGGGATCCATCGCTATTTATGGATTTTATCCACGTGGGGTCCATCCATTTTGACATATCTTTAAAAAGTATGAGTCCAAAAAATGGGGTAGATCCAAGCCTCAGGTGGACCATGAATTGGTGATTGAATTCCAACCAGTAAAAACTTTTTCTGAGCAACAGAAATTTTGGATCAAGATTATATATATCCATTGTTTTCCTTTGTTCAGATCTACATTTCATCATGAACAGATTGGATGGCCCCCGAAAAAAAAAAAAAGACATAACGGTGGCCCTTAAGAAGGTTTGAATAGTAGGTGTCATTATCACCTCTGGTGTCGGTGGTGTCGTCTATTTGGATCTCCATCATTTTTTGGGATCATACATACCATAAAATTATATGGAAAGATTGATGGTCAACGTGGATAAAACACAAACATCAGGGTGGCCCCACAGAGCTCCTGCCTCAGGTCCCACTGTTAGCAGATCCACTAATGTTTATTTTCTATCTTAAGGCCAATCATACTTGGATGAAGGAAAAATACAAAGATCAAGTTGTTTCAAAGATTAAATTGTTCCACCTTGTCATGTGTATGTTACCTGGTCATCAGGTTTGCTCCACTATGATAATGAGACATCATGGAATCGATGTTCTACCTTGCAAGAAGGCATTATTGGTCTAATGTTAGTTTGTTGTTAAAAATATTGTGAGTTCATGTGTTAAAAATGTTTAAATTTTTTCAAGATTTAGTTTATTTCACGAGCTAAACTAGCCCATCTATCCATTTGATCATTATGGACCAAGTCAGGAAGCCAAAAAATAAAAAAGAAGGTGAACAAATACAAATATCTAGTAGACCACAATGCAAGATATTCCGCCAAAAAATTAAAAAGAAGGTGAACAAATACAAATACGTAGTCGACCACAATACAAAAAGAAGGTGTCCATCCAATTTGTTAATTCGGCCTAACTGATATGGAATACCCCTAAACAAATACACAGATCGACTAGATCGCGTTGGCAAGATTGGCCAGTGAGGGAAGCCCAAACAAGATCTACGGTTCCCCTTCTCTCCTTCCTCGTCCTGTTAGGGGTGCTTTTGTGTTCGATAGGACTAGCCTTGGAGCCGTTAGGAGCTCCTAACGGTGGCCTGCGTTCCCTTTTTTCTTTTTTTTTTCTTTTTTTTAAGCTAAGATACGCATTTTATTTTTTTGATCTGGACAAAAATTACATTCGGGTCTACCGAGGAAAAAATGACCTACAGAAGACCTATCGTAAGAAACAGAAAAAGCATGGACAAGAAAGAATCAGGCAGGGGCGACCAAACACCGCAAACCAGGAAGGGAAGGGTTACTTGCTCCTAACTGCACCTAACCTGACCTTGTCGAAGAAAATGAAACCTCTGACCTCTCTAAGAAGGGTATTTCTGCACGAATATGAAAGGCGGGCTTGGGACGAGCTTCCCTGCCGAGCCAACGTGTCCGTCGGGGCATTACCTTCTCAGTATATATGAGAGAACTCCACCTGCCCAAGACGCCTGAGCTTCTCCGTTCTAAGAAACCAGTCTTTCCATTTCCAGCCTAAACCCGCATTTCCTTTGAAAGCTCGAACCACTAATTTTGAGTCTGATTCGATCACCACTTTGAAGATACCTTTACTAAAACAAAGAGATAAACCGTCGTGAGCCGCTCTCAATTCCGCTCCAATGTTAGACATCACCCCATAACCAAACGAGAAACCAAAGATGATTTCTCCCTTCTCATTTCTGCATATTCCGCCGCCTCCCGCCAAACCCGGATTATCCCTTGAGGACCCGTCCACATTGACTTTAACCCATCCCGAAGGTGGTTTCTGCCAAGCCACCACCGAATGTTTAATCGGCTGCTCACCACAACTCCTACCAGTTAAGGATCTAGGAGGAAACAAAATCGATTGCGTCGTGGAGAGCCACCCGTCACCCGAGCAATCACAACAGCAGCTGAAGGAGCTTTCTCATCGAAGGTCGCGCCATTCCTGGCTTTCCACAGTTCCCACCAGCTGAAGGCGGGTGCCAGGTACTGAGAGTTCGTCGACGAGAAGTGGACCGCATGCGACCTTCTCCATTGAAACAGTCTGGCAACCACCGACTGCGTCTGCAGGACAAAGATTCCAAGCGACGATCCGAAGAAACTCCAAACTGCAAAGGCTAAATCGCCATTAAGGAAAAGATGAGGGAGAGACTCCACTGCAGGGCCACGAGCTGAACCAATGCTGCAACAAAAACATTTGGAGGCAAGCGGAACTCCTCTAGATTGCACCGCTGTCTCCACAGGGACAACTTTATGGATCAGCTTCCATAGAAACAAAGAGATTTTTGGTGGCAGATATTCGTTCCAGATCCACCTTGCCCAGACCTTCCTAGGCATCGTCGGTCTACTTGCCACCCAGGCCGACTTAACTGAGAACATACCTGAAGTAGTGAGCGACCAAAAGGGGGAGTCTGGGCCTTCAGTAAGACAGAAACCGCCCTGAAAAATATGATTAATAGCTTGTTGTGAAAGCAGGGAGAGAGCTCAAGATGGGGGGAGAGGGCCGTCAGGACCCAAGAATTGATTGGCTGTTAGAGGTAGAGAGCCAACCTAGAAGTTTTCTGTCATTAGGTTCTAGAGCGGACCTAGCCCCGTCCAGTTCGACGTCCAAAAATTGTCGTTCCCTTCACCAATCTCCCATTGAACCTTAGCTTCAATAAACGACAGTAATCTGGAAATCCTCCTCCAAAACGACGATCTAAGGCTAGCGTAGCCACTAGGACTATCAGAAATCTGTTGTCGGGCATATTTCGTTGTCATGTATGAGGCCCAAAGGCTGGAATCCGCGTGGAATTTGAAGGTCCAAGCCAACTTTAAGTGCAACGCAGTCATAGTTTCGGATAACTTACAGATGCTGAGCCTGCCTTCATCTAACGGTTGAACAATGGTCTTCCAATTTCGCCAATGCAACTTTCTCTTCCCATCTGCCCATCCCCAGAAGAAGGCTGCAAACTTTCTCTCGAGCTCAGCCAGGACCACCTTTGGGAGGGCGGTAGATGCCATGGAATGAATGGGAATACTTCCCAACACATGTTTAATGAGGACCGCCCTCCCCGCTTGCGACAGAAATCTTGTTTTCCAACCGCTGATCCAACCCTCCACTTTATCCACCAAGGATTGATAAGCACTTGCCTTCATTCTATTAACAGCCAAAGGGACCCCTAGGTATAGGAGAGGGCCGTTTGTCCTAGCAATTCTAAGGACGTTTGAAATAGCTCTAATTCTTGGCATCGGGATCTTATTCGAACACAGGAAGGAGCTCTTCCCACGATTGGTGCATTGCCCGGATGCCTGCGTTCCCTTGTATAGCAACGGATCCCTCCCCATCTTGGGTGGCGCTGTCTTCACAGATTCGTCTGGAGTTGTTTCTTTTTTGTGTATAGCTTGAGCTTATATGATAGGTGGGACCTGACATTTTTGCCAGATCCTTCCTGAATGGTTGTACAGTCTCTCGATCAATCAAATTTTTGTGGCTATCGTCCACCTTTGAAAATAAAAAAAAAAATACACAGATCGACTTCAGGTTCTTTTCAAAATATTTGTGGGCTCTAACAAGAATATGGTGATGGAATGAAAAAGATCACACCTAGGTGCATCTAAAAGCATGAAAGGGCTACTCTTATACACCTAAAAGTATAAAAAGATTATACATATTATACTTAGCCATATATATAAATATTCAAAGATTACACTAAGGTGTCTAATATCATAATAATATACTATTGAATTTTATAATTATGATTAACTATCATTCAAAATTCAATGAACTCCTGTCACACTCGTTTCCTGTCACACTCGTTTGACATTTTCAATTTGGATGTATACAACAGATCAGTCATCCCTTCATCAACGCACTATACACCATTTCATCATATTGATATAGCATATCACGTCTTAAATTTAATGAGTCTCGCTTGCGTCTAAGAAGATGATTAACTATCATTCAAAATTCAATGAACTCCTGTCACACTCGTTTCCTGTCACACTCGTTTGACATTTTCAATTTGGATGTATACAACAGATCAGTCATCCCTTCATCAACGCACTATACACCATTTCATCATATTGATATAGCATATCACGTCTTAAATTTAATGAGTCTCGCTTGCGTCTAAGAAGACTATACCTCATGTAGATAGATGTCCATTCCTTTAATTTGTCTCATGTATATGACCGTCCATACCCTGATCCATAACTCAAGTCGTAGACTGAGTGAAAGATACCTTGTTTCAACACTGAGGTGTTGGTATCGATCCCTAGTGGGGGTGGCTAACAGTGAAGTGTGAACCCACAGTGGGGTGTACTAACAAGTTAACAGAAAAAATTAAAAAAATTAAAAAAATAAATAAAATTGTATATGACAATCCTATTCCCTCATTCTTTGAATAGGTAGGAGCCGTTGGAAGGTGGACTGGATGTTGGTTGGGCTGTCGATGGCTATGATAGTTCAATGATTTTTTTTATTTTTTTTTTGGTATGAGCTCGAATATTATGGATGAGTGGAGTGTTTCTGCCAAATACACATTATATATGCAGAAGGAGCATTGGGAGCGGTAACTACCCTACTACAGACTAGAAAAATGAGGGGTTATACAGATATTCTAGGTAACGAAAAGTTATTTACTGTAGAATCTGATATGATTAGTGCTTTCGAAAAACAACTTTATTTGAACAGTTTATTTCAGACAACTCAGCCCAACTTCAACTAGTCATTTATACAATATGATTAGTCATTATCTGCATGCTGGAATTATCATCATCCATGACTTTATGAATAAGTTAGATTTGAAGTAAACATGAAGGTAGGCCTTATCGAGTTATCAATGAAGGGTGTACCTCAATCACTACCGTTTCTTATGGTAAGGTGCACTTGAGGTCTGGATTTACTCAAATTTTAGGCTGGTGCCCTAAAATGATCATGCACGATGGATGGATGGACGGTGTGGGTGGAATAAAGACAACATGATAAGGCCCACAAAACTTGGTGATGTCAACACACCCGTGAGGTCGGTGGTTTGTTGGCACAATCCCATAAGCACTTTCACCATCTATGGAAGCGGATGTCCTGTCTTTAATGGCTTCTAAATGTTGCTAATGTGCTCCATCATGATTAATGCATTTTATCCTCATTTTCCATCCAATTTTTTAGATCAATATATGTAACGAGATCAAACATGAGACATTCAATTTTGACGTGGACCACACCATTGGAAACCGTGATAATTGAACGCTCACCATAAAAAAAAACTTCTTTCTTCAAGGTTACAAATCTTTTTGGATGAAGTTGAAATTTGTGTTTTCCATTCAAATAGGTTTGTGTGACCTAATGGACAGTTTGGATGGGTCGAGCCTATTTTAGGGGTCGATCCCAAAATTGAAGCATATCCAAAACTAAACTCCACACCACAGGAAAAAATGGGAATGATGTTTTCCACCATTGAAACCTTTTGTAATGCCCACAGTGATGTTTATTTGTCATCCAAACTGTTTATAAGATCACACCAACATGGATTAAGGAAAAACACAAATATCAACTTAATCCAAAACTTCCGTGGCCACCAAGAAATTTTCAACAATAAATGTTCAATTCACACTGTTTCCCATGGTGTGGTCCACCTGAGGTTTGGATAAGCATCATTTTTGGGCTGAAGCCTTAAACTTATATGCTAAAATGCATGGACGGGTGGATAAAATACATAAATCATGATGGCCCCACAGAGTTTACTAGTGTACTGAGTTATTAGGGAGGCAATTAATGGACCGGCATTGACTACTCTGTGGGCCCATTATGCATGATATGTGTTTCATCCATGCCGTCCTTCTAATTTTGAATATTGTTTTATGAAATAAGAAAAAAAATGATATAATTCCAAATCTCAGATGGACCACATCAAACGAAAAAGTGTTGATTAAACGGCCACCATTAAAAACTTCTTAGGCCCACAAAAGTTTTGGATCAAGCTGATATTTGGTTTTTTCCATTCATTAAGGTCTTTGTGACCTAATCAACAGTTTCGATGGAAAATAAATATTATAGTGGGCCCACGGAAGTTTTGAATGGTGAGCATTTAATAACCACTGTTTTCCCGTGTTGTGGTCTACCTAAGTTATATATCTACATCGTTTTTGGTATCAAACCTTGAAATGATATGAAATAATGGATGGATGGTGTAGATAAAACATATAAATCATGGTGGGGCCCACGGAGCACCAACCAATAGCCACCTGGCTAATGACAACATAAGTAGCAAGACGGAAACAGATTGGTTATTCGGTACACTAGTAAACTCTGTGGGCGCCACAATGGATGTATGTGTATTATCCATGCCGTACATCCATTTTTATTGTTTATGTTAGGGCTTGATCCCAAAATTTAATCATACCCAAAGCTCAAGTTGGACCACAAAAATATGAGATTGATCTAAATCTTATGTGTTCCCCATGAAGTTTCCAACTGTAGGCAATCAATTCATACTATTTCCTCTATTGTGGTCCACTTGAACTTTGGATATGCTTCAATTTTGGGCTCATGCACTAGAATAATGTATTAAAACAGGTGGACGGTAATTGTTTCTTCAGCCTCCAATTTCTACTATATTTGGCGCAGCTGGACTTTCGTCCCTTTTACCATAACGCTGGTTGGCGCTGGTTGGTGAGGGGCTGCTGTCAGCCTTTTATTGTTTCCCTGTAGGCTTCAATAGTTGCGGGAGGCTGCTGTGTGGCGTTAGTTGGCTGCTTGCTAGAAGCAGTTCCTTCTGGTTTTTTGGATTACGGCTGTATTCATTATTTTGGACCTGACGGCGCCTTTGGCCTTTTTTTTTTTAATTTTGGATTATATAAAATTTTGTTGATTTTGATCACAGTTTATACAATAGGTGAGGATTATATCTTTTTCTAGGACTCACCTAAAAGAATATATATATATATATATATATGGAAAAGGTACTATGCGCTCGAGCGTAATGCGTCCGTCTCATGAGGTCGAGCTGTGTAGGCCCCATTGTGATGCATTTCGAACATCTACCCCATTTGATGGGTACCCTTTAAATTATGGGATATCCCAAAAATCAGCATTGTCAAGTGGGCCATACCATTCTAAAAGTTGTGTGAAGACACCGTTAAAACATATAAAAGCACTTGGTGGGGCCCACCTGAGGGCGCCTGAAACTTGGTCTTAGCTCTCATTCAAAACATTCATAACCATTTTTGAGGGCCCTCAAAAATGAGATGTGTTTTGAAATTCGGCCCATCCACTTATGTGGTTCCCCACTCACGGATTGACTTGAATGAGGCCCACGATGGGAATTGCATCTGATCGAAGTTTCGAGCACATCACGGTGGGGCCCACAAAACTCGACCTCATGGGCCCTCACCATTGTGCTTTTCCCATATATATTTTATATATATATATATATATATATATATATATATATATATATGTGGTCTTCATATAATTTTAGATTGGTATGTGGGCCCCACCGTGATGTGTCGACCATCAACACTGCATTTGATTTTTTAAATTATGATATCCCAAAAATCAGCCGTATAACTTGGGCCATACCATCTAAAATTATGTGAAGACACCGTTACCATATCAAATGCACTTGGTGTTGATGGTATGACACTGAAACTAGGTACCTTTTGGGACCATATATATATATATATATATATATATATATATATATATATATATATATATATATATATTTTTATAGACCCAATTTAATCATGATCAACAAATCAACAAAGTTGTTGCGACGGACTCGTGAGGTCCGCATACATTTTTCCATATATATATATATATATTGCCCTGAAAAAAAAAAAAAAAAAAAAAAAAAAAAAAAAAAAAGGTTTATTTTACGAATGATTTGATATTAAAATAATGTAAGAATGTAATATTACAAATTTACCATGAATAAATTAAACACAAGAATTGATTGTCAAATGCAGGCATCATCAAAGTTTGCTAGAGTAATTTGTAATAATTTCCCATTTCTTTTATACTACTGTGGTAATGGGTGGTGAAACAAATATGCCCTGAATAAAAATTGAATGCAAGCTAATGATCAACGCCCTGCCTCAAGTGCTGATAGGATGTGACCATCAATACTATATTCGGCTGTTACGTTGCTAGTGTAGCCCTGTGAAGGCTCAGATTTGCCTAACAAGTTCTCAGTCTCTTCGTACTTCTTTGGATCCCAAGGATGTTCATGAAACCTTCTTAGTCCCTCGAGCTCCACCACCACTTCCTTCATCGTAGGCCGTTCTTCCCCCTTTGGTTTCAAGCATCTCTTAGCAAGCTGAGCAACTGACATGAGCTGCTCTTCATCCCCTTCGTCTCGAACTCGTTCCTCTAAAATTTCATGGAGCCTATTTTCTTTCATCGATAAGAGGAAGTATATTGAAAGGCTTCTTTTATCTTGGGATCTAATGGAAGAAATGGGCCCCTCGCCTGTCAGGAGCTCTACAAGAACTACACCAAAGCTATAAACATCGCTCTTTTCTGTTAATTGGCCCGTTTGATGGTACTCTGGGTCTAAGTAACCCCATGTCCCCATCACCAATGTCGTTATTCGAGTGTGATCCAACGGAACCAATCTTGAAGCTCCAAAATCAGACACTTTCGCCGTAAAATTATCATCCAAAAGTATGTTAGCGGACTTGACATCTCTATGAAAAATGGGTGTGGAAGCTGCAGAGTGTAAATAGTAAAGTGCCCCAGCAGTTTCTGCAGCAATCCTTAGACGGTTTTCTAAGGAAATTGATGAAACATGGCCCTCATAGCCCTCACCATGGATATGTTCAGAGAGGGTTCCGTTGGAGATAAATTCATACACCAAGATGGGAACTTCTGCTTCTAAACAACAACCCAAGAGCTTCACAATATTCCTATGGTTGATCTGAGATAAGACATGGACCTCATTTATAAATTGCTCGATTTGGGTTTCATCTACTATTTTGGATTTTTTAACTGCGACGATTCTGTTGTCTGGTAAAATTCCTTTGTAAACTGTACCATAACCTCCCTCACCAACAATTTGGCTCTTGTTATAGTTATTGGTTGCCTTCTTCAATTCTTCTGTAGTAAAGATTTTGCATGGATCAGCAGATGATTGGGGAGAAGAGATCTTTTCTTGTAATAGCAAACCTCCATTTTGTCGAAAGAATTTCTCTTTGAGTTTGATAAGCCTTCTTTTCATCCATACCCAATATAAAAAAGGACCACCAATGAGTAGAAATGAGAGACTTAAGCCAATACCTGCATGGACACTCAAAGGTAAGTGAGTGAGATGTTCATAATATATGCCTACATGATGAGCGAGAACTATATGTTAGACATGTTCTAATAAAATGATCTTTTCAGAACACTATAAACTTATTCGTTTGAGTCTGTTGTATATTTCTCTCTTGTGTATGCCTGTCATTACCATCTAAATGATACAGTTAGGCCATTTGATTTATGCATGTTGTCTATTCCCCATTTTCAACTTTGTCAATTTGCAAGCAAATAATCATTGTATGGATCTAAACGTTCAAACTTGCTCTTTAACCTTGATTCATGTGATTAATTTGAGGTTTGTTTGAAGCTTTAATTTGATCTATGTAACTACCAGAATGGTTGATTTGGTAATATTCGAGCTCGAATTGTACAAAGAAGATTTTTGGACTTGAAAATGAAATAGGAAAAATCCTTTTTTTAAAAAAAAATAAATTTAGGGCGACTAAGTCATAGAGGGGTGCGCGACTAGGTCTATATTACCCTAACTCTGAGTCAGCAACGACATAGGATATGTCATCCTCAGATAAAAAAGACAAAAAGTTTAACAAAATTTTTTAAAATAAAAGATAAATTTCATGCCAATCCACAACATGGCCTATCATATAACTGTTTCAGATAAACAGAAATGAGTTATAGGTATCATGAGTAGTGCCTTCTTTTAATACATGAAAAGTTATGGATTGCAATTGCTGTGGGGCGAGAGAATAAGTTTATATTACAAGGGTTGCATATGAGTACAGAAAAACAAAAATCTAGAAAATTAAATCAATGGCCAGATGCATATAATAGTATGGACTGGGTTTTCTATGAAATCCCACCTACTTATTTGACTTAATTCAATATAATCACCCAATATATATAAGCACATATTATTGCGCATGAGGTCCAGCTGTGTGGGCCCCACCATGATGGGTCCCATTTAGGGTATGGGATATCCCAAAAATCAGCCGTATATGGAATTCAGGTGGGCCATACCATCTAAAACCATGTGAAGACATGCCTAAAACATATAAAAACACTTGTTGGGGCCCACTTGAGTTTTGGATGCGGTTGAAACTTGGTCTGACCCCTCATCCAAGTAGGATACACACAATGGATGGACTGGATTTGTGAACCACATTTAGGTGGGCCCAATAATTGATTATGAGTGTTTTAATGAAAGGGTAACCCCTATCAACTTTTGTATGTGGTGTGGTCCACCCAAGTCATGGATTGACTTTATTTTTAAGCCTGTGGCCCATAATGGAACGGTGCATACACAGATCGACCTCAAAGTACCATTATATATATATATATATATATATATATATATATATATATATATATATATATATATATATATATATATATATATATATATCAGCACCATGTTTCGTGTTTGACTTTATCATGTTCCCCGTTAAGGTGAGTAGGATGTCGCCAGGAAAATTGGACGCTTACAACTTTTTTGGTAGTTCAATATTTGGGCGCTTCTATCTAATTAGGCTAAAAAGTGAAGGGGTTTTAATTAAAAAAGAAAAAACTACAAATAACATCTGAACGTTATGAAATACTCCATGACTCTATGACAACTCAAAAAAATAAAAATAATAAAAAATAATAAAAATAATAAAAACAGAAACCTGTAGTAGAACCGAATAATCAAACCGATATTAATTCAAACCGAGTTGAGTTGATGACTAGTGAGTTCTTGAACTATTGTATTAATCGGAATTGAGGGCTTACCTAAAAGAATGGGGAATACTACACTTTTGTCTGCGTGGGTGTCTTCCATGCATCCACTATTATCTTCGTTGTGTCCATGGAAGCCCTTTCGACAAGAACAAGAATAACTTCCTAGCAAATTTGTGCATTCATGATCACAAGGTTTCTTCTCACACTCGTCGATATCTGCAAACCAGCCATCACAAACAACAAAAACAACAAGTCAGTAATTTACATCATCCTAATTTAATGGTTAGGATCTGATGTAGAGTGTCCAAGATGGACCAGAGAAGGCCCGATCGAAACCTTAAAACAGGCATATCTCGCAAATCGGAATAAGTTATTCAACATACTATATATGATTTTGGGCAGGAGTAGGTACTTTAGCCACCCAACCCACTACGCCGGGTTGCCCACACCGAATTTGCGAGATTCCATCAAATCGATGGTCGAAATTTTCGAATTTCAAATCGTTAGGTTGTTCACTTGTCCAATCCAATTCATATTCACAACCACTTAAAAAGGATCATCGTACCTTGGCAGCCTCCAGTGAGATAAGGATTCCCCTCGTAACCTTTAGAGCAATTGCACAGGTAACCCATACCAGTAGTCGAGTTGTAGCAGTCGCTATTCTCACTCACGCAAGCGAAGGTAGCCGAGTTCTTCCGTGCGATCTCGCACCCTTCATTTCCAATGACCCAGTCAATCACCACCGGAATACTTCTGCTTCTTTCCAAAAGATTAGTATCTTCCAGATCCGAAGGTTTGAAGCTGAACACATCTTCCTCCCCTAGAAAAGCGAAGCTGCACGGATTGAAACTTGAGACATTTGTATGACGATTGAAGCTAGTAAATTCCACAGCGAATCTCTTCAAACCCTTTGGAATCTCAGTTTCGCAACATCCTGCACCCGAGCAAGAGCTGTCGGTCATGTTATCAGGGCGGCGGCAGATTGATACACAACCCCTCGTGAAATCGCTGCCCCATTGGCCAGTAATCTGGTCAGTGATCAAACCAACAGTATCGCAACCGATGGCAATGAATCTGTTAAGGGTTTCTGAGAATGTGAAAGAGTAATCTGCATATAAGCTGAGACCTGTGGTGGAGTGGTTGAGTAATACTCCTGCGTTGTTGTAGCACTGGTAGCTTATATCGTTTGGAATTCTCATTAGGCCCGACGGTAATGATATTTGGAGAACCTCATAATCACCCCAAAACGGTTTTGGATTGGGAAGAGTGTTGTTGCAGGTGATATTGAAGCCTCCTAAGCCAATGTTGCAGCTATCGCCGATGCCGAACGGGTACGGAATTTCAACATTCCCGCATTTGTTGGGGCAGCCGGGCTTCGTTGTTACAAGAGGTTGTGATGCTATTGCATCTATTGTTGTTGCTAGCCAGAAGAGCTGAAGCAACAGATACAAACCCATCTCTCTCTCTCTCAAAATGTATTTGTTAGTAGGTGGGAGATGGTTCCTAATTTATACCATATATCACTCAATCTTGGGGCCACACTTGTTTGAAAGCGGATTGCGTGGTTTGCTACACACCGTCGAACTTGGTGATGTGTTGATGTGACCAAGTCATGTGGGCCCCACCATTACGTATGTGTTATATCTACACTGCGAATTCATTTTGAGAGATCATTTTAAGTAAAGAACATGAAAAATGAGGTAGATCCAAACATCAAGTGGATCACACCATACGAAAAAGTGAGAATTGGAGGCATACTGTTGAAAACTTCTTGGGGTCATGGAATGCCCGGAGTAAGTTAATATTTTTGTTTTACCTTCATCCATGTCTTTGTAACCTAATGAGTTCAGGTTAGATGGTGAATAAGCTTCGTGGTGGACTATAAGAATGTTTCAACTGTAGTCATTCAATCCTCACTGCTTCCTGTAGTGTGGTACCCTTGAGCTTTGGATCTGCCTTGTTTTTGGGCTTATAACCTAAATAGATCTGAAAAAATAGATAAACAGTGTGGATCTAACACATCATGGCGGAGTACACAAAAGATTCAACTTTGGTTGATGTGTTGTAAAGTGGCAAACTAACTACGGAGAGAGGAAATGGGCGTACAAAAGATGAAATACAGAAATACATGTACATATTTATGTTTTATATTATCTCAACTGACGTCAGCTGGTGCGTTAGTGATGACTTGGGCATTGAGAAGGGATCCTCTATGCCATCGACACAGACAATCTGCACTCTTTGATGTAACTTGTTGTAGGCTATGGACCATGCCCAAAAATCTCCCGATTGAAAGATGGCCGAACGGGGAACGATGCCCGCCCGTAACTGTAGCTCGACTCGCACCCTAAATTTAAGGTCTGTGGGGCCTACAGTGATATGTGTTTGTGAAATCCACTTCGTCCATCATTTGTGTCATATCATATTAGCACTTAATCCCAAAAATCAGGCTCATCGAAGACCAATGTGAGTCACACCGTAAGGAAAATTGACTATAGGACATACAGTTGAAAGGCTTTTTCGCACCACTAAAGTTTTGTATTAGACTGGAATTTGATTTTCCCTTCATCTTGGTGGGATTCACCTTATGAAGGGTTTGGATGGAATTAAAGCAGAACCGTGGGCCCAGGAAGGATTCAAACGGGAGTCACACCATTCATCCATTTTCCGTCTCATTTTAGGGGACAGACCCAAAAATGAAAAAGATCTAAATCTATAGTGAACTACACCACATGAAATAGTAGTAATCGAATGCTTACTATTAAAAAAAACCTTAACCCCCTCCATCCAGGTTTGTGTGACCTTATGATGAACAGGTTCGATGGCAATTTAGAAAAAAAAAAAAAAAAAAAAAAAAAAAAAACAATTCGAATTTTATATCATAAGTGGAAACATGTACAGCTAGCAATAACCACATTTTCAGTTAGCCGTGGGGATAAAAATTCCAGGGGAAGCCTATCATAAAGAAAACTATGTATCCGGTTCAGGCAGGACCGAGGCTACACCCTGATCCATAGCTCAAGTGGTAGATAGAGTGAAAGATACCACGTTTCAACACTGAGGTCTTGGTATCAATCCCTAGTGAGCGTGGCTAAAAAAAAAAGGCAGGACTGGGGCTTTCACGGACACTTCCCTAATGCTACCTAGACCCACTTTGTCCAAGCAAATCAGCCCCCTGATGTGAGGAGGGATGTTGGAAAGGTTCTGAGCAAGAGAGGAGATTTGCCACTCGGACCCATTCGGGCTAAACCATCCGCTGGACCATTCCCTTCCCTCGGAACGTGGAAAAAGCTGACCTGGCCACTGGCCACCGACACTTAATCTATCGATTCTCCGCATATCCAATACATCCAGTACCAGCTCGGCTTTTGAGACTGACGCAAAGATAAACGTGATGAGGATAAATACTCTGAATCCACGGAGCTTTTCTGGACTCCTCACAGAGACTTCTCGAATCCACGAGGAAAGAAAGCAGAAAATAGAAATAAATTCTAATAAATTCGAAACTGATTAATTGATGACTAAAAATGAGTTCACAACCCTTTAAATAGGGGTACCAAGCAATGGGAAAGAAATCAGAATCAAACTACAACTAGAACTCCTAGAATCCGCGACTTACTATAAATAGTAAACTTACTATTTATAGACGGTCGTGATGTCTACTAGTGCGCAAGGGTTTCCGCAAAAATAGTAAGTGTCCTATTTGGCTTCACTAAATCATTCTCCTAATTATTATAAGCTCTTTTCACGTTGGGCGCAACTCTTAAAGCTCGACGGATGAAGAGTTATAATCAAACTAAAACTTACTATTTATAGTAAAAACAAAATTAAAGCAAGGAAACAACCTTCGATCCAGGGGTTTTTCACAATTTCGGGCGTCGCAACCCGGCATAGCAGCGGGTTGGTTGGCTAAAGTAGCTCGTTATACCCCAAAATCATATATTTTACGTCAGCTAACTCATTCCGGATTATGAGATACGCCTGATTTAAGGTCCGACGATCCATATCACTTTTGTCGTCGACTGGGCCTTTTCTGATCCATATTGGCCATGAAACTGTCTGCGACCCGCTCTACATCAATCCCCTCCACTTCAAAAGAACTCATCCTCGAGTTCTCATCCTGCGCTGGTTCATGATACTCGGTCAGGTCCGCGACGTTGAAAGTCCGTGAGATCGCCATGTCGTCGGGAAGATCAACAACATAAGTGTTGTCATTGATCTTTCGAATGATTGGGATGGGTCCAATCTTCTTATTTTTTAACTTGTTGTATGTCCCGGTCGAAAATCTCTCTTTGCGCAGATGGACCATAACTCGATCGCCCACCTCGTACACTTTTTATCGCCGATGCTTGTCCACTTGTTCCTTATACTTCTCATTCGAGGCATGTAGCTTGATCTGCACTTCCGCATGGATGCCCATGATTTTATCCATCATATGTTCTGCTGCAATGCTCGTGCCTAGGTGTTTGGGCAGAGGGACTAAGTCAAGCGTGTGGCGAGGCACTCGTCCATAGATAATCTGAAACGGTGATTTCCCTATCAAGCGGTTCACCATGTTATTGAATGTAAACTCTACTTGAAACAAGGCCAAATCCCGCTGCTTCGATTTTTCTCCTTAAATACAGCGAAGGAGGTTTCCCAACGTGCGATTCACAACTTCGGTCTGCCCATCAGTCTGTAGGTGGTAAGCACTATTGAATTGAAGTCGTGTATCGAATTAAGTCCACAAAGTCCGCCAAAAATAACTAATGAACTTCGTGTCATGATCAGAAGTAATGGTCTTGGGGACCCGTGTAGCCGTACGACCTCCCTGAAGAATAGATTCGCCACGTGTGTTGCATCAAGGGTCTTCTGGCATGGGATAAAGTGCGTCATCTTGGAGAAACGATCTACCACCACCAACACCGAATCCATGCCGCGTTGTGTTCGTAGGAGACCAAGCATGAAGTCCATTAATAAATCCTCCTAAGGACCGTCAGGCACAGGTAACAGGGTGTAGAGGCCCGTATTCTGAGATTGTCCCTTGAAGGTCTGACAAACATGATAACGTTGTACGGCTTTTCCCACATCACATACTAATTGCGGCCAGTAATATCGCTCTTCCATAAGAGCTCGCGTCTTGTCTCGCCCAAGGTGTCCACCGAGGCCACCTCCATGTAGCTCCTGAATAATCTGCTCCCTTAGAGAACTTTGGGGGATGCACAATCGATTCCCTTTGAAGAGAAAATCGTCCTGTATATAAAGGTCACTAGGGTGACCTTCTTGGCACTTCACCCAAGAATCTTTGAAGTCCTCATCCTCGGCATACAACTCCTTGAGACAGTCGAAGCCAACCACTTTGTTGCTCATCGTAATAAGTAGTGATGCACGACGGCTAGTGCATCAGCCACCTTGTTCTGCTACCCTGACTTGTGCTTCAGAACGAACGTGAATTCCTGTAAAAACGCAACCCATCTAGCATGCACACGATTCACATTAGTCTGACTATTAATAAACTTTAATGCTTGATAGTCAGTGTAAAGAACAAACTCTCTTTGAATCAGATAATGTCACCAATGTCACAGCGCCTGAACAACTGCGTATAACTCAAGCTCATAAGTCGACCACTTCTTTTGGACTTCGCTGAGCTTCTCACTATAGAAGGCTATCGGCCTGCCTTCCTGTGATAATAATCCCCCAATTCCGACGTATGAAGTGTCACACTCAACTTTAAACAATTTATCAAAATTAGGAAGTACCAAGATCAGTGTTGTAAGCAAACAATGCTTAATCTCATGAAAGCTCTTGTCAGCTTTATCGATCCATTAGAACGGTCCTTTTTTCATGTAATCTGTTATAGGCGCGACTATGATGCTAAAATCTCGCACAAATTGACGATAGAAAGTCGCCAACCCGTGAAAACTCCTCACCTCATAAATGTTCGTCGGGATCGGCCATTCCCTAATAGCTCGCACATTTTCATTGTCCACACGAATGCTTGTGGACGTTACAACAAACCCTAGGAATAACAGGCTGTCTGTTAAAAAACTACACTTCTTCAAGTTGAGGTATAACTTGTTAATTTGTAGAACCTGTAGCACCTGCCTGAGATGTTTCCTGTGCTCCACTTCATCCTGGCTATATATCAATATGTCATCAAAATATACTACTACAAATCAACTAGAAATGGTTTTAGTACTTGATTCATCAAACGCATAAAAGTACTTGGTGCGTTCAATAGGCCGAAAGGCATGACCAGCCACTCATACAATCCTTCCTTAGTCTTGAATGTCGTTTTCCACTCATCACCGGGTCGAATATGAATCTGATGGTACCCGCTCCTCAGATCTAGTTTAGAGAATACCTTGGCCCCTTCTAGCATATCGAGCATGTCGTCCAACTGTGGTATTGGGAACTGATATTTGATGGTAATTTTGTTGATTGCTCGGCTGTCAACACACATGGGCCAGCTTCTAACTTTTTTTAGCGTTAATAATGCTGGTACGGCACATGGGCTCATGCTCTCTCTCAAGAGGCCGTTACAGATCAATTCCTCCATTTACCCCTGAAGTATCTTGCACTCCTTCGGACTCATCTGATAATGAGGGCGGTTGGGCAGGCTAGCCCCAGGGACGAGGTTTATATGATGTTGGATGTCTCTTATGGGGGGCAATCCATCAGGTAAATCCTCAGGCCAGACTTCTTTGAATTCGTTTAACAATAGTCTTAAACTTGGAGGGATGTTTGAGGGTTTTTCTTTCTCGCCCTTCACCATTGCGGCATACACCTCGTCAATTTCCTTAGATTCCTCCATGAAATCCTGAATGGTCAAGAGGGAACTCCCCTCCACTTTAGAAGCTTCAGGGTGGTTCTCTGGTGTCATAGGGGCAAGGATTATTTTTCGACTATCCTTGACGAATACGTAGATATTGTCTCGTCCCCGATGGGTTGCATCACGGTCTGACTGACAGGGTCGATCGAGTAGCATGTGGCAAGCTTCCATGTCGACCACGTCATAAAGTATCTAATCCTTATAATATTTACCAATTGAAAATGAGATAGTGCATTATTCAGTTACCTTGGTCTCATTCACCTTTTTTATCCAGCCAATTGAGTACAGGGAATGATGTTTCATCGTTGGTAGCCGCAACTTATCCACCATCACTCTTGAGATGATGTTCTCGCTACTACCACTGTCTATAATCACACCACAGACCTTTCCGTTAACAGTACACCGAGTACGAAATATATTGTGTCGCTGTGGATGTAATTCCTTTCGTGGGGTATACAGTAATCGCCTCACAACTAGAAATTCGCCCCGATCCTCGCCCGTCATTTCATCGATAACTGCTATTTTTTCAGTAGTTTGTTCATGTTCGTCATAGCCATGGTCTTCTTCTTAGGCCTCATCTTCAATGCCCCCTTCGTTTATAGTCAAGTGTGCTGCGAGATGTTGAGGACAAGTGTTTGATATGTGGCCTAGCTGGCCACAGCGGTAACAATTATTCGACCTTGGCCGAGCATAAGGATTTGGAATCCTACTCGGGCCCGTTGTTGTGGGTGTTGCACGTTGAGGTATGGATGAGCCGCTCCCCGTATCACGGTTTGTGGTTGTAGGAGGTTGAGGACGTTCTCCTACTGGATCTTTTCCTCATGCCAGCACTGGATCCTGTGTGGGACCTGTCATGGGGGGTCGAGTTAAACGATATGGACGAGCAGGAACTCTTGCAAGTTGTGTTTCTGCCCTACCCGTCAATTGAACTGCTTCATCCACGGTCCCGACTGGGTACATCTGAACTCGGTCCTGAATTTTCGGTCGCAACCCACCTATAAATCATGCTACCTTCTGTGACTCAGATTCTGACAAATAGTTTCGTGTAGCCAACCGCTGAAATTCTTTAGTGTAATCTGTGACAGTTCAGTTTCCTTGTCGGCAATTTTAGTATTGCTGGAATAATATCTGCTCATAATCACTGGGGAGAAATCGTGATCAAAGAAGACGTTTCATCAGTGGCCATGATGAGATGGGCGCCTTGTTCTGGCGGGCTCGTGAGAGTTGTAATTGTTCTCACCATGCAGAAGCACCAAATTTTAACTTAAACGCTACCAATTTTACCCTTTTATGATCTGGCATGTCCATATAATCAAAATATCTCTCTACTTCGGCTAGCCAATCGAGAAAATCTTCTATACATAATAAACCATTAAAACTAAGAAGTTCAGCCTTACCTCGATAGTCTCTTTCGGCACGATCTAGGTAATCACCTCCATGGATTGGTCGTTGGGCAAAACCCTCATTAAGGTCCTCGTCGCTAGAACTTAAATCATCTGATGTAGCCCTACGGTTTGCCACTGGTAGTGCTCTACGAAAATCGGAGTTGCGTCGTACATCAACCATGGGTGGTGGAGCCACCATGGGTGGTGGAGCAACCATAGGTGGTGGAGCACCACCTAGGGCTCTGGGGGAAGTAGAGCATCCGCGAGATGGTCGAGGGTTGCCTGCAGCCCTTGCATGGTCAACTGACTCTCCAGGTGGAAAGCTTCTATTCTTTCCGAAAGATAACGAATCCCTAGATCACCGTCCACAAGATTTTGATTCATACCTTCGTTGTTTGCCATCGGCCCGAGAGGAATCCTCGCTTTGATACCAATTGACGCAGGGATGAACGTGATGAGGATAAACTCCAAATCCATGGAGCTTCTCTGGAATCCTCACAGAGACTTCTCGAATCCACGAGGAAAGAAAGCAGAAAATAGAAATAAAGTTTAATAAATTCGAAACTGATTAATTGATGACTAAAAACGAGTTCACGACCCTTTAAATAGGGGTACCAAGCGATGGGAAAGAAATCAGAATCAAACTACAACTAGAACTCCTAGAATCCGCGACTTACTATAAATAGTAAACTTACTATTTATAGACGGTCGTGATGTCTACTAGTGTGCAAGGTTTACGGCCAAAAATAGTAAGTGTCCTATTTGGCTTCACCAAACCGTTCTCCTAATTATTATAAGCCCTTTTCACGTTGGGCGCAACTCCTAAAGCTCGACGGATGAAGAGTTATAATCAAACTAAAACTTACTATTTATAATAAAAACGAAATTAAAGCAGGGAAACGACCGTCGATCCAAGGGTTTTTCACAATTCCAGGTGTCATAACCCAGCATAGCGGGGTTGGTTGCTAAAGTAGCTCGTTCTACCCTAAAATTATATATTTTACGTTAGCTAACTCATTCCGGATTGTGAGATATGCCTGATTTAAGGTCTGACGGTCCGGATCACTTCTGTCGTCAACCGGGCCTTTTCTGATCCATCTTGGCCATGAAACTGTCCGCGACTCACTCTACATCAGTCCCCTCCACTTCAAAAGAACTCATCCTTGGGTTCTCATCCTGCGCTGGTTCATGATACTCGGTCAGGTCCGCGACGTTGAAAGTCCGTGAGATCGCCATGTCGTCGGGAAGATAAAAAACATAAGCGTTGTCATTGATCTTTCAAATGATTAGGATGGGTCCAATCTTCTTATTTTTCAACTTGTTGTATGTCCCGGTCGGAAATCTCTCTTTGCGCAGATGGACCATAACTTGATCGCCCACCTCGAACACTTTTAGTCACCAGTGCTTGTCTGCTTGTTCCTTATACTTCACATTCGAGGCATGTAACTTGGTCTGCACTTACGCATGGATGCTCATGATTTTATCTGTCGTATGTTCTGCTGCAATGCTCGTGCCTAGGTGCTTGGGCAGAGGGACTAAGTCAAGCGTGTGGCGAGGCACTCGTCCATAGATAATCTGAAAAGGTGATTTCTCTGTCGAACGGTTCACCATGTTGTTGAATGTAAACTCTACTTGAGATAAGGCCAAATCCCACTGCTTCGGTTTTTCTCCTGAAATACAGCGAAGAAGGTTTCCTAACGTGCCATTCACAACTTCGGTCTGCCCATCAGTCTGTGGGTGGTAAGCACTACTGAATTGAAGTCGTGTATCGAATCGAGTCCACAAAGTCTGCTAAAAGTGGTTGATGAACTTCGTGTCACAATCATAAGTAATGGTCTTGGGGACCCCGTGTAGCCGTACGACCTCCTTGAAGAATAAATTCGCCACATGTGTTGCATCGATGGTCTTCTTGCATGGGATATAGTGCGCCAGCTTGGACAAACAATCTACCACCACCAACACCGAATCCATGCCGCGTTGTGTTCGTAAGAGACCAAGCAGGAAGTCCATTAATAAATCCTCCTAAGGACCGTCAGGCACAGGTAACCGGGTGTAGAGGCTCGTATTCTGAGATTGTCCCTTGGAGGTCTGACAAACATGATAACGTTGTACGGCTTTTCCCACATCACATACTAATTGCGGCCAGTAATATCGCTCTTCCATAAGAGCTCGCGTCTTGTCTCGCCCAAGGTGTCCACCGAGGCTACTTCTATGTAGCTCCTGAATAATCTGCTCCCTTAGAGAACTTTGGGGGATGCACAATCGATTCCCTTTGAAGAGAAAATCGTCCTGTATATAAAGGTCACTAGGGTGACCTTCTTGGCACTTCACCCAAGAATCTTTGAAGTCCTCATCCTCGGCATACAACTCCTTGAGACAGTCGAATCCGACCACCTTGTTGCTCATCGTAACAAGTAGTGATGCACGACGGTTAGTGCATCAGCCACCTTGTTCTGCTACCCTGACTTGTGCTTCAGAACGAACGTGAATTCCTGTAAAAACGCAACCCATCTAGCATGCACATGATTCACATTAGTCTGACTATTAATAAACTTTAATGCTTGATGGTCAGTGTAAAGAACAAACTCTCTTTGAATCAGATAATGCCGCCAATGTCGCAGCACCTGAACAACTGCGTACAACTCAAGCTCATAAGTTGACCACTCCTTTCGGGCTTCGCTGAGCTTCTCACTGTAGAAGGCTATCGGCTTGCCTTCCTATGATAATACTCCCTCAATTCCGACGTATGAAGCGTCACACTCAACTTCAAACAATTTGTCAAAATTAGGAAGCACCAAGACCGATGTTGTAGGCAAATGATGCTTAATCTCATGAAAGCTCTTGTCAGCTTTATCGGTCCACTGGAACTATCCTTTTTTCATGCAATCTGTTATAGGCGCGACTATGGTGCTAAAATCTCGCACAAATCGACGATAGAAAGTCATCAACCCGTGAAAACTCCTCACCTCATGAATGTTTGTCGGGATCAGCCATTCCCTAATAGCTCGCACCTTTTCATCGTCCACAAGAATGCCTGTGGATGTTACAACAAACCCTAGGAATAACAGGCTGTCAGTTAAAAAACTGCACTTCTTCAAGTTGAGGTACAACTTGTTAATTTGTAGGATCTGTAGCACCTGCCTGAGATGTTTCCTGTGCTCCACCTGATCCTGGCTATGTATCAATATGTCATCAAAATATACTACCACAAATCGACCAGTAAACGGTTTTAACACTTGATTCATCAAACGTATAAAAGTACTTGGTGCGTTTGATAGGCCGAAAGACATGACCAGCCACTCATACAACCCTTCCTTAGTCTTGAATACAGTTTTTCACTCATCATCAGGTCGAATATGAATCTGATGGTACCCACTCCTCAGATCTAATTTATAGAATACCTTAGCCCCTTCTAGCATATCGAGCATGTCGTCCAATTGTGGTATTGGGAACCGATATTTGATGGTAATTTTGTTGATTACCCAGCTGTCGACACACATGCGCTAGCTTCCATTTTTTTTGTTGTTAATAATGCTAATACGACACATGGGCTCATGCTCTCTCTCAAGAGACCCTTACGGATCAATTCCTCCACTTGTCCCTGAAGTATCTTGCACTCCTTCGGACTCATCCGATAATGAGGGCAGTTGGGCAGGCTAGCCCTAGGGACGAGGTCTATGTGATGTTGGATGTCCCTTATGGGGGGCAATCCATCAGGTAAATCCTCAGGCCAGACTTCTTTAAATTCCTTTAGCAACACTTAAACTTGGAGGGATGTTTGAGGGTTTTCTTCCTCGCCCTTCACCACTACGGCAGTACACCTCGCCGGTTTCCTTGGATTCCTCCATGAAATCCCGAATGGTTAAGAGGGAACTCCCCTCCACTTTAGAAGCTTCAGGGTGGTTCTCTGGTGCTATAGGGGTAAGGATTATTTTTTTACTATCCTTGACGAATACGTAGACATTGTCTCATCCCCGATGGGTCGCATCACGGTTTGACTGCCAGGGTCGACCGAGTAGCATGTGGCAAGCTTTCATGTCGACTACGTCACAAAGTATCTGATCCTTATAATTTTTACAAATTGAAAATGAGATAGTGCATTGTTCAGTTACCTTGGTCGCATTCACCTTTTTTGTCCAACCAATTGAGTACGGGGAAGGATGTTTCATCATTGGTAGCCGCAACTTATCCACCATCACTCTTGAGACGATGTTCTCGCTACTACCACTGTCTATGATCATATCACAGACCTTTCCGTTAACAGCACATCGAGTACGAAATATATTGCGTCGCTGTGGATGTAATTCCTTTCATGGGATATACGGTAATCGCCTCACAACTAGAAATTCTCCACGATCCTCACCTGTCATTTCATCGCCACCTGCTATTTCTTCAGTGGTTTGTTCATGTTCGTCATAGACATGGTCTTCTTCTGAGGCCTCATCTTCAATGCCCCCTTCGTTTATAGTCAAGTGTGCTGTGGGATGTTGAGGACAAGTGTTTGATAAGTGGTCTGGCTGGCCATAGCGGTAACAATTATTCGACCTTGGCCGAGCATAAGGATTTGGAATCCTACTCGGGCCCGCTGTTGTGGGTGCTGCACGTTGAGGTCTGGATGAGCCGCTCCCCGTATCACGGTTTGCGGTTGTAGGAGGTTGAAGACGTTCTCCTACTGGATCTTTTCCTCGTGCCAGCACTGGATCCTGTGTGGGTCCCGTCATGGTGGGTCGAGTTGAAGGATACGAACGAGCAGGAACTCTTGCAAGTTATGTTTCTGCCCTACCCTCCAATTGAACTACTTTATCCACGGTCCCGACTGGGTACATCTGAACTCGGTCTTGAATTATTGGTCGCAACCCACCTATAAATCGTGCTACCTTCTGTGACTCAGATTCTGACAAATCATTTCGTGTAGCCAACCGCTGTAATTCTTCAGTGTAATCTGTGACAGTTCGGTTTCCTTGTCGGCAATTTTGATATTGCTGGAATAATATCTGCTCATAATCACTGAGGAGAAATCGTGATCGAAGAAGACGTCTCATCCGTGGCCATGATGAGATGGGCACCTTGTTCTGGCGGGCTCGTGAGAGTTGTAATTGTTCCCACCATGCAGAAGCACCAGATTTTAACTTAAACGCTACCAATTTTACCCTTTTATGATCTGGCACGTCCATTTAATCAAAATATCTCTCTACTTCGGCTAGCCAATCGAGGAAATCTTCTATATATAATAAAGCATTAAAATTAGGAAGTTCAGCCTTACCTCTATATTCTCTTTCGGCACGATTTAGGTAATCACCTCCATGGATTGGTCGTCGGGCAAAACCCTCATTAAGGTCCTCGTTGCTAGAACTTAAATCATCTGGTGTAGCCCTACGGTTTGCCACTAGTAGTGCTCTACGGAAATCGGGGTTACGTCGTACATCAACCATGGGTGGAGGAGCAACTATAGGTGGTGGAGCACCACCTAGGGCTCGGGGCAAAAGTAGCACATCCGCGAGACAGTCGAGGGTTGCCTGCAGCCCTTGCATGGTCAACTGACTCTCTCGGTAGAAAGCTTCCATTCTTTCCGAAAGATAACGAATCCCTGGATTACCGTCCACAGGATTTTGATTCATACCTTCGTTGTTTGACATCGGCCTGAGAGGAATCCTCACTTTGATACCAATTGAAGCAAGGATGAACATGATGAGGATAAATACTCCAAATCCACGAGCTTCTCTAGACTCCTCACAGAGACTTCTCGAATCCACGAGGAAAGAAAGTAGAAAATATAAATAAATTCTAATAAATTCAAAACTGATTAATTGATGACTAAAAACAAGTTTACAATCCTTTAAATAGGGGTACCAAGCAATGGGAAAGAAATCAGAATCAAACTACAACTAGAACTCCTAGAATCCACGACTTACTATAAATAGTAAACTTACTATTTATAGACGGTCGTGATGTCTACTAGTGCGCAAGGTTTTCGGCCAAAAATAGTAAGTGTCCTATTTGGCTTCACCAAACCGTTCTCCTAATTATTATAAGCTCTTTTCATGTTGGGCGCAACTCCTAAAGCTCGACCGGGCCTTTTCTGATCCATCTTGGCCATGAAACTGTCCGCGACCCGCTCTACATCAGAGACCCTTTTAATAGCCCCACTACAATCATGAAATCACTGACTTTCAACAAATACAGAATCAATGGGACTAGGCTCATCGCCAGATCTATCCATTGGCCAAGTCCAGACCAATTGGAGAACCAAAGGCTACCCCTTCCTTGCCCCACCTTGGACTACACCGAGGAATGAAGCAAACTCAACTGATCTCTGATACTCTTCCACAAAGGGGAGGGGGTTGATGGGAAGTGACCTAGCCCATCCGAGCTGAGATCGAGGGAATATTTGCACCAAGGGCTAGAATTCTTAGCGAAATTAACTGCCCACGCTAGCTTCAAATGGAGGGCCGCTATAACATCTATCAATCTTCTAATGCCTAGCCCACCTTCGGCTTTTGGGCAGGAAACCTCTTTTTCCCGTGCATCTTCCGTTGTCCATCCACCCAACCCCAAAAGAAAACCGCGAAGTGTTTCTCCAATTCCGTGAGCACCATTTTCGGGATTTGGGAAGCCGACATGGCGTGAACTGGGATGTTGCCCAGGACGTGTTGCACCAGGACTAGCCTACCCACTTGAGAGAGACACCTTGCTTTCCAACCCATGATTCAGGCATCCACCTTGTCCAACAAAGGCTAGAAGAGGGCTCTATTCACCCTGTCGATAATCAGCAGGACTCCAAGGTAAGAGAAGGAGGTCCCGGAATTTGAAATCCCCAGGGATCTCTCTATAGATTTGGTTTTGGCCGTAGACATCTTATCGGAGCAGAGGAAAGAGCTCTTATGCCGATTCACCTTCTGTCCAGACACAGATCGATAGTCTTCAAGCAGCTTGTTCACCACGCGCAGCGAAGCGATCCCTCCATTTAGGAAGAGGAGCGTATCATTTGTATACAACAGGTGGAAGATATGGCACCCTGGCCGCAACTTAAATGGCTTGTGAAGGCCCTGATTGACCAACCGCTTTATCCCACTACTCAGGGCATTTGCAGCTAGGATGAAAAGGGTAGGCGAAAGGGGGTCGCCCGTCCGTAGACCTCTTGAAGATTTAAAGAAGCCTTCTACCTTGCCATTTAGAAGTACCGAAAAACAAACCTTTGCCCAACATTTCTCCCCCAAGCTGATCCAAGAGTCATTAATTGAAACCAAAACGCTTCAAAACTAGCTTCAGAAACTCCGACTCTACCCTGTCGTAGGCTTTTTCCATGTCTGGCTTAAGAACGATGTTCCTGCCTCAAACTTTCCTGTTGATATCTCTAACCGTTTCCTGAGCGAGGGCAATACTTTCAACAATATTGTGACCCCAAATGAAAGCCTCTTGCTCCAAAGAGATTAACTTTGGTAAAATCGAACTTATCCTAGATGATATGATCTTCGCAAAAATTTTATAAAGGCAGTTTCTTGTAGTGTGGTCCACCTGACACTTACATCTGCTTTATACATCTGCTTTATTTTTGTGCTCGTGTCCTAATTTGTGTGGGGTGAAACTGATAGATGGAGTGGATGGCACACAGACATCTTAGCGGCCGCACGAAGATTCAGGTTACATGGGCTATGTTTGTATACCATCTAAGCGGGACACACGAAATACTTATATATGAAGGGGTTGGATGGCGTCCCAGGAAGGATTCCAACGGGAGGCACACCATTCATCCGTTTTCCAGCTAGCTAATTTTAGGGCACAGACCGAAAAATGAAAAAGATTTAAATCTCTAGTGGACCACACCACATGAAATAGTGGAAATTGAATACTTACTATAAAAGAAGTTTAACCTCCATCCAGGTTTGTGTGACCTTATCAACAGGTTGGATGGCAAATAAACATTACTGTGGGCCTTATAAAGTTTTAACGGTGGGCATTCAATTACCACAGTTTCCTATAGTATAGTCCACCTGAGACTTACATCTGCTTTATTTTTGTGTTCGTTTCCTAAATTGTGCTGGGTGAAACCGATAGATGGAGTGGATGTCACACAGACATCACAATGGCCCCACAAAGATTCAGGTTACATGGGCCATGTTCATATACCATCCAAGCGGGACACACGAAATACTTACACGGGCTTTCAATTTTACTGTGAGGCCTAGGTGATCAAGACCATTGGTTTGTTGCTCCCAACTGTAGATGGAAGGTCCTTCGATGGACAATGGATGGAAAACTTCCAAGGTTGGAATATCCCAAAATTCAGTCTTGACCTATTCTACTATCAATGTCAACATTTTTTATTTTTATTATTTTTATTATTTTTTTTTGCTCTCTGTAAGACATTGTTTGATCGGTGAGCAGTTTTTAATCTAGAAGATTTTCAATTCAACCTCCATTCACAACCGGATGATCAGGTGATCAGTAGTCTCTATTGCCAAACCACTTACGTAAAGATAGACTTTACGGTTGCATGGAGAAGTACAATGAATCCCTTCCAAGGAGACTGAATCTTTATGCTGGCCCTCTTATGAGTTGGTTTTATATTGATTTTTCACTGTATGAAAATTGGTTGTGATTCTTTAAATGTATATATGGCATAGTTGTATGGCAATCCAAACCATCCTAATTACTGACCCAACTGTTGATGGACCATCAGAATAAAATTGCACTCATAGGATATGATTAGCCTTCTGATTCTTCTTCCCTTTGAATTTGGACCATTCGCATTTGTTATCCACTATTGTTAGGACTGCTTGTTCATTGTAATTTTAGGTTTATGTTCCACTTGCAATGGGACACACAAGTTTAATGGTATGGATAGTTGTCCACTGAGGCGACAGGCGAGGATGATGAGTCTTTGACTCTTTTAAAATGGTGATAAACTCACGTTGGAGTCCGGAGACGGTTCTTGCGAAGGAAAGTAATGCAGTACAATCAAGAAGGGTAAGGGATTATTATTATTGGGCCCAGGTAGAGGAGACTTCCGCATAGGACTTGGTTCGGGCGGCTGTTCTAATATTAATAGGCAGATGTTGACTATATTGATATTTTCCAATGCTAGTGGTTTAACGCATGTTGTGATTTATTATTTCACAATAACGTAAATACATAGACATTTTGATTAGTGGTCATGGTTAGATATGGCTAATACTCCTAGATTAAAAGTTTGGTGGGAGAGAGATGTATAAGATTATTCACATGGGATCTTATTGTGACCCACATGATCGGCTTAGTACCTAGTTAGGTTGTGTAAGTCGCCTACGTGTTGCAGTGGGAATAAGTCATTAGTTGGCTAAATAAGTCCTATGTAATGGCTGCATAAATGATGAATGCTTGATAATTTGATGTAGAGCGGGTCGCGGACAATTACATGGCAAAGATGGATCAGAAAAGGCCTGGTCGGCGAAAGAAGTGATCTGGACCATCAGACCTTAAATCAGGCATATCTCACAATCCGGGATGAGTTAGCCGACGAAAAATATATGATTTTGGAGTAGAACGAGCTACTTTAGCCAACCAACCTAGCTACGCCGGGTTGCAACGCTCGGAATTGCGAGAAACCCCTGATTTGATGGTCGTTTCCCTGTTTCAATTTCGTTTTTACTATAAATAGTAAGTTTTAGTTTGCTTATAACTCTTCATCCGTCGGGCTTTAGGAGTTGCGCCCAACGTGAAAAGAGCTTAGAATAATTAGGGGAACGGTTTAGTGAAGCCAAATAGGACACTTACTATTTTTGGCCGAAAACCTTGCGCACTAGTAGACATCACGACCGTCTATAAATAGTAAGTTTACTATTTATAGTAAGTCGCGAATTCTAGGAGTTTTAGTTGTAGTTTGATTCTGATTTCTTTCCCATTGCTTAGTACCCTTATTTAAAGGGTTGTGAACTCATTTTTATTCATTCATTAATCTATTTCGAATTTATTTAGAATTTATTTCTATTTTCTGCTCTCTTTTCTCGTGGATTCGAGAAAGTCTCTGTGAGGAGTCCAGAGAAGTTCCGTGGATTCGGAATAATTATCCTCTTGAGGAAGACGGTGCTCGACCTCACGTCCTCCCCTGCGTCAGTTTGGTATCAAAGCGAGGTTTCTCCTCGGGTCGATGGCTTCTAACGACGGGTTGGGCAACAATCCCATAGGCGGTGCTCCAGGAAATTTTCCTTTAACGGCGGCAGCTTTCCAAGCAGCGCAGCAAGAGAATCGGCAAGCCATGCAAGGGCTACAGGCTTCCATGGACCGCATAGCAAATCTCTTGGCAGAAACCCTAGGGCAACTCCGTGTTCCTGATGGTAATCCTCCACCGCCAACGTCGAGACTCGTAATCGGCCTGATCGCAGGATAGTACCGGCAGTGCATCCAAGGGTCATGCCTGAGGACGGGGGCTCCAGTGAGGAGGAGATCGACGACATAATTTTTCAACACCCCAGACATGGCGCCGATCGAGTAGATCGAACGGATCGAGAATTTAAGATGCGGGTTGATATTCCTAGCTTCAATGGCCAACTACACATTGAGGATTTCCTCGATTGGCTCTCTGAAGTTGAGCGATTTTTTGACTATATGGACATCCCTGAAGCAAAGAAGGTCAAGCTTGTGCCTACAAGTGAAAGGAGGAGCTTCACCAGGTGGGAACAATTGCAACTCGCGCGAACCAGGCAGACGAAAGCACCAATCCGCACCTGGCAGCGGATGAAGCAGCTACTACGTGCCCGATTCCTCCCTAGCGATTACGATCAGGTATTATTCCAGCAATACCAAAATTGCAGACAGGGTAGTCGGTCAGTGAGAGAATATGCAGAAGAATTTTACCGCCGGCGGCGCGTAACGATTTAAGTCGAGACTGAATCGCAAAAGTCGCCCGATTCAATGGTGGGTTGCGTATGGCTATCCAGGATCGGGTCCGATGCGCCCTCCGTTTGGACGATGAATGATGCGATCAAGTTGGCTACTCGAGCGAAGCGCAACAGAACGCCCTAACACACGGACCTATCTCTGCAAAGGATCCCCGTGGCGAGTCCACCCGGTGGAACCGCACGCCCCCAAGGGGAAGGAGCCCGTAGGAGCTCATACTCAACCTCCTACGCCTGAGAACCGAGATCAAACTAGACCTCAAAGGGGCATATCGACTGCTGCTGGTCCAAGTAGAATTCCGAACCCCTATGCTCGGCCAAGGCCCGACAACTGCTATCGTTGTGGTCAACCGGGCCACCTATCAAATGCTTGTCCCCAGCGAAAAGTAGCAAACCTCGCCATCAATGATGGTGGTGCTGATAACGCTTATGAAGATCCAAATATTGAAGAACAGGAGCATACCATCGAGGATGAGACAGATGATTCAGGTTGGGTTCAACAAGATCATGGCGAGTCGCTCATCGTGAGGCGACTATTATATGCGCCAAGAAAAGAAGTGCATCCACAACGGCATAACATCTTCCGCACTAGGTGTACGGTGAATCGAAAGGTTTGTGACGTGATCATTGATAATGGGAGCAGCGAGAATATCGTATCCAAGATCATGGTGGAAAAATTGTAATTGAAAACAGAGCGTCATCCCTCTCCATATACAATCGGTTGGATCAAGAAGGTCAGCGAGACAAAGGTAACTGAACGGTGCACCATATCTTTTTCAATTGGCAAACATTATAAGGATGAAGTAGTATGCGATGTGGTTGACATGGAAGCATGTCACATACTACTCGGTCGACCCTGGCAATCTGACCGTGACGCCACTCATAAAGGGCGAGATAACATATATATCTTCGTCAAGGACGGCCGGAAGACCATATTGGCCCCTATGGATCTAGAAGAACCACCTGAAACTTTTAAAGTGGAGGGTCGTTTTCTCTTAACCATTCGGGACTTCGTGGAAGAATCCAAAGAAACAGGACAGACTTATGCATTAATTGTAAAAGGGGAAGAACTCGAGCCTACCATCATCCCTGACAGACTAAGGCCCTTGTTACATGAATTTCAAGAAATCTGGCCTGAGGACCTTCCCGATGGGTTGCCCCCTATGCGAGATATCCAACACCATATTGACCTTGTCCCTGGGTCCAGTTTACCTAATCGTCCTCATTATCGAATGAGCCCGAATGAGTGCGAGATTCTGCAGGGACAAGTGGAGGAACTGATCCGTAAGGGTCTTATTCGAGAAAGCATGAGCCCATGTGCTGTACCAGCTCTGCTAACTCCAAAGAAAGATGGCAGTTGGCGCATGTGTGTCGACAAATAGGCCATCAACAAGATCACCATAAAATACAAAGTTTCCTATACCACGGTTGGATGATATGTTGGATATGCTAGAGGGCGCAAAAATATTCTCTAAATTGGACTTAAGGAGCGGCTACCATCGATCGATTGAATACGGCCGTGTGATGAGTGGAAAACACCTTTTCAAGACCAAGGAAGGATTGTACGAATGGATGGTCATGCCTTTCGGTCTTTCTAATGCGCCTAGCACATTCATGAGGTTGATGAACCAAGTTCAAACCTTTCATTGGGCAGTTCGTTGTGGTTTATTTTGATGATATTTTGATATACAAGTCCAAGACGAAACCACCCATATGGAGCATCTCAAGAAGGTCCTTCAAGTGCTCACTGAAAATAAACTGTACCTCAATTTAAAAAAGTGTAGCTTCATGACTGATAGCCTATTGTTTCTGGGTTTTGTGGTTACATCCACGGGCATTCGAGTGGATGAGGAAAAGGTGAAGACAATCGAGAAATGGCTTGGTTCCTAAAAATATTCACGTAAGTGCTGAAGTTTCCATGGACTAGCGACATTCTATCGTCGGTTCGTGAAAAATTTCAGTAGCATTGTGTCACCGATCACAGATTGCATGAAGAAAGGGCAGTTTCAGTGGATGACGGCCGACAAGAGCTTTGCTGAAATCAAGCGCAAATTATCCACGACCCTGTTCTTGTACTCCCAACTTCGACAAATCTGTTTGAAGTCGAATGTGATGCCTCATATGTCGGGATTGGGGAGTTTTATCTCAAGAAGGTAGGCTTGTTGCCTTCTACAGTAAGAAACTTAGTGATGCACGCAAGAAGTGGTCTACATATGAGATCGAGTTGTACGCGGTGGTCCAGGCACTGCGACACTGGCGACATTATTTGATTCAAAGAGAATTCATACTTTACACGGACCATCAAGCCCTCAAGTTTATTAATAGTCAAGCTAACATTAACCGTGTGCATGCTAGATGGATCTCATTTTTGCAGGAATTCACATTCGTGCTAAAGCATAAGTCAGGGCAACAGAACAAAGTAGCCGATGCGCTGAGTCGCCGTGCAGCTTTGTTAGTCACTATGAGCAATGAAGTTGTCGGGTTCGATCGCCTCAAAGACATATATGCTGACGACGATGACTTCAAGGACGCATGGGTTAGATGTCAGGAAGGTCACCCCGGTGACTTACATATACAAGACGGGTTCCTTTTTAAGGGAAATCGACTATGTATCCCAAAGAGTTCGCTAAGGGAACAGATAATCCAAGAGCTACATGGAGGTGGCCTCAGTGGACACCTTGGGCGAGACAAGACGCGAGCTCTTGTGGAAGAACGATATTACTGGCCGCAATTGGTACGTGATGTGGGAAAGGCAGTCCAACGCTGTTATATTTGTCAGACTTCCAAGGGACAATCTCATAATACGGGCCTCTACACCCCGTTACCAGTGCCTGACGGCCCTTGGGAGGATTTATCTATGGACTTTGTGCTTGGTCTCCCACGAACACAACGCGGCATGGATTCAGTGTTCGTGGTAGTAGATCGTTTTTCCAAGATGGCGCACTTCATTCCATACAAGAAAACTCTCGATGCAACACACGTGGCGAATTTATTCTTCAGAGAAATTGTGCGGCTACACGGGGTTCCCAAGACTATTACTTCCGACCGTGACACGAAGTTCATAAGCCACTTTTGGCGGACTTTGTGGACTCGATTCGATACACGCCTTCATTCTGGGAAGAATACAGTACCACCTGGTGACGGTCAAACCGAGGTTGTGAATCGCACATTGGGAAACCTCCTTCGATGTATTTCGGGAGAAAAACCGAAGCGGATTTGGCCTTGTCTCAAGCGGAGTTTGCATTCAACAACATGGTGAACCGCTCGACGGAAAATCCCCGTTCAGTTATCTACGGACGAGTACCTCGCCATACACTAGACTTGGTCCCTCTGCCCAAGCTCCCGAGGCATGAGCATCGCAGCCAGAACATATGGCGTACAAAATCATGGGCATTCATGCGGAGGTACGAGAACAAGCTACATGCCTCGAATGAAAAGTACAAGGAGCAAGCGGACAAGCATCGGCGACGAAAAGTGTTCGAGGTGGGCGACCAAGTAATGGTCCATCTGCAAAGAAAGATTTCCGACCGAACGTACAACAAGTTGAAGAATAAAAAGATTGGACCGGTACAATCATCCGAAAGATCAATGACAACGCTTATGTTGTTGATCTTTCAGGATGATATGACGATCTCACGAACTTTCAATGTTGCGGACTGACCGAGTATCATGAGTCAACAAGATAATGATAACTCGAGGACGAGTTCTTTTGAAGTGGAGGAGACCGATGTAGAGCGGGTCGCGGACAATTACATGGCAAAGATGGATCGAAAAGGCCCAGGTCGGCGAAAGAAGTGATCTCGGACCATCGGACCTTAAATCGGCGTATCTCACAATCCGGATGAGTTAGCCGACGAAAAATATATGATTTTGGGGTAGAACGAGCTACTTTAGCCAACCAACCCGCTACGCCACTGGTTGCAACGCTCGGAATTGCGAGAAACCCCTGATTTGACGGTCGTTTCCCTGTTTCAATTTCGTTTTACTATAAATAGTAAGTTTTAGTTTGCTTATAACTCTTCATCCGTCAAGCTTTAGGAGTTGCGCCCAACGTGAAAAGAGCTTAGAATAATTAGGGAACGGTTTAGTGAAGCCAAATAGGACACTTACTATTTTTGGCCGAAAACCTTGCGCACTAGTAGACATCACAACCGTCTATAAATAGTAAGTTTACTATTTATAGTAAGTCGCGAATTCTAGGAGTTTTAGTTGTAGTTTGATTCTGATTTCTTTCCCATTGCTTAGTACCCTTATTTAAAGGGTTGTGAACTCGTTTTTATTCATTCATTAATCTATTTCGAATTTATTTAGAATTTATTTCTATTTTCTGCTCTCTTTTCTCGTGGATTCGAGAAAGTCTCTGTGAGGAGTCCAGAGAAGTTCCGTGGATTCGGAATAATTATCCTCTTGAGGAAGACGGTGCTCGACCTCACGTCCTCCCCTGCGTCATAATTCATGAGTATAAATTGAGCCGCACGTACTACAAGACCAATTACTTACCGATGATGAATCGACTTTATTTAAGTTTTTTTTTTTTTTTTATAACAAATCCAACTACAGGTGCTTCAGTTCTGGAAAGGGGGTATCCAAAACAAAGATGTCTGGTAAATAATCATATGGTTATATATATATATATATATATATATATATATATATATATATATAAAGGATATGGTTATAACAATGCAAAAGATATATTTTTTAAGGCTAAATGGATGTTCAAATTTTATTATAAAGAGTCGTGAAAAGAAAATTTTAATATTCACATATTCATGATAAAAGTAATGTCATAAATTTAGCATTAGCTACCAACTTGACACAACGCTCTTCCTATATTAGTGCTAGGGTGAGGCCATAAAACTTCCATGGGCACAATGTAATAGATCCTTACATATGCTGATTAAAATCAAACCTTATCTAATAGTCTGTTATATGGATTGATTACAATCAATGAGTGGATTCCATTCAATGGGGACATTATGGATGGACGATCCATGCCATCTATTTAATGGTACACATGTTGATGGATATTTGGAGCTTGTTCCATCCTTTGTGCTCCTATCATATAAACGGTCCAGATTATCAGATCATAGGCTTCATAGTGGCTGGAGGACTATAGAAATCCACCACTTGGGTACGACATAATTCCTTAATCCGGTGGGCCGCATCATAAATGGTTTCTTGCACCAATACGTCCCCTATCAGATCTCCCCATCCATCTAATTGGTGGCTTACAGCATGCATCCAATGGTCAACATTTAACAAAACGGAAAGTTAGGCCCAACGGGTGATCAGGATCATCTGTTAGGTGAGATCTTTAATTTAGGCATCCCTGCCATCGGCAGTGAACCCTACCAGGTGAACATCGATCCTAGATCGCGAAGTGATGCCCCCTTGCACCTTCCATCCAACGGTGTGCGTTCCTTCTTAGAATAAAAATGGCATTTTCGTCATTTTTTCACCTAATATATCACCCTTGAAATCTGACCTTACGATTGTATTGTTGAGAATCCAGACGCAACTTCGGGTGTAACTGCATGGTAAACGCTGCACGTCATTTGCATGTTTCTGAACAGTCATGTACGGACCACTTCCAGGGAAACGGATTGGCTACTCCCCTTGCCACCGGCCAATGGCTGGTTGTCGGTGCTCCGTGGGCCCCACCATCATGTATGTGTTTCATCCATGCCGTCCATCTATTTTTATAGATCATTTTAGGGTATGAGACAAAAAATGAGGTATATTCAAGTATCAAGTGAACCACATTACAGGAAACAGTGTTGAATGAACGTCGACCATTAAAAACTTTTTGGGCCCATAAAAGTTTTGGATCAAGCTGATCTTTGTTTTTTCCCTTAATCTAGGTCTGTATAACCTAATCAACAGATTGGCTGTCAAATAAACGGTACAGTACTGGGCCTTAGGAGGATTTTAATGGTGGATATCCAATAACTATTGTTTTCCTGTGGTGTGGTCCACCTGATATTTATATCCCTCTCATTTTCATGATAAAGCCCTAAAATGGTCCGTAAAAATGGATGAACGGTATGGATGAAACACATACATCATGGTGGGTCCACGGAGCACCAACCACCAGCCACGGGGCTAGTGGCAGGGGGAGTAGCCAATCCATTCCCACTTCCAGGACGGCTAGTAGGGCAGGGGCTCAGTGGGGCCCACCGTACGAGACTTTGAATAATTTGCGTCCATGAAAAATGGACGTGGATTGCGTCCTGCCTCTTTCAGGTAGAAGGGACTCGGTCCTGAGAGGGATCTATGGGCCCACTTTACTGGACTTTGAATAATTTACGTGTGAGAAAATTGCCTTTGCATCCAACGTAAGAGATTCTGAATAAATTGTTTATAAGAAATCAACCCTCTCCATCTTGTTTTTCAACTCATAACAAGACATGAGCCAAAACTGACGCGGATCCAAAACTTAAGTATGCCATACAATAGGAAATAAGTGGGTATTAAATGTCCACGATTGGAACTTTTGTGGGCCATAAAACTTAATATTTTAGGTTTTTGAATTAAATGACCTTTTGAACGGTTTGAATGACCTTATGATAGGCTGCCGCTAGGCTTTTTTTCTTCCAGCGGTGGTCCAAATTATTTCCCTACACTTAGTAAAATCTTGTGAAATGAATGCAAAAAATAAAAATAAAAAAATAATAATAAATCACTACAGACTCAAGTTTCTACTAAAGACATTTCCTTCCCTACTTCTTCTTGCATGTGGCCCACTTGAGTTTTGGATCTACCTCGTTATTAAGCTAATATTTTAATATAAGCCGGCACAAACAGATGTATATAGTGGATTTCTCACAAACATTACAGTAGAACCCAGCAAGCTTTCGACAGCGTTCCGCCTCTAAATTCTTCTGAATTCATATCATATTATTTCTTTCTCATGTTCTAACGTTTTTTGAGTGAAAGGCTTCAAATTTTGGTATAGATTGACTTTTCAAGGTCATTTTAATCATTCACCTACCTTGATGGTTTGATTTATTTTATACGTAGAATGTTGTTATAGTTTATTACAGCTGTCCCAACCATCCAAATTCACACTGATTAAGCAATTCCGATCCAGCCATCCATTAATGGATGGATATCAAATGAATGGCTAGAAGTAAAATATCAAGTGATCAAAATCAAATTGTCACCACCATTAAATTGCATAGGTTACCAAACCAAAAGCTCAATTGTCAGAATTTACAACCCTTTGTATGCTAAACAAAAAGGCAGGATCATAAAAAGATCAGCCCAAAAAAAGATTAGGGGCTACAACTGGGAATAATATAAACCTACTACTAATATTTAGATGCGGCTGATTTTTTTCATTCTCAGAGCATCCAGGTGAGTTACATGCATTAACGGGTCTGATGAAAGGTAAACACAAGATAAACATCATGGTGGCCCGACACACATATCTACGGTTGACATCACATCAGCATTGTTCCCTGTGATGTGGCACATCTTAGTTTATTTATTTATTTTTACTTTTTGGCCCTAAGGTCCTGGCATGAAGGTTGAACCTGATGGATGGAATGGATTTTACATACGCAACACGGTGGACCCTACAAAGCGTGTTCTACAATCTGCTTAAAACAGGTGCTAGGTGCTGTAGATGATCCTAAGCCCTTTTCCCTGAACTGGATGGGACCACTTAGAGATGAGACAATTGGCAGGCACTTGAGAGCGTGTATTCTAACTAATAGGGTCGCCCGCCCCAGACCACCCATCATGGTCCGGCCAATGAGAAGAAGAGCCATGATCTATGCAGTCCAGAAAGATGGCTCTACTCCCTTTTCTCCAAACTTGGTATACATCATCGTCGGTAAATTTGAAAAGGTACTAAATGAGAAGGAGAGCCATGACTTGGGATGCAGCCTGATTTTTTCGTGACCCACTTGAGGGCCTGAGCAAATAAATTAATAATCTGATTTTTTTTCTTTGTTAACAAAATCAAGCGCTTAGCTTAATTAGTTGGAGCACTCTATGAAGAGGGATAAGTTAGGACATTGTAGGAATTTTGTTAAGAGCGATCATAAGAGGGAGAGAAACCTGTGAACAATGAACGTGATGCCTCGAATTCTAGATTGATCTTACGAATGGATTCCTCATAGGATCAAACCCTTGAATTGATCAAGTTCATAAAAGCATGAGAAATGGAGTAGAAATCCTAAAATTTCTGAAAAGAAGATCACGTAACAAACAGAACATGTCCGACTTCAATTGATCGATCGAAGGGTTCGATCAATCAAAGATGTTGATTTTTATCGTCAACTGTTTTTGTCCAACAAACACATTGATTTAATTTGACCAAGCGTGATCAATTGACTAGTAGGGTTTGATCGATTGAAGATTGCCAAAAGTGTCCAGAGACTTGAAAAACTAAATTTGGGTTTTATTGATCCATGGTCGAGCAATCGGAAGATCGATCGAGGACGCTCGTGCTATCTCGATCGATCGACTACATCAATTGATAATCCTTATTGTTTTTCAAATTTTAAATTTAAGAGTTAATGATGGGTCATGTGAAGCATCGACGATTCTTACATACACTAGCGATTTGTGTTGGCTGCCAATAAAAATACCCGGGAATACTATAATTTCTTGTAGTGCCTTCTCCCCCTTCATGTTGAGATCAGTCCTCTAAAATTTCAAAGAACGATTCTCTTTCATCGATGAGAGAAAGTATGTGGAAAGGATTTTATATTCTTGAGATCTAATGGAAGAAATGGGCCTCTGACCTATCAAGAGCTCCACAAAACTATGCCCAAGCCATATACATCGCTCTTTGCTGTTAATTGGATCTGGATCTAAGTATATCCCCATGTCCCCATTACCAATGTCGTTACTGGAGTCTGATCTAGCCGAACCAATCTTGAAGCTCCAAAATCCGACACTTTCGCTGTAAAATTATTGTCCAAAAGTACGTTGGCCGACTTGACATCCCTATGAAAGATAGGTGCAGAAGCTATGAAGTGTAAATAGTAAAGTGCCCCTGCAGTTTCTGTAGCAATCCTTAGTTTTCCAAGGAAAGTGATGATGCATAGCCCTTGCCATGGATATGCTAGGAGAGGGCTCCATTGTAAACAAATTCATACACCAAGGATGGGAACTTCTTCTTCTAAGAAGCAACCCAAGAGCTTCACTATGTTCCTATGGCTGATCTATGACAAGATGCGATCTCATTTATAAACTGCTCGATTTGGGTCTTATCCACTATTTTGGACTTTTTAAAAGCAACCATCCTATTGTTACGTAGAGGGGATAAAGGTGTTTTCTGCTTCGGTTTTTACGTAGGCTATGGTGTCGCATCCAACACTAGAGCGGAATTGAGGGTCATTCATGACGGCCTCCAGCATTGTCTCCAGCTGGGATACTACAACATTTTAGTGGAGTCTGACTCTCAGCAGGTGGTTCATTTCCTATCTGGTCGATCCATCCCGGGTTAGAAATGGAAGTGTTGGATCGACAGAATCAAGAACCTCAGCATGAACATCAATGTCCATTTTGTCCATATCTTTAGAGAAGGTAACGGGCCGGTGGATGCATTGGCTCGTATGGGGAGCGAACTTCAAAGGTTGGCTTTATTCTTGAGCCATGCTGATCTCCCGCCAGTCCCCAGAGGCCTCCTCTTCCTTGACAGGATGAGTTTTGGCAATGTTAGAAGGGGGAAATAGCTATCTCTTCCCCTCCCTCTCCTGGTCAGCTGGCCATGTCCTGGTTTTTCCTTTTGCTCCTTTACGATAGGCCTTCCTCCCCTTTTTGTCTGGGAAAGCCCGAAATTAAGGTGATACGATTCACCCTTTGTAAATCCTCTTTTATGGAATGAAAATATCCTTGCAAAAAAAATAAAAATAAAAATCCTATTGTTACGTAGAGTTCCTTTGTAAACTGTACCATAGCCGTCGGGCCAACAATTTGGCTCTTGTCATAGTTATTGGTTGTTGTTTGCAACTCTTCTCTAGTAAAGATTTTTAATGTCTCAGCAAATGATTGATGCTTTTCTTCTAATAACTAAAAACCTCCATTTTCTTGAAAGAATTTTTCTTTGAGTTTAATGAGCCTTCTTTTCCTTCATGCCCAATACGACCAAGAACCACCAATGAGTAAAAACAAGAGACACTAGTACTTACACCTACACAGACAGTCAAAGGTAACTGAATTAGTAAGTTCATGATATGCATGTAAGGATTCTATAAGGTGGGCCTTATTGATTAAGGGTTTGGATTTTCATAAGCACTGAATAGTGTGATAAGGCATATCGGTGAACCCCACTCAGTTGTGATTCACCTAAAATCATGAAAGGGGCAGTGCACTACAAATGTGCACACAGTGTCCTAGTTGAACTAGGATTATCATGAAGAGTTTTGATGAGTTTCAAATTCTTCACTCCTCTAAACTATATAAATAGGATTAGGTCCCAAGCCAATATATGACTAAAGCTTCTATCCCATCCCAGTACTTCTCTAAGGGCCTGTTTGGCCAGGCGAATCCCATGGGATTAGGAGGGATGGGATGGATTTTAAGGTAATGATGGTGGTGTCAGTGGATTGGTTTAAGATCCATGGGATTGCTATATCCCGGGACAAGTTCACTGGGTCTGTTTGGCACACCTGGCATATCCCGGGATTTTACCTTCCAATCCGTCCAACTAAGGGACCTATGGGGCCTACTTTACAGGACTTTGAATAATTTACGTGTGAGAAACGTAAGAGATTTTGAATAAATTGTTTATAAGAAATCAACCCTCTCCATCTTGTTTTTCAACTCATATCAAGACATGAGCCAAAACTGACGCAGATCCAAAACTTAAGTATGCCATACAATAGGAAATAAGTGGGTATTAAATGTCCACGATTGAAACTTTTGTGGGCCATAAAAAGTTTTAGATTAGGCTAATATTTTAGGTTTTTGAATTAAATGACCTTATGAACGGTTTGAATGACCTTATGATAGGCTGCCGCTAGGCTTTTTTTTCTTCCAGCGGTGGCCCAAATTATTTCCCTACCCTTGTAGAATCTTGTGAAATGAATGCAAAAAATAAAAATAAATAAAAAGTAAAAAATCACTACAGACTCAAGTTTCTACTAAAGACATTTCCTTCCCTACTTCTTCTTGCATGTGGCCCACCTGAATTTTGGATCTGCCTCATTATTAAGCTAATATTTTAATATAAGCTGGCACAAACAGATGTATATAGTGGATTTCTCACAAACATCACAGTAGAACCCAGCAAGCTTTCGACTGTGTTCCACCTCTAAATTCTTCTGCATTCATATCATATTATTTCTTTCTCATGTTCTAACTTTTTTGAGTGAAAGGCTTCAAATTTTGGTATAGATTGACTTTTCAAGGTCATTTTAATCATTCACCTACCTTGATGGTTTGATTTATCTACCATTTTATACGTAGACTGTTGTTATAGTTTATTACAGCTGTCCCAACCATCCAAATTCACACTGATTAAGCAATTCCGATCCAGCCATCCATTCCAATGGATGGCTATCAAATGAATGGCTAGAAGTAATTAAAATATCAAGTGGTCAAAATCAAATTGTCACCACCATTAAATTGCACAGGTTACCAAACCAAAAACTCAATTGTCAGAATTTACAACCCTTTGTATGCTAAACAAAAAGGCAGGATCATAAAAAGATCAGCCCAAAAAAAGTTTAGGGGCTACAACTGGGAATAATGTAAAACCACTTCTAATATTTAGATGCGGCTGATTTTTTTCATTCTCAGAGCATCCAGGTGAGTGACAACTATTAACGGGTCTGATGAAAGGTAAACCCAAGATAAACATCATGGTGGCCCGACACACATATCTACGGTTGACATCACATCAGCATTGTTCCCTGTGATGTGGCACATCTTAGTTTATTTATTTATTTTTATTTTTTTGCCCCAAGTCCTGGCATGAAGGTTGAACCTGATGGATGGAATGGATTTTTTACGCAACACGGTGGACCCCACAAAGCGTGTTTTACACACTAGACCTTTAGGGGCGGTTAACCGCCCCTAAAAGTCCAAAAAACCGCCGGTCAAAGAATTACGGTGGTCGGGAACGTGCCACTAAAGGGGGCATCGGTGCATCGCTGCTATTACGCTATTTAGCAGCGCTTCTGTGACTGCCACTAAAAGCTATTAAAGCGCCCATAAAACCTTTAAAAGTGCCGCAAAAATGGCAGTAAAGAGCTATGACAAAGCCGGTTAAAAGCGATAAAAACGCTGCTAAAAACTATAACCACCAGTAAATATTACAAGAAATGCATGTGAATTTTTATTAGAAACGCCGCTAAATATAACAAGAAACGCCGCTGAAGGTGTAACAAGTGCTGGAGATTGAGAAACGCCGCTAAAAGTGCCGATAATAGAAATTCCTACCAATTCTTTACTAATCCTTTCACACAAATTCCTGTTGATTTTAACTAATCCTTTCCTATAATTACTGTCCTACAATCAAATCTCCATCGATCTAACTATCAAATCTCTATCTGCATAACTATCAAAAACCTATGATTGAATGACACGAATTTGAATTACCCAATAATTTAACATTCATCAAGACAACAATTAGCACAATATCAACAAAACAATTAATGGTCTATTTAAAGTTTTCAAAACAAACTATGAATGTCTTCCTTTCCTAACCTTCCACATGAACTGTTTCAGTAAGGTCCCCTTCTGGACCGATCATATGTCTTCCTTTCCTAGCCACATCTTCTGGCAAATGTCTACAACACCAACCTCACTGGCCATGATCACGTGTCCACTATGTGTGATGTTGGCCCTTTTCTTACAATGAGCCCAAATTCTTCCCTAGGAAGTTTCCCTACAATGGGCTGAGAAGCATAGCTGAATGTGGGACTCTTTCATTGCATCAGTTGCATTTTTCAACAAGACCTGGCCAAGAATATGATGGTTGGAAACATCAATAGCAGAGGAAGATACTATTGCAACCATCAAAAGTCATATCCACAAAACAAATTTGAATATTAAAAGAAAGAAACTAACCATCCTGATGTTCTCTAGAGATATGCACCCATTTTTGTTTGGCTCCAATAGTGTAAACTGCTCCTTCAGATGAAAGAGTCATTCAATCGTTGTCTTTGTGACAGAGACTGCAGATGATAACACAAATGAAAGTTTAAATGCATGGTTAGTCTTCTTATTCATCAGATACGACCATTTTTTATAAAACATTGACAGATAATGGGAAAATTATGCCACCTTGCAGCATCAGAGCAAAACAAAACATTGAATATGAAAGAACAGTATGCGACATATAGTTAGGAGGAACTATGCCTACCAACCCAACTAAAGCATTGAAAATAGAAAGGCCTCCACCTGCCTCTGATCTATGAAATGTAACAAGGACAACTTTTCTCAAATAGTTGCCACACGGGGCACATGTTAGATCATCATCATCATCTAAGCCTTATCCTAACTAATTGGGGCCATGATAGAGGTGGTGATAATGGTCAAGATGGCTTTTTCACTCGCACAAGATAGGGTCATGGATAGGAATTTTGGCAACCAAGAAAAAAAAGATCATTGAAGCAGACCCTAAGAAGCTGGGACAAGATACTTCTCTTCTACTAAGTCTATCCAACAAAGAAAAATAAACAAGGAGCAGCCCACAGTTTCTAAATGCTAAGTAAATTCCTAGCATTTCAATAGCAAAAGGAAACGAACCAAAATTGCAACTTGCTATGAGAAACTAATGAAAAACAAACAAAAAACAACAATAAGGCCACTGAATCCTAGCTTTTTTAGCATAAGATGCCTTAAAAGGTTTCAGCCCAGTTAGGAGCTCCAGCAGCAAAACTCGAAACCCATAGACATCGCTCTTTGTATTATTGATTCCAGACATCCCATATTTGGGAGCTTTGTAACCCGTGCCACCAGTAGGCAGTTCAGAAGCCTGTTATCGGGACAAGAAAACAATCAAGTTCGACTAAAGATGAATGTAGTTAAGAGTTTTTCTTAGCCCACACGAATTTCTGCAAGTAACCACATGTGTCCACATGCTAATTGTTTGGGTCCTACTATTAATGCATCAGGTGGGGCAACGTCTAACGTGACCCAGCCTAAGGACTAGGCCTGCCCACTCATGGGATGGGTGCATTGAATGTCGATGAGAACAATTTTTTTTTTTAAGCTTCCATTGCTTTCACATTCTCCCATCTGATCAGTGGACTGGCCTGATATATTGGCCAGACCATCCACAATGGTGGGTCGGGTCGGCATGTGTGTATGGGCTTATAGCAAAGCTCATATATAGTCTGTGTTCGAGTGCACAAGTGAAACAATCAATGAAGATTTGGTGATGTTCATTTCATGTCCCAACTTAAAAGAAACAAATTTAAATTTGGAGACTAGTCCCTCAATACAAATTGTAAGCAAATTGAAATTAGTTTCTTATTTAGAATGGCAAATACCTGAACAAAGAACGGAAGAGAAAAACAGGTACTCAGATATAAAGAACAGAAAGAGAAAATCTATAGAGTAAAGCCTATTCGAATAGAAATTAGTTTCTTATTTAGAAGATAGAGTTCTGAGGGGAAAATGCTACCTCTGATTGGTGTACTGATCGGAAGACGATGTGAAGTGCGGTGGATAATCTCCAATCTCTTAAGCTTACGTTTATGTGAGATACGGATGTGGATTGAAATAAGGGCCACAACAAAACTTACTACAAATACTGATGCACCAACCATTTAAGTTATTATTCCAGGTCCCAGCCACTTGCGATTATGGATATCTGCTTTGAGAGAGGTATGGTTCTCGAGGGCACTTGACTTGGTTGTTAGGGCATTAATTTCACTCAGACCAATTGACTTGTTGTGGTGAGGGTTATAAGGGGAAAGAGAATGCACAACCCCAATCACAAACACATTTCCCTCAATACTGTTAAGGAATAGAGAAATTAGTAGGTTGTGAAATCCATTGAAAACATTCTGTGTGTGTAAAAGAATATATGGGCGTAGATACCTGAGAATTGGAATTGTTTCAAAATGCTTTGGGATAATACGCTAAAGTGGTTGTTTTGGATGTTACTTGACAAATAAAAGTAGTTGAATCAGAACTGGAATAAGATTACAAAAATAAAACATGTATAAAGACTTGCTAGGAACACACTTGAGTTTGAGACATACAGTTCAGACAGTGGGAGCTTTATCTAGGAAGTAGTTCTAATCCAGTGAATTGGTTGTTTTGTAAGTGACTGTTGGAGAAATTATAAAAGTATTAACAAAGGAGCAAGACGAATGCAGAACAATATTTACACATGATTAGAACAAGTGTAGGTCTATTGTCATGCTTACAGAATGTTAAGATTGGTCAAATTACTGAATGAGACTGGCAAATCTCCACTGAAATTGTTGTATGATAGATCCATGAAAAGATATTTAAGCAATGAAATTTGGGTCAAATTCAATGGATAAATTCTGATTCTAAGAAAAACAAGTACTCAAAATCGAGACCAAACAAATTACATATAGATATCCAAATTCTCATCTACTTTTCTACATATCAAAAGTATTGTTTCAAATCTTACAATTGTTTTAGATTTAGTAGATCTGTAAATATGTTTCCAATGGGCCTAGATAGGGAATTGTGGCTAAGATTCCTGTATTCAGATAAAATGTGATTCACGAAAATCTGTCCCATATTCATAAACCAAAACCTTTTTGAGTGCTTACTCAACAAGAAACTCACAGGGAGCAGAGATATTTCATAGAAGCCAAGGATGATGGGATGTTCTGGCTGATTTGATTGAATGCCAAATTTCTGCATTGCAAAAGAAAAGAAAAGAAAAAGTCAAAAAACAAAAGACAATAACATGACTGAAGGAGGAAAAAACCAGTAAAAAGGTTCTTACATGTGGGTGGCATTGGGGGGTAAATTGAATAGAATTTCATTGTGAATACTATTTAATCCAGCATCACTATACAAGGAAAACAGTTCAAAATAAATAAGTAGATAGCTAGATATTTGTGTTTTCTGTTCATCCTTACAGGCAACCCTCTAAATCTCACATGACTATGGCAGGTTATACAAAGAGAAGCTTAGCAACATGTTGATTACCAAGCTTTGTCAAAAAGTAAGGAAAAATAATTCAAGATAGAGAACTCACAGTTTTGAACTGCATCATGTTTGTCTCAAGACAACTCTCTAATTCTGACATTTTCCTAGTGCCATAGCTATTCGCCAAGTCAACGTAAGGCTGCCATGAAGAAACATTTTATGAGTGTATTAAACTTAAACTTAATTGAATACTATCACAAAAGACATAAGCATACCCAAAAAAAAAACTTAAACTTAAGTGCCACGATACTTGCATTCACATTGGGCAAGATCAATTAACAACTATAAATTGTAATTAGATGTTCAACAACTCAGTTGATCTGTTCATGTAAATAAGTCCTACTTCCTCATGAATGTCACAAAGAAATCAATGTTATATAACAAAATTGCTACATCCTTTACATTTTCAAGTCATGATGAATTTATCTTATATGTAAAATTTATCTCCCAAATTCAAATTAGAGCTTGGTAAAATTTTCCCAACCTAGATCCTAAGTTGTTTAATTTTCTTGTGTATAAATTCCTAAATCTGTCACCAAAAACCAGATTCTTCTTCTAGGTGATCAGATTTCTTCTCCTGAATGGTGTGGATTTTAGTGCCTTTCCCAACTTAATTCTATATGTGGATTTCTACGTATTTTTTGAAGCCTGATTTTTTTTTTCTACTGATCCATAGATAATACCATGTTGACTTTGAATCATCCAAGAGCATATTTTTTTCCCATTGAATTGTTCTCTACACACGTGCTAAAGTTTAATTGAATTGTGACCATCATTCACAGTAAACTTGTTGGCTTTGCTGAACTTTCAGTGCTCACCATATGTGTTGGATCACAAAGCTCCAACTAGTAGAAGTTTTTATCAATATCTGAACCATATATATAAATAACAAATGACAGAATACAGATATTAAAGGCAAGAGAAAGGGAAAGAAAGCTCAGGCAAAGTCATCTTGCAACAAGGAAATTTACCTGTGTAAAATATGTAATCAACTGTGCCAATGAAATCTCAAGTGCAGTTTGTGAACTATGATTCATTAGTCATGAGGTCCATTCTCCTTCTTCGTTGCTCCAAACCAATTCCAACTCCCACCATCCTTGCCAAGGATGAGTATGCACTGACCTGCAATAAAAGCCTAGCAATGTAAAAGAAAAGACCTATGTGAATATCGGTCAATGCCTAACAATGTAAAAGAAAAGAAAATGACACAACTCACCTTGACGCCCTTTTCGCTCAGAGAAGATTCAAAGAAGTATCCTCTTCCATCTTGGAGAATTTGCAGCTACGAGTCCTCCCTGTGTTTTGTTGAAGTTGAAGCCTTTGCAAATGTTTTAAAGAAATTCATCTATTGCAATGATCTTGGAATATCACTTCCAAAGCTGAAAACCATGTAGAGAACATCATAATTTCTGACTCACTGTTAATTTAGAAGGAATACAATAGAACGCAAAGCTTGGGTGTCAAGTAGGCAGTGGGATTACACATAGAAACAAGATACAAAAACCCGCATGTAGAAATTTCTTCTCAATGACCCACCCACAACCTTGTGAAAGGAGTCCATCTGAATTTTTCATTTCATACTTGTAAATGATATAATTTTAGAACAAAAGAAGGCCCCTGTCACTTTATTTATGTAATACAACTAAATTTCACCCACTTAAGTGTGACAGCTTTTCCATGATGCTACTAGGAAAAAATTCGAATGCAATTTACATAACAAAGTATTCTCCCAAAGCCTAATAATCAATACAAGTTATACAACAAAGAAGACCAATCCATGTTTGTGACATCGATAGCACTAATGCAATAAAACTTTGTTTAACCCAAGATAAACCGCAATGATAGGTACATAAGTTGGTATCTCGGATGAATATGGTAATGCATTATATGTTTTGTCTCTTTGCTTTGGGTTTGAATACAATTCATGGATTCCTCACAGGAGTAACAGGGCATGGGTCCCTCAACTGAAACAACATTCGATATAATCATTGGTGTGGCTCGGGGCCTTGCATATCTGCACGAGGAATTTCATGTCTCGCATTATACACCGAGATATAAAACCCGGCAATATACTGCTTGACGACAATTTCCAAGTCAGAATTGCGGATTTCGGGTTGGAAGACTACTTCCGAAGACTAGAGCCATCCTAGCACTAAATTTGCAGGAACATTGTGACGACAATTTCCAAGTCATACAGCTCTTTTCTGTTATCTTCATCAGGACCTGACCCCTAGATCTATCTATAATCATCACCAGCTTGGGGTTTAGCCACTCGCCTCCCCTTACTGTAAACAGGGGAAGGCTCATCTACTCTCTCAACTGGCTTGCTTTCACAACATGGTGGACCCCACATTCCATCTGGAACTTTGTATGGTGTCTCTCCCCCTCAAATGTCCTCCATTGTTCCCTTTGTGTGGCCCACCTTAGTTGTGGATCAGGCTAGATTTTTGGGTCATGCATATAATGGATAGGTTAGATGGCACTCACACATCACGGTGAGCCCCGAACAGTTATGTGATCATTCCCCTATTTCATGCTAAATCACTAACAGTTCATTCTTTAATTAAAATTAAGAAAAGAAAAAGAAAAAGCTCTACGATAATACCTGTATCTGAATATCCTTGTTCTAGTTCATACTGCTTTTCTACACCCAAAGGAAGGAAAATGAAAATCAATAAAAATAACAATTCTCAACAAACACAACTCAAGAAGAAAGAAATCCCAATCCCCAAACAAAGTCACATACTACTACAGAAGAAAAATCTCTCTAAAAGGAGAGAGAGAGAGAGAGAGAGAGAGAGAGAGAGAGAGAGAGAGAGTGCCGAAGAAGAGCAGTGGTTGGAAAGGGAAGTCCGCAAGGAAGCCGCTTTCAGAGATTACCAACAATGGCACACAAGCAAAATCATCAAATCTAAGAAAGAAAATCTCATCATCAGAAGAAGAAAAAACAGAAGACGGATCTCTCGATCGCCTTCTCCTTGCTTATTCTCACCTATCCAATCTCACCCAACAGATTGATGAACTGGTTGCTCAAGCCTGCAAACTTAGGCCAACATGTAAAATTGGGAGCCATGAAATTGAGTCCTTCACACATGTATTATCTGAAATGCATTCATCATTGAAGCCATGGGTTCTGAGATTTCATCAAGCACTCTCAAGTCCATTGGAGTCCAACAATCAGTTGGAACAATCTTTAGCGACTGAAACCGTTTCTGCTGCAAATGTAGAAAAATGTGATGTTGCTAACATTATAGAAGAACCTGACCTAGGCTCACTAATCTCTCCTTCACCCCTTGTGTCTTGGCGTTGTGGGTGTAGAATTGAGAATGGAAGACAGCTGTTTCTTCTCACACCATTGCCAAGATCGAAAGTACTATCATCAAGGCTTCCTGGCTCATCTAGATCAGTATCAGAAAAAGTTTCTAACATGGATGCCCCCTGTCGTACACTTTCATTGCCTCCACTCTCGGCCACTTCCGAGATTTCTCATGATGATTTGTTGGAAAAGGTAGAGGTAAAATCAAATGATTTGTTGGAAAAGGTAGAGGTAAAATCAACACCAGAAAAATCCAAGTCTGTTGTTGAAGAACCAGAAACCATAATGAGCTGCAGGTTTGTTTCTCCACCAAAAATTTCAAATCATAATAGCAGAGACCACTCAATGTATCTTATGACTCCACTCATGAAAATGTCACCACCAAAGACATGCTTGCTACTTGAACTAATTCCTAAGCCCTCTCAGCAACAGAATAATGGTATCCCCAAGTTGATGCCATCGGCTGTTTGGCTTAAAAAATGCAACAATTCCTTGACTTCAAAAACCTCAAGTGGCCAAGTTTCAGATGGTTTGGGATCCAAGTATCCCAGACTCTTTGGGATACAGTTGTCTCATAAGCTAGCTGTTAGAAGGAAAGAAATGGAAACATCTCTGGACTGATTTTTATCACCCCTGAAGACTTGTGTTCTGATGGAGACACCCAATGAGAAGTTAACAACAAACCCAGTGGGTATTGACTTATCCAGTGCTGAATCTGAACTGGATGTAGAACCGTTGCATTTGGTTTGTGCACAGGACAAGAAAGTTCTTGGTGGATGTCAACCAACCAAACAGTCTTACAACCATGGACTTTCCACTGCAACCTTTGCAGCACCTGAGAGCACTCCTCTGTGGAAGGACATTGAAAGTACTGTCCAAAAAGTTAAGCAGCCTAGTGAAAACACACTTAAGAGGGAATTGTGGACTAAATTTGAATCGGTATCCACAAATGTCTTGCAGTACGATGTCTCCCTCTTCCAAGAGAAGAAAAGCAAAGGATTTCTTAAGCGGCTCAAAGAGGTCTCTTGTGAAGAGACGGGTTTGGAGTCCAAAGGTTTAAGATGATAAAAGCTTCAGGGTGATGCAGGATTACATTCATCAGTAAGTGGCGATGTACTGTAAAGTTGATTCCTCGGTATCTTAACATAATCCAGATAGGCGTTGGCTCAACGGTAATTTTGTATTTGTACTTGCAGCACTAGAAACATGAGTCTTGCAGACTTCTAAAGTAGACTGCTTTGGTATCTCAAAAAAAAAAAAACAAAAAAAAAAAAAAAAAAAAAAAAAAAAAAAAAAAAAAAAAAAAACTCTCTCTAAAAACCTCAATAGTTCAATAAAAAAGACCCCAACAGAACAAAATCCAATTCAAAGTCACCACTATTCTTTGAAAATTCTTGCCCCATTCAATCACAGATCCAAAACCAAACAAGGAAATTCGAATCCCAGAAAGAAGAAGAAGAAGAAGAAGAAGAAGAAGAAAAAAAAAAACCTCATTAAAATCATTCAAGTTTTCAAAGTCACTCCAATTCTACACAAGTTCATATAACACACATTTGCACCTCTAGAACCACAAAACCATGTTTTAAAAAATTAAAATTTTTTTTTAAATAATAAAAAACAGAAAAAGGAGGCTTTCCATGACTCAGATCATTGATCAGGTGGGCCCTTTGTTGGATTAGGAGATTCTAACCCTTCGATCCTTTGCCCTTTCGTCCTTGAATATGGACTGTTGCTAAAAATTTTCTCTTAAACATTCCAGAATAACATACAATGTTCTTTCCTGTCACACTTGCATGGAACATCCAAGCCATGCAAAGGGTGGTCAACAACATAAAGGTTACAAAGTGCAAAAACCAGAGTAATGAGGTGTGCTACACCATCCAATTCAACAGAAAGCCGTTGGCCTGACTCAATGTACGGATGATGCCCACTCAGTGGACTGGTCTGATTCTCGCCACTGCCAATCTTTATGTTGTGGCCCACTAGCACCACTCAGATGTTCTAGACAAGTGAGACGTTGGCCAGGACAGGAATACAAATCATCTATACAAATTACAAGTTTACAACTTTCTCAAACCAATCCCCACAATCAAATTCAAAATTCTCTCCAATTCAAAAGTCCACCTCAAGAACATAACCAACCCATCTCAGCAATCAAAGACCCATTCCAAAAATAAAAAAATCTCAAAATAAAAAACCCATCTACACAATCAAAAGAAAAACCCATTCCTTCAAAAATCTCACTACAAGAAACGAAAAACCCATCTCCACTATCAAACCGCAAACCTCCAATTGAAAAATTCTCCCTCAAAAAAAAAAAAAAAAATCTTTACAAATCAAAACAAAAAACAATGGATGAAATGTCTCCGTCTACACATGTTGTGAGAAAAAATTGTTAAAACGAAGAAGACATTTCATCAAACACATGTTGTGCACACCTTAAACATTCACAACAAATGATGAATGGCAAGACTATTCTATATCTGCATTCATTGTATAAATGACATACATCTATAAAAACCCAGACCATCTAGATCATTGGTCCCATTGTTTACCAAAAATGATCGAGGATGAGGTGAAGGGCGGGGGCTGCTGGCCGCACTTAGAGTGGTGAAGATGATGCTGGAGAGGATGTGTCATTGCTGGAGACGATGTGTCGTTGCTGTAGAGGGAGAGATAAATTGAGAGAGAAAAGGAGATCGAGAGGGAGACAAAGATGCAGATCGAGAGAGACAAAGAGATCGAGAGAGATAGAGGGAGAGGAGGGTTTTGGGGCGCACTTGGAGGGAGAGGGAGATCGAAAGAGACAGAAGGAGAGGGAGATGTGGAGAGTGAGAGGCAGAAAAGGGTTTTGGGGATGGATTTTGGTAGAAAAGAGGTGGGAGAAGAAGAGGCGGGATGAATTTGGGAGAGGCGCGCTAAGGGTTTTGGATATTTGGAGGGCGCTGCGCGGGATAGGGCATGATTTGGGGTTTTTCTTTTTTTTAAAAAAAAAAAAGAAAAAGAAAAAAGCGATGGTGGCCATTTCGTACACGGGCGGCCACATAAAAACACCCCTCCTTTCATCTACAATGGCAGTTTTTTGTGGCCGCCTGTGCTAAAAATGCCCCTGATAGGCATTTTTCTTGTAGTGACAATCTGCTTAAAACAGGTGCTAAGTGCTATAGATAATCCTAAGCCCTTTTCCCTGGACAGGATGGGACCACTTAGAGATGAGACAACAATTGGCAGGCACTTGAGAGCGTGTATTCTAACTAATAAGGTCGCCCGCCCCAGACCACCATCATGGTCCGGCCAATGAGAAGAAGAGCCATGACCTATGCAGTCCAAAAAGATGGCTCTACTCCCTTTTCTCCAAACTTGGTATACATAATCGTCAGTAAATTTGAAAAAGTACTCAATGAGAAGGAGAGCCATGACTTAGTATGCAGCCTAATTTTTTTGTGACCCACTTGAGGGCCTGAGTAAATAAATTAATAATTTGATTTTTTTTCTTTGTTAACAAAATCAAGCGCTTGGCTTAATTAGTTGGAGCACTCTATATATGAAGAGGGATAAGTTAGGGGATAAATTCTTAACATGGTAGGAATTTTGTTAAGAGCGATCATAAAAGGGAGAGAAACCTGTGAACGATGTGTCAGATTTTCTATTATCGTATTTCTTTCATTCTTTCTTTACAGAGATATCGTACAAATATATAGGGAGATTAGCAACCCTATTCTTGGCTATACATATATATTGTACAATCACGAATATAATCTTTTTGATTTCCTCTTAATTGACAACTCATTGATTTTTTTTAAAATTTTTTAATTTTAGTTTTTTTTTATCAAAGTACATTCATAACATCAACAAAATTACAGGAAAGGATTTCAGACGCACACGGGCAAACAAAAAGAGGCCCTATACTGCCTATCGTGTGGCTATACAAAAGAACGAAGGAAAATAAGTCAGAAATTATCTCTCCCTTAATGCTCCTTTACCTGCTCTGTCGAGGAAACAAAGCCCCCTGATCAGCCTAGGGAGGTCAGCCCACCTATTCGCCTGAAAAGATCCCTGATTGGCCGCTGTCAAGCGAGCTATCCCATCAGTCAAACCATTGATTTCCCGAGTAATAAGAGAAATGGAGAAATTACCTTCCTTTTACAGATTTTTATTCTCGATATCCAGTAATCCCACTTCCAGTGAAGGATCGACTTCCCTTTGAACGCATCCACCACAAAGGAAGAATCTAACTCAATGATCACATCCTGCAAACCCCGCGCTATACTAAGCTGCATCGCATCATAAAGGACTTGAAGTTCGGCCCTATTGTTTGAAGCTTGTCTGTAGCCCAAGAAGAACGCAAAAATGAGATTGCCATTGGCATTTCTACAAATGCCCCCACCCCCACACGGGTCGGGATTACCAACTGCAGCCCCATCAATGTTAAATTTCACCTTGCCTACTTGTGGTTTGGACCACTTAACTACAAGACTTGAAGTAGGCGCAATGGGTCTATGACAGAGACCAAGGCGGAGAGCGATCGAGTTCGGAACATGAGAATCATGGAACATCGTTCCTAGCAGCCATTTGACATTGTTGATGACCTTATTGCTAGAAGGGATGGTCTCATCAAACTTGGCTGAATTTCTCATCTTCCAGAGTTCCCAAACAATGCGGCACGGAGTTATGCGACAAATAAGATGAGATTTTCTACTAGAATGAGAGGGATTCCACCATGAAGAGAAGAGATCCGCAGTTGAAAAAGGAGAAGAAAGATGGATCCCGAAAATATTCATGAACTCTATCCAGACGTGGTGGCAATCACCCCAGAATAAAAAAGGTGGTCCACCGTCTCCGGCTGAGGAGAGAAATTTTGCTCAATGACACAGTAAAAGCACTTGGAAGCGAGGGAGATACCCTTCGACTGAATCGTATCATCCGTGGGGACGGCCCGGTGAAACAACCTCCAAGTGAAAATGAAGATTTTGTTGGGGAGTTTTTTATGCTCTGACAACTCACGCCAACACTCCCCCTCAAGCGGCGATTCTTGCAGCGCTTTACAGCATCTCTTTCCAGCAATTCTTGCAACGCTCTAGGGCATCTCTTTCTAGCGATTATTGAGGCATTCCTCCCGGACACATCATGAAGTCGAAGATATAAAGATGACGGTTCAGCAACAGAGAGAGGTTGCAAGGGCGGCCACGGAAAATGAATGGGAGACGGTCCACCATAAACGTCTCAAAGAAGGAGAGTGGAGCTTCTTTGTGGGAAACCTGGCATTCGAAACCACTGAAGAGGACTTGCGGAAGAGGTTTGGGCAATTCGGGGATCTCATAGACGTCTATATCCCTATTGTAGTTCCATCTGGAAGGAAAAGAGGATACACATTTGTATGACTCCATCATAAAGGGAACGCTCTGCAAGCAAAAGAAATGTTAAATGATCGATTTTTGTGTAGACCCAGAATGTATGTGAATGATGCCTCTACAAGATCAACCCCCCTACCATTCGCTGAGAACCCAGATCTACCAAAAACACTCAACTGTAAGGTGGATGACACTCTCCACCTGTTGACCTGCTCTCCAGGGATTGTGGAAATCCCAATCTAATTTCGCTTACCGGCATCTCCAACTGGTCATACGTGGATGCCCTTAACCCTCCCAAACACCCTCCGATTCCCAACTCTATTATTGTACCCAAATGGATATCGGACCAGGAAAAAGCTAAGATGAACTACGCCCTCGTGGGAGAAGTCCATGACCATCCATGCTTGGAGCGAACACACCATTGGCCAAATTGCTGAGGAAATGGGATTTATTATTGAGTTGGACAGACAGTCGATAGAAGGCCCGAACTGTTGGTTTGCTCGAGCTAAAATCAATCCTCATCAGGAAACCGCTCTCATAAAAACAATCAACCTCTTGGTCGAAGGGAGAACCTACCAGGTCAGAGCTTTCGTGGATCTTTACCCTCATCTAGGTATGGAGGTAATGACTTCTGAGGCCCCACCCGCAATTTTGAAGGAAGGAACAAAACAATGGGTCGTCAAGACTTTCCTCAACAAGCAAGGCCGAGCAGAGAATGTAGAAAACCAGATTTCAAATGGCGAAAGAAATAAAAGGAATCTGACAGACCATCTGGAGAGTCTGCAAGGCCGAGCAGAGGAGATTGAAAATTAGATTTCAAATGGAGAAAGAAATCAAAGGAATTAGATGGACCATTTGGGGAACTTACAACCTGTTCGCCAATTTGCCACTCAGAATGCTTCAAATACAAAGGATCTTCAAATTATAGGGATCAACTCAAAAAAGAACCCCCAAGCGGCGTATGAAGATGAACTTTCTCTTCACCAATTCAATCATCAAACTCTGGGCTTACTTTCACAAACATATGTAGCTGCGCCTCTTCATCAGAACAGGACCAACTACTTGGCAACCTATGAGGAGCCCCATTCCTCCAGGCCATCGGTAAGTAAGGATATTGTTTTACTTGATGCTAACGTGCAGGAATTAGCCCAGACCTTCAATCAGTCCAACCAGCCCTATCCTTTCACTCCAGCCCCCTAGATTAAGCCTCCAAGTGACATTATTAAAGCTTGTGAAAAATGGTTATCGGGAGTCAAAGGTCTATTCCAGGACAGTCCAATCAAGATGCTGATTATCACCTCTCCAAACCCAATCACAATTGGCGCAGAACTCACAGCAATTTCCAACAGGAATTGACGAATCCAAGCAAAGTCATTACAGCTGAAGACACTCAAGAGAATTGTGCTGGGACCACTGAGGAGGATGGGCAGGACACTCTCCTATCAAAGAAGAATCAGCCAGGAAAATCGAATGAAGATCTGCAACTCTAGGTAGATATACAGGGCACAACTGACAGAGGCTCTAGTACTGAATCTCTTCACAACGAGTAAGGAAATTTTAAGAAGATGAAAAGGAAAAATCTCCCGAAACTCAACATCATGATCAGCAGAAAAAGTCAGAGACTAAAGAGAAAACACAAACGGGCTGAGCAAAAAGGCTGGGTTACTGATGATTAGTATCCTGTCCTAGAATGTAAGAGGGGTAGGCAATGCTCAAACGACCCGGTTTCTAAAAAGATTGATCAGAAAACATCAAATTGATATCCTGTTGTTACAGGAGCCAATGATTAGGGAAGCTCGGAAGGCTGCAATGGCTATGAAGTTGGGTTTCGCCAACTAGAGATCTGAAGATGCAGTTGAGAACAAAATTTGGATCCTGGGTAAGAGCCCCATTCAATTCCACTCGAATCGATCCTCCACTCAATGCATTTCTATTATTGCCAAATCAGAAAACTCTCCAATCTCGGCAACAATCTCCATAGTTTACGCTAGCTACTTCAAGAATCTAAGGAATCACCTCTGGGATGAGTTTAAAGAGGTTTTCAGACTCGTTAATGGCCCTTGGCTGGTGCGCGGGGACTTCAACACAACAATTTCTCCTGATGACCGTCTTGGTGGTCCCATTCAGATGACTGGCTCAATGTCCGACTTCCAAGATGCTATTACTGACACGAGCCTGATTGATGCTGGCCACTCAGGCTCCCCTTATACATGGTGCAATAATCGTATGGGTAGTAGCCGCAGATGAGCCAGACTAGATAGAATGCTCATCAATGCTGACTGGTTAATTACGTTCCCTCATTTCAAGGTCGACCACCTCACAAGAGCTTACTCAAATCACTCTCCTACCCTTCTAACCATCAAGGACGAATCCACGAGCTTCCATCGCCCGTTCAAATTTCAAAGAATGTAGACAGTCCACGATCCCTTCTTGCAGGTGGTTAGAGATAGCTAGAAGAACGAAATTGCTTCCACTCCTATGTACAAGCTTCACATCAAACTAAAAATTCTGAAATCAAGGCTTAAATCTTGGAACAAGGAAGTTTTTGGAGATGTCCACCGAAACGTCCAGCAGGCCGAGAGTGAGGTTAACAGGGCTGAGCACCTCCTTACCGCCTCTCAACATCAAGACAACATCATTAAGCTCAATCTAGCCCAAGCTAATCTGAAAAAGGCCCTCTTGCAAGAGGAAATTTTCTGGAAGAAAAATCAAGAATCTCATGGCTGGAGGAAGGAGATAGGAACACAAAAAATTTTCACCAATTTATCCTAGACAAGCAAAGGAGAGCGTCCATCAGCCAGCTCAAAAGATTATCAGGTGAACTTATTGCTAGCACAAACAACATTGGAGATGAAGCTGTCCACTATTTCCAACATCTTTTTTCTTCGGAGGGGAGCATACCTTCGAGCCATATTTTAAACTGCATTCCAAGATTGGTGGACGACCGCATGAATGAGGTTCTTACAAGACCCCTGACTATGGATGAGGTCAAAGCAGCAACCAATGTCATCACAATTGACAGTGCTCTGGGACCAGATGGCTATGGAGGGACCTTCTATTCTTCATGCTGGGAAGTGATCAGCGAAGATATTCTAGACGTGGCCAATGATTTTCTCCAAGGAGGACCGATTCCTAAGGCATTTCAATACACCCTTCTTTGCCTCATTCCAAAGAAAAAGAAACCGAAATATATTAAAGACTTCAGACCAATCAGCTTATGCAATTGCATCATGAAGATTTTCTCCAAATCTTTGGCCTCCATGCTGGCTCATATTATGCCCAAGTTTATTTCTAAAGATCAAGGCGCGTTTGTCAAAGGTATATCGATTGTCGAAAACATTTCCGTTGCTAGACAAATGGCCCATGAGATAGACTGCAAAATTTATGGGGCCAACCTGATCATTAAATTGGACATGGAAAAAGCGTATGATAGGATGGAATGGGATTTCATCACCGTAATGCTTCAGAGTTTCGGTTTCAGCTCTCTTTTCATTACTCAGCTGCAGCGATGCTGGAAAGATATATTCTTTTTTGTTCTCATCAATGGGAGGAGCTTTGGATTTTTCCCGAGCTCTAGAGGTCTTCGCTAGGGAGACCCTCTCTCCCCATCCATCTTCATTCTTGCAACTGAAGCTTTCAGCAGAGGTGTCAAAAATTTCTTCGCCTCAGGGAGCTGTCAACCTTTTCACCTCCCCAAATCTTGTCCTACCATTGCACACCTATTTTTTTGCTGATGACACTATCCTATTTCTTAATGGCAGGCTATCTAACGTGATTTATTCAAGATTATGAAAGTTATTCAGGCCAAAAGGTTAATGCAGTCAAAACCATCTTCATTGCTCCAAAGAAAACTTCCAGAAGCAAAGCCCAGCGTCTTTCCACCATTTTGGGCTTCACCCAAGGCTTCTTCCCAACAACTTACCTGGGCGTCCCCATTTTCAAAGGAAAAATATCCAGCCCGCTCCTGCAGCAGCTCGTCCAAAAGATCACTAACAAGATCGATGGTTGGAAATCTAAGCTTCTCAACCCAGCTGCAAGATTGGTTTTGATCAGACACATTCTCTCAAGCATTCCCATTCATCTCCTATCGGCTATCAACATCCCAAAGGTTGTTATCACATCTATTAACAGAGTTATCACTTATTTCTTTTGGGGATGTTCAGTCCAAGGCAACAAGAGACACTAGATCAGATGAGAGAAAATTTGTGCCCCTCAGTAAGAAGGAAGTCTGGGAATCAAGAGGATTGCGGATGTTATGTGAGCGCTTCGAATCAAAATGGCTTAGAATCTCCTCAAGGGTACGTCGTTATGGGCTAGCTTCTTCTCGATGAAATATCTATGGAAGTATTTCTCTTGCCAGGGCCAACCGGGCGCTGTGATTTCTCCCAACTGGAAGGAAATAGCCAGAGTTTTACCCTTCACTCTCTGTCACTCTAGATGGCTCATTGGAGCGGGCAACATCAGCTTCTAGTTCCATAATTGGTCTGGTAGCGGGATCCTGGCTGGTGCTGTGGTATTTATCATCCCTCCCCACTTATTGTACACCACGGTCAGAGATTTCAATCCTATTTCAGGCTGTTGGAATCTATTCGATGTCCAAGATCTTATCACTCCTTCAGTTATGCAGTCTTTATTAGCTTCTAAGGTAGCCTTTTCCAACCGTCAGGACAAGCTAATCTGGGATTTATCCTCTTCTGGTGAGTTCTCCATTAAAATAATGTGGAATGACATCAGACGGCAGCATGTAAGGACCCCCTAAACTGCATGGATTTGGAATAAATTCCTTCCTCCTAAGCTAGCTATCTTCGTGTGGAAATCGGTAAATAGGGCAGTCCCTGTTGATGCTACTGTCAAGAGGTTTAGAGTGTCGTTAGCCTCAAAGTGTGAATGTTGCAGGGTTCCTCAATCAGCCAATTTGACGCAAGTTCCTTCGGATCCAACAGAGCAGTGCCTACCTTAACCTCAAACTGGTGCTCTCCCCTCCCCGGTCAGCGGCTCGCTTGGAACTCTGTTTCCCATTATTCGTCAGCCTATTTTCGTTGCTCTCATTGCTCAGGGTGCGGAGAAAAGTGTTGACCACCTGTTCTTTCAGGGCTAGATGGCTAGCCGGGCCTGGGATTTCTTCAGTAAACTATTTGATATCCCCTTAATCCAAGGTCAGCCTATTCTTCATCGATTGAAGTTCTGGACAGCATCAGTTAGCCACCATTCTTGTTTTGCAATTCTAACCGGTCTCCTTCCTAGCATCCTCATCTGGGAGCTCTGGATAAGCAGGAACGCCGCCAGATTTAAGGGTCTCAAGATGTCTGTCACCAAAATCATCTCCCGAGTTTCCCGTTGGCTGCGGGAGATTGGCCCCTCCATTCCAATCTCAGCCAATCAGTCCTTCTCTGAGAATGCCTTTCTCATCTCTCTTCAAATATCAAATCCTACTTCTACTCATGCAGTTATTCTAATTATAGTTCGATGGTCCAAACCGCCAAAGGGTTGGTTGAAACTTAACATTAACAGTTCTTCAAGAGGTAATCCAGGAGAGTGGAGGAGGAGGAGTTTGTAGGGATCACTCAGGCAACCTCATTTTTGAGTTTCATAGATACTATGGTTATGCCAACATGATAGCAGAAGCTCAGGCCATGCTTGATGGTTTGAACATTTGCTCCAATCTGAGCCTGACCAACATTGTGGTGGAGTCTGACTCCAAGCTTATTGTGGACGCAGCGAAGGACCTATCATCATCCTTTCCTTGAAAAATATGGTATACTATTGGAGAAATTTGGTTTAAAAAACCGAGCCTCAATCTGTCCTTCTCCCACATCTTCGGGAGGGGAACACCGTGGCGGATGCTCTAGCTAGGCTAGCAAGTGACGGGTGCCTAGATAAAATCTTTAGAAGTCGTTCCTCTCTCCCATGGCATGTGAGAGGGAAGCTTGTGTTGGACAATGCAGGCCTGGGCGCAGTTAGATCCCCCTGACCGATCGCCCTACTCTGGCTCGGTGTTGAGAGCTTTCCTTTTGTAGTTCTTGTGCAGTGTTCTGTTCTCGTTTGTGGATACACGATAGGTGTGGTCCCCTCTCTTTTTGTATGGACCCACCCGAAATGGCTGTAAATCTTGATGATCAATGAAATAAAACCTTTTACCCCAAAAAAAAAGTGGAAGCATCCAAATCTTCAATGTGCAACATGTTTAGTGAGTTGTAGAAATCCTTACTTGATACGGCCTTTGTAAGAATATCCACGAGTTGGTCTTCAGACTTCACAAATGGAAACTGAATTATTTTAGCTTCGAGATTTTCTTTAATAAAGTGTCTGTCAACCTCCACGTGTTTGGTACGATCATGCTGGATTGGATTGTGACCAATGGCGATAGTTGCCTTGCTATCACAAAAGAGGTTCATCTCGGATGTAGGAGCAAACCCAATTTCAGTTAGAAGCCTTATGAGCCATAGGAGTTCACAAAGTCCTTTAGCCATTACACGGAACTCTGCTTCAGCACTTAATAATGTCACCACTTTTTACTTCTTACTTCTCCATGTAACAAGATTCCCTCCAACAAACATGAAGTATCCTGATGTGGATCTTTTGTCTATGATATTCCCCGCCCAATCCACGTTTGTATAACCATTAACTCTAAGATGGTTATTTTTAAAAAACATAAGCCCTTTTCTCGGAAAGGATTTTAAGTATCATAAAATTCGGATCATTGCCTCCATATGATCCTTACTTGGTTGATGCATGAATTGACTTACTACACTCACTGCGTAGGTAATATCTGGACGAGTATGGGAGAGGTAAATAAGTTTACCAACTAATCTCTGGTACCTTCCTTTGTCCGTTGACATTTGGCTTGGATATTCTCCGAGCTTGTGGTTCTGAATGATTGGAGTGTCTGCTGGTTTACAATCTAGCATTCTAACCTCACATAGTAAGTCTAATATATATTTTCATTGAGAAAGAAATTTACCTCGCCTTGATCTAGCAACCTCTATTCCCAGGAAATATTTGAGTCCTCCTAGATTTTTCATCTTGAACTCAGCCGCCAATTGTTTCTGAAGCTTAGTGATTTCCTCCTTATCATCCCTTGTGATGATCATATCATCGACATATACAATTAAAGTTGTTACCTTGCCCCGTTGGTGCTTCAGAAATAATGTATGATCTAAATTACTTTGGTGGAAGCCATACTTCTTCATTGCCAGACTGAACCTCTCAAACCATGCTCAAGGTGATTGTTTTAATCCATACAGTGCTCGCTCCAATCTGCACACAATTTAAGCTTTTGAAGATGCTGTGTAGCCCAGAGGAGTATCCATGTAGACTCCCTCTTCAAGATCACCATGGATAAATTCGTTCTTTACATTAAACCGGTGCAATGGCCAGTCCAAGTTGGTTATGAGAGATAACAGGACCCTGACTGTATTTAACTTGGCTGCCGGCGAAAAAGTTTCTTGATAATCTACATCATATGTCTGATGTATTCCTTTATGACTAGCCTTGCCTTGTATCGTTTTATAGATCCATCTGCCTTGTGTTTAAAAGAGAAGACCCATTTGTAACCGACTGTTTTTTTTTCCTTTGGGCAATGAACCAAGGTTCATGTTTGATTCTTTAGTAATGCTCCCATTTCTTCCTCTATTACCTGTGTCCACTTGGGATCAGTTAAAGCTTCCTGAAGTGTAGTGGGAATATGACATACGGACAGCTCGTGTGAGAATGTCTTGAGAGGTTCAGGTAGCTTTTTGGTAGAAACATAGTTGGCAATTGGATACCTCGACTTTTTTTCCTCAATGTCTGAAGAGTATCAGTTTGGTGGCTTACCACGTTTATGCCTGAAAGGTAAGGTATACCCAACAGACGTATTTATGTTATTCATAAATGAGGGTATAGTGAAATTGCTTACCTCAGGAATATTCTCAGGAGATGGGTCTGCAGGCACTGAGAGATGGGGGGATTCGGGTTCTTCTCCTGATGATGTGAGCTTAGTTGCCGAAGGCCCTCTAGATTCAGAGGATATGTCAAGCCCTGAAGATGTATTTGTCGATTCCCAATTATTAGTGTGTCATTCCAATCTTCAAGCCAGTCAAAACTCAGCCAATTCAACTCTTCATCTAATGTCTCCCCCTGAAGAGAAGAAGTGGATGCCGAAGAAGGATATAACGGTTCGGATTCCATAAAGGTGACATCCATAGTCACATAGGTACGCTTGGTAGCAGGATCATAGCAGCGGTAGCCTTTTTGATGCATAGCATAGCCCAAGAAGAGGCACCGAAGGGCACATGGCTCAAGTTTGGTGCGGTGGTTCTTAGGGAGGTGCACATACGCCACACACCCAAATATGCAAGGAGGGAGCATTAGGGTCATAGGTAGAGAGACCAAGGCTAACAAAGACTATAATGGGATCTTAAAATTTAATATTTTGGAAGGAAGGCGATTGATTAAATGTACGACGGTGATAATAGCATTGGGCCAATGTCGTATGGGAACATGAGCACCTAGAAGGAGAGGTCGGGCAGTCTTAAGAATATGCTGATTCTTCCGTTCAGCGACTCCATTTTGCTGAGGGGTTTGAGGACATTAGGTCTCGTGAATAAGACTATATTGTTTGAAAATAGGAATGAAAGTGGTGATTAACATATTCACCACTATTGTCAGAGCGGAGAATCTGAATCTGAGTAGAAAACTGGGTCTGAACCATAATATGAAATGACTGAAAGATAAGAAACACTTCATCCTTATGTTTCATCAAATATAGCCAGGTTATTCGGGTGCAATCATCAACAAATATCACAAACCACCGTACACCATATATAGTAGATAAAAGTGAGGGTCCCCATACATCAGAATGAATTAAAGCAAAAGGTGTATCACTTTTATTCATACTTAATAGATAAATAGCACGATGACTTTTGGCTAAAATACAAATATCACAATGAAATCCAGAAGTCTCTACATTAGAGAATAAGTTAGGAAATAAATGTCGTAAATACCCAAATGACGGATGTCCCAAACGACAATGCCACAGTCAAATCTATCAAGTCTTGGAACTAAGCGTAGAAGACATGTGATGCGCATGACCCAAACTGAAAAGGCCTAGCTATATGTCCTATAGGGGGGGTGAATAGGATTATGCCAAATAAAACTTATAACAGCAGAATTAAAACAAATATGATAGCTAAACTAACACACAATACAGGAAAGTAAAAGAACCTCAAAATTCAGATCTTGAGAGGTTGATACAAATGTTGTTCTAAGGACAACCTTTCACCAAAAACTAGAGTTTATGGTAGGACAACCTTATTTCTAGAAAGATCTTTATATCAAATCTCAAACCAAAGAGGAATACAGAATTAAGCACAAACTGAAATAAATTGTAATCACAAATGTATTGTTCTAGGGACAGCCATACACCATAAAAATGGCAGGGCAACCTTGCTGGAACAACTTTTAAAGAAAATTGAATTTCAAGCAGATAAAGGAATAGTAGAAAGTAAATTCTAAACTATTACAAAATTCCCACAATGCTTGAATTAAATGATTACAACATTCACCACCATACATATATCCCACAAATGAATATTAAAGATTAGAAATGTAAATCATTCAACCACAACACAAGGGATTATAGTGGTTCGCCTGTGTGTTCACCAACTGTTAAACAACAGCCACATAGAATGCTACTCCACTCCTAATATCCTCACACAGGGGATATTAGCGTTCACTAACAAAATAGGTTTTCACAGGTTCACCCAAAACCTTTACAATTGTGTCTTTGTCTGTGGGCTTACACAATTAAAAAAACCCCACTTCTGAGTTTTTCTGGCTCTCCTCAGATAACCAATACAACAAAAATTTTCTAGCAAATCTTGAAAGAAACCAAAACAGAAAGGAATTTACAATTAAATGTAAAATACCTGATTATCTCCTTCGTTGTAGCAGCCCGGTAGAATCAAATCAGAGTAAACAATTGAATGTCCAAGTTCAATGTCCAGTACTCAATTACAATGGTTCTAGTTCTAATAGATTTTAAATTAAATCAAATAGGGCTTGCCTTAATTGATTTTAATTCCAAAGAAAGGGAATAACAATTCCTCTTATCAAATTAGATTGGAATAGCAGAAATAAAATCAATTAAATAAAGCTAAAGAAAGATAATATAAAATAAGCACACTTAGCTTAGATGGAGCATAGAATTATATCTCAGAAGTTTGACGAAGATTGGCTTGAATGGATTAATTAATTCACCCCTTCTTCTGAGATTCGTGCTCAATTTATAGGTGAGCAGATCGCGTCTTCGACTGGTCTAGGGAGCTCTTCGACTAGTCGAAGAAGTAACAGATTTGAAAAAAAACGGGCGCGATAAGCTTTGACCGTTCTACGACTGGTCGAAGGTCTCCTTCGACTGGTCATAGGTCACCTTCGACTGGTCGAAGACCCTGTAAATATTTGCTAGACTTTGAGCCGAGGTTATTCAACTGGTCGACGATGCAGTCGACACTATTCCTTCGACTGGTCGAAGAGAATCCTAGACTGGTCGAAGGCTAACTGAAAATATCCGAATTTTGTAACAACCTTACGACAGATCGAGGAAATTCTTAGACTGGTCGAAGCAAGGCTAGGACTAGTCAAAGAAAGCCTAGGAAATGTCTTTGGACGGCCTAAATGCATGTGACATATAGATATGACTTATGTATCCAAAGTGGCCTACTTCTAAGGTCAACCTATGGTCAATCAAACCTCAACTAGAAGTAAGGATATTGAAACATTAGGAACAAGTGACCTTGAAGTTTAAACCTTGATGTCTTGATGTAGTTCAATCTTGAAATCTTGATGTAGCTCAGCCTTGAAAGTCTCTTGGGTTCTTTATGAATTGTCTTGTACACTTCGTGAATCATACATTCTGATTTGTCTTGTGAGCAGTACATACAGTCAAGATTGATCTTTGTACTTGAGAGCTTTGCTTGTTGTGATCTTTGCTTGTTGTGATCCTTACTTGTTTATGAATGTTGATCTTTTGAGAGAGTGTCACTTATCCAAGTTATATAACAGTGATTTTGGCATCACAAATTTGACAACCGATAGGGATAAAGACTATGGCACTTACAATCTCCCCCTTTGTCAAATTAGTGACAAAACACATAACCAAGATAAACATAGAGTAAAACAATTGGTTAAAGGATCATGAATCAGTTAAAATCAACTGGCTTACCTGCATATCAATAAATATACTCCCCTAATCTTCAACATCAATATTCAACATTCAATCACTCTCATACATCATCACATTGTTACTCCACCTGAGTAACATAACCAATGCTTACTCCCCCTGAGTAACATAACCAATGCTACTCCTCTCACAATCACATTGTAACCAAACCATTCTCCCCCTTTTTGTCACTATATGACAAAGGAAACAACAATAAGGAGAACTAAAAAGAGAGATAAGAGAGTAATAATAGGGATATTATAGTAGAAAAATAGATAGTTTCCAACTTAAAATCAGCATAGTAAATACCCATAAAAAAAATAGTATCCAACTCTAAATCAGACAACTTAGTGCTAAGTTTTAAAGTTATTACAAACTAGAAAGTTCCATAAAGACTAATCAGAACTAGAACTAGATGACGGAGCAGGAATAGAGGGATCAAGTTGGTGCATGCCTTTGTTCAATCGCCTAAGATATTTGCACATATACTTGAATTGTAAATTATGAGCAACAGACATGTTTTCCATCTTTTCATTTATATTCTCAACTTTACCCTCCAATACACTCAGACGTGCATCAAAATCAGATGGTTCAAAATCTGGATCATTTGTTGAATTAGAATCCAGTTCCTCAAAGATGTCATCCATATTAATGTCATCATCAGCTTCTTCATGACCACCACTACCAGCACCACCTTGTGCAGGAAGTAATTCCAACTTCATCTTATTGAGATTAGAATTGTTGAAAATCAGATGATGAATAGGTGCCTCATTAGTCGGCATATCGACTAATATATGTGTAGCCAGTACAGTCATTAAATAACCAAAAGGAATGTCACTATGACCAGGATGGAGTCTAAATTGAAGAATGAAATGACAGATCAAGGATAGCAAACAAATCTGAGTACCACTGGAAATAGCATGAATGACACGAACCATAAATGAAGTTAAGTCAGTTTTATTACCCAAACGAGGATACAGATTAGACACAAAGATTCTGTGGAGAATTCTGTATTTGGGTAACAAATACCTTGTGGGAAGCGCATTCCCTTTATGATTCCAATGAACATCCATGTTGCACAAGTCTCTAGTAAGTATACGTTTTTCAGAAACTGAGGGTTTATCAGTCAAGATATGAATTGGAATACCCTCATCATTCACAGGAATATCCATGAGGGCTGAAATTAAATGACGATCAATGTCAAATGGCCCTTCACTAGTAGATATTTTAAAAGTTAAATTATCCTGTGAAAAGTCACTAATACATGTAAACATGGATTGGGAAATGGACTGGTATGCAGGCCCACCCCAATGTAATAAGTTAACCCAACCTACAGCTTCAAGCATAGGAAGGATATCAAAAGGTGCTATATGATTAATATCAACAGGATGTTCAACAATAACATTGCGTGATCTAACGTCCACAACATAAGTCGAATCAATATTGGGAATAAGAAGATGACGCTTGGTCGATCTAGAGGAAGAAGAAGGACCATGGGAAGTAGTTTTTCTACCTCTAGAAGCCATATGCAACAACAATAACAAGGAAATAAAGAGTTGCAAAGGATTGAGAAATGGGTTTACTCCAAACAGATTTTTCAAAATCCAAACCCCAAATCTTAATGAAATCTTAAATAGAAAGCTTTAAGTAAGAAAAGAAATCAATCTAGACACAGATTTGTAAGAAAAACATAAAAAGAACACTAACCTTGAAGAACAAGAACGGTGGGTTCGACAAGTCGAAGCTCGGCTCTTTAGAAAAGAAAGACGAAATGAGGAAGAAAGCAAAAATCCCCAAATTTTAAGTGATTTCCGAGATCTACGACTGGTCGTGGGTATCTACGACCGGTCGTAGGTCGACTGGTTGAGTATACTCACGACTGATCGAGTAATAATTAAAAATTTTATTTTTCTTCAAAATTAAAAAGAATTTGGAATTCAACCTATCAAATATATACAATGTGATACAAGTAGGCATAAATAATCATTTTAAAAAATACATGCCAAGATCAAATTTCATCTTTTTAAACCTACTTTTATCAAGAGGTTTTGTGAAAATATCAGCTCGCTGATCTTCGGTAGGAATATATTCCAGAGATATGACTTTTTCTTCTACCAATTCCCGAATATAATGAAATCTAATGTCAATATGCTTTGTACGAGAATGTTGAATAGGATTTTTTGAAATATTTATCGCACTGGAATTATCACAATGTAATAGCATAGAATCTTGTTTAATTCCATAATCACTTAGCATTCGTTGCATCCAAACAAGTTGTGTACACGCATTACCAGCTGCGATATACTCAGCTTCAGCTATTGAGAGTGATATAGAATTTTATTTCTTACTAAACCAGGAAACTAAACAATTTCTAATGTAAAAGCAACCACCACTGGTTGATTTTCTATCATCTAGATTACCAGCCCAGTCAGCATTTGAGTACCCAACAGGTTGGACACTAGTCTCATGAGGATACCAGAGACCAAGATTTACAATATTTCGACATATCTAATAATCCGCTTGACAGCAATCAAGTGAGATTCTTTTGGATCAGATTGATATCTTGCGCAAATACCAACACTTAGAGAAATATCAGGTCTACTAGCAGTTAAATATAACAAACTACCAATCATACTCCGATAAAGTTTTGAATCAACATTTTACCATTAGAGTCTTTTAAGAGTTTCAGGGTAGTACTCATGGGAGTATCGAAATTCTTGCCATTCTCAAATCCAAATATTTTGATTAGATTCAAAGCATACTTAGATTGAGAAATGAATATTCTTTCAGGTTGTTGCTTTACTTGCAATCCAAGGAAATAAGTCAATTCCCCAACCATGCTCATTTCAATTCGATTTCAAAGAAAATCATGCAAAACTCAATAGTCAAGTTAGTACAAGTTAATCCATAAATGATATCATCAACATAAATCTGAACCATTAAGATATGATCATTATGTTTTTTAACAAATAGAGTTTTATCAACAGATCCCATTTGAAAATTATGACTTAAAAGAAATTTTGTTAGTTTCTCATACCATCCCCTAGGTGCTTGTTTTAATCCATAAAGTGCCTTTTTAAGCCGATACACATGATCAGTATTTTTGGGATCTTCAAAACCCATTGGTAACATAGACTTCTTCATGTAGATCATCATTTAGAAAAGTACTTTTCTCATCCATTTGATATATCTTTATCTTTCTAAAACATGCAATGTATATAAGTAGTCTGATAGATTCAAGACATGCTACTGGTGCAAAAGTTTCATCAAAATCAATTCCTTCGATTTGAGTATAACCTTGTACCACTAGTCTTGCCTTGTTTCTAATTATATTTCCACACTCGTCAGACTTATTTTTGAAAATCCATTTTGTTCCAATGATGTGTTTATCTTTAGGTCTTGGTACAAGATACTAAACATCATTTCTTATAAATTGGTTAAGTTCTTCTTGCATCGCAACAATCCAGTTCTCATCAGCAAGAGCTTCTTTTACATTAGATGGTTCTATTTAGGATGTAAAACATACATAATTGCATATATCCTCAAGTTGTTTACGAGTGCGAACACCGGTGAGAGGGTTTCCAAGAATTTGAGTGGTTGGACGATCTTTAACAGTCCTCAATTCAGAGTCAGTCTGATTTGATGAAGTATCGGGTTTATCAATGATTAGAACTTCATCATTATCTGAATTAGGGATTGGAGTATTTAAGTGATCATCAATGACGACATTGATGGACTCTTGAATCACACCAGTTTTTTTGTTCAGAACCCTATAAGCACGACTGTTTAAGGAATATCCTAGAAAAATTCCTTCATCACTCTTTGTATCAAATTTTCCCAAATTTTCACGATCTCGTAAAATATAGCACTTGCTGCCAAAAACTCAAAAGTATTTGACAGTAGGCTTTTTATTGAACCATAATTCGTAAGCCATTTTATTATTATCTTTGCTAGTGTAGACACGGTTAATAATGTAGCAAGCTGTGTTGACAGCTTCAGCCCAAAGATTTTTAGAGAGCCTCATGCTATTTAACATGACATTAGCCATTTCTTGAAGTATCCTATTCTTTCTTTCTACAATACCATTTTGTTGTGGAGTTTTGGGAGCATAGAATTCATGTAATATTCCTTAGTCGGTATAAAACTTCTTAAAATTGCTATTCTCATATTCAGATTCATGATCACTACGAATCTTACTGATTTGAGAAGATTTTTCAATTTGAATCCTTTTGAGAACTTTTCTTACTTCTTCAAGGGTTTCAGATTTATCCCTTAAGAAGGCTACCCAAGTGAATATGGTAAAGTCATCAACTATTACCAAGATATATTTTTTTCCACCACGACTTTCTGTTCTGGTAGGTCCAATAAGATCCATGTGGAGAAGTTCAAGTGGTCTTGATGTGGTATTTGAATTCACCTTTTTGTGTGAGTTTCTTGTTTATTTGCCTATCTGGCACTCACCACATATTTTATCTAACTTCTGAAGTTTGGGTAAACCTCTTATAAGTTCTTGTTTGCTCAATCTATATAAATTTCGATAATGTATATGTCCAAGACGTTTGTGTCATAAATCAGTCTCGTCTGTATGGACCATGTAACATGTTTGATTAGATGAGCTGGATTCGCTAATGATATAGCAATTTTCAGACGTTCTACGTCTAGTTAATATTACAAAACCCTTATTATTTAGTATTTCACAGCTTTGATTAGAGAACCGAACACTATGATTATTATCACATATTTGAGATATGCTAAGCAAGTTATGTTTTAAGCCTTTAACATATAAAATGTTTTTAAACACAGGAAGATTAAAAAGTTGAACCGTACCTTGGCCTATAATCTTGCAGTTGCTACCATCACCAAATGTGACTGAACCATCAGTCATATCTTTTAGATCCGTGAATAATGCTTTGTCACCTATCATATGCCTAGAACATCCACTGTCTAGGTACCACTTTGAATGACTTGTTGCTTTAAAAGCAGTGTGAGCAACCAAGCAAGTGACTTTATGAACCCATTTCATAACTGTTTTGGGTTTAGGAACATAGTTGGTCTTCTTTTGTTTATAGTTGTAAGAATAACCTATAGAGTTAGAGTTTAGGAGCTCCTTGAGTAAATCTACTATCTTTTCAGCTAGTGGATTTCGTTTCTGATTAAAGTTGACATGGCTGCTTCTAGGTTTTTTAAGAGTTTTTGAATTTCTAGAAAAACTTTGATAAATACTTTTCCCTTTTGAGTTTAAGGACTCTCCTTTCACAAACAGAGGAGTATACTTTTGTTTAAAAGATAAATTTTTATCATAGCCCAACCCGGATAGGTCGCCACATTTTCTTGATCCGGATAAAAGTTTTTCTAACTTTGGATCACCTTGGGCATATTTCCATGTGTCCTTTAGACTCAGGAGAGAAGATACTTCATTTTTGAGATTTTCAATTTCAGATTTCAAATCAACAATTAGGGAGTTTTTGAATTCCAAATCACATTTTAATTTTTCAAAACAATCTAAAATTTGTGATTTTTCTAAGACAAGTGATTCAAAACATTCTTTGAGTTTAGAAAACTTTTCTTTTTGAAGTTTAAGTTTGACAGCAATTTTACAACTTTCCTTATATAGAGCATTGTAAGCGTCTTGAAGATCATCTTCATTTTCATATTCACTACTCAGATTTTCTTCACTTGTTGAGTCATTATCTGAAAATGTGAATTTGGCTAAAGTCATAAGAGCTTTAACTTCCTTCCCTAACTCCGTTTCAGAATCTTCTAATTTAGAAGAAGCTTCAAAATCAGATGATTCATCCCATGTAGCCAACATACCCTTCTTCTTGGGTTTGTCCTTTTTAGGACATCTATTAGCTAAGTGCCCATATTCTTAACAGTTGTAACATTGACTATCTTTCAAAGATTTTCGAGTTTTGGGTCTAAACTTCGTTTTATCATTTGATTTTTGAAAATCAACCCTTTTCTTATTTTTGAAAATCTTGTAAAATTTCTTAGCTAAAAGAGTTATATCATCTTCTGAATCAGAATTTTCTTCTGAATTACATTTAGAGGATTTTAGAGCAATCGATTTTCCTTTAGGAGCTTTAAAGTTTAACTCGTAGGTTTGTAAAGAACCAACTAATTCTTCTACTTTCATACTATCCGTATCACGAAGTTCCTGGATAGCGGTTACTTTAGAATTGAACCATTCAGGAAGTGAGCGTAATATCTTTGCACACACTTTACTTTCTGGGATTTTATCGCCAAGACCCCACATTGAGTTTACAATGTCATTTAGTCTAGTGTAAAAGTCCATAAACATTTCATTTTCCTCCATATGAATTTCTTCAAATTTGGTTGTGAGGAGTTGGACTTTAGACTTTTTGACAATTGATGTACCCTCATGTGTCATTTCTAGTATATCCCAAGCTTGCTTTACAATATCACAGGATATGATTCTTTTGAACTCATTCGGTGATAGTGCGCAAGTGATTGCATTTAGTGCTTTAGCATTAGCATTATACTCACTTTTCTGAAGGGTGGTCCATAAATAATAAGCAGGTACAGACATAGTTTTTGAACCATCGAATTCAGTTACTTCAATGGTAGGAGTTTTCCATTCAGTCACTGTGATTCGCCACACACTCTCATCCATTGATTTTAGGAAGATCCTCATTCTGGCTTTCCAATAGGCATAGTTGGAGCCACCAAATGGTGGCGGCCTAGTGACTGAAAGGCTATCAAAATTTGACATATTTTTATATAGCTTAGATCGTTAGCTCAGGAAATAAATTGAAAATAAAAAGCAATATGAACGAGCTATTAGGCTTTGATACCACTTGAAAAGGCCTAGCTATATGTCCTAGAGGGAGGGTGAATAGGACTATGCCAAATAAAACTTATAACAGTGGAATTAAAACAAATATGATAACCAAACTAACACACAATGCAGGAAAGTAAAATAACCTCAAAATTCAGATCTTGAGAGGTTGATACAAATGTTGTTCTAAGGACAACCTTTCACCAAAAACCAGAGTTTATGGTAGGACAACCTTATTTCTAGAAAGATCTTTGTATCAAATCTCAAACCAAAGAGGAATACAAAATTAAGCACAAACTGAAATAAATTGTAATCACAAATGTATTGTTCTAGGGACAGCCATACACCATAAAAATAGCAGGGCAACCTTGCTAGAACAACTTTTAAAGGAAATTGAATTTCAAGCAGATAAAGGAATAGTAGAAAGTAAATTCTAAACTATTACAAAATTCCCACAATGCTTAAATTAAATGATTACAACATTCACCACCATACATACATCCCAAAAATGAATATTAAAGATTAGAAATGTAAATCATTCAACCACAACACAAGGGATTATAGTGGTTCGCCTGTGTGTTCACCAACTGTTAAACAACAGCCACACAGAATGCTACTCCACTCTTAATATCCTCACACAGGGGATATTAGCATTCACTAACAAAATAGGTTTTCACAAGTTCACCCAAAACCTTTACAATTGTGTCTTTGTCTGTGGGCTTACACAATTAAAAAAAAAAAACCCACTTCTGAGTGTTCCTGGCTCTCCTTAGATAACCAATACAACAAGATTTTTCTGGAAAATCTTGAAAGAAACCAAAACATAAAGGAATTTACAATTAAATGTAAAATACCTGATTATCTCCTTCGTTGTAGCAGCCCGGTAGAATCAAATCAGAGTAAACAATTGAATGTCCAAGTTCAATGTCCAGTACTCAATTACAATGGTTCTAGTTATAATAGATTTTAAATTAAATCAACTAAGGCTTGCCTTAATTGATTTTGATTCCAAAGAAAAGGAATAACAATTCCTCTTATCAAATTAGATTGGAATAGCAGAAACAAAATCAATTATGTAAAGCTAAAGAAAGAGAATATAAAATAAGCACACTTAGCTTAGATGGAGCACAGAATTATATCTCAGAAGTTTGACGAAGATTGGCTTGAATGGATTAATTAATTCACCCCTTCTTCTGAGATTCGTGTTCAAGTTATAGGTGAGCAGATCACGTCTTCGACTAGTCTAGGGAGCTCTTCGACTAGTCGAAGAAGTAACAGATTCGAAAAAAAACGGGCGCGATAAGCTTTGACCGTTCTACAACTGGTCGAAGGTCTCCTTCGACTGGTCGAAGACCCTGTAAATATTTGCTGGACTTTGAGTCGAAGTTATTCAACCGGTCGACAATGCAGTCGATACTATTCCTTCGACTGGTCGAAGAGAATCCTAGACTGGTCGAAGGCTAACTGAAAATATCCAAATTTTATAACAACCTTACGACAGATCGAGGAAATTCTTAGACTGGTCGAAGTAAGGCTAGGACTAGTCGAAGAAAGCCTAAGAAATGTCTTCAGACGGCCTAAACGCATGTGACATATACATATGACTTATGTATCCAAAGTTGGCCTACTTCTAAGGTCAACCTATGGTCAATCAAACCTCAACTAGAAGTAAGGACATTGAAACATTAGGAACAAGTGACCTTGAAGTTTAAACCTTGATGTCTTGATGTAGTTCAATCTTGAAATCTTGATGTAGCTCAGCCTTGAAAGTCTCTTGTGTTCTTTATGAACTGCCTTGTACACTTCTTGAATCATACATTCTGATTTGTCTTGTGAGCAGTACATACAGTCAAGATTGATCTTTGTACTTGAGAGCTTTACTTGTGATCTTTACTTGTTTATGAATGTTGATCTTTTGAGAGAGCGTCACTTATCCAAGTTATATAACAGTGATTTTGGCATCACAAATTTGACAACCGACAGGGATAAAGACTATGGCACTTACACAAACTGAAATCTTCCATGTAGTATAATTCCCCCTCTTAGTACCACGTCCAATTATCTCCTTGGTGAGAATATATTGAATAAGACAAAAATCGGAAAACATTAGCACCACACAATTTAGATCTGTAGTAACTTGGCTAACAGATAATAGTTTGTGAGATAAAGAGGGAACAGGCAGAGTGTTAGGTAAATGAAGAGAGGATTACAGATCCGGCTCCTGTGACAGGTGAGGTCATTTCATTAGCATTTGCAATGCTGGTGCGCCTTGGAGGTGAGTGATGGGAGAAATCTGTGGGATCAAACGTCATATGATCTGTGGCCCCAGAGTTAAGGAGCTAATCACTACTGTCCACATCATGATGACGACTAAGCAAGGCATGACAAATGTTACCTGGATCCGCAGGAGAGAAGTCCGATTTAGGTGAGGCAGTGGGCGGGATGAGAGAGAGATAAGGTTCGGCTGCTGCCACAGCAGCCTTTCCCGCGTCTTCAGTCGTACCATCTCATTTTTTTCTGGCTTGAAGCTCGTGCCACCAATCGGGGTACCCATGCAACCGGAAGCATTTTTCACGTGTATGCTTCGTATTGCCACAATGAGAGCATTTGAGACCATCGGATGAGGTACGGGCTTTAGAGGAAGATTTCCCAGTATGCTGAGAAGTCGATCTAGACAGTCCAAGCTTTAAGTCTTTCGAAGCAAGCACCGCCCCTGGAGGTGGTTTGTGGTCGCCAGCGTTCATCACCACCTGGCGAAGAGCCTCCCTGCGGACATGGGCATACGCTTGCTCCACGGTGGGAAACGGGTGCATCTGCAACATGTCGCTGTGAATATTGTCCAACCTGTCATCAAGACCATCCAAGAATACATAGACCCGATCTTCTTGGAGAAGATTATGATAACGTTCAATATCGGCAGAGCACTCCATCAAATTGGGACGTCGAAAATCAATCTCATGCTAGAGGCCTTGCAAATTGGTGTAGTATTTTTCCAGGGAGCCACCTGCTTAGCGAAGACGTGAGACGTGCCGCAGGAGATCATAGACTTGAGAGGTATCGCCACCATCAAAATAGGTGGTAGCAACTAAATCCCAAACCATTTTGGCCATGCGAAATTGAATGAAATTGCCGATTAACGCCCAGTCCATGGAGTTAATTAGCCATCCTTTGACAATGGCGTTGTCAGTACGCCCTTTTGCGGAAGAAAAAATCGGTGGGAGATGGCGGAGGTAACTCACCATTGATGTAGCCCAACTTGTCTTTACCGGAGATGTACATCTCAACAACTTGAGACCATAAAGCATAGTTAGAACCATCTAACTTGATGCTAATCGGGATAGCCGCGGGTTCAGAAAGCACGATCGGAACTTGAGCTTTAGACAGAGCTTTGGCCATTTTTGTGGTGAATATTTCAGAGAGGAGTGTATTATGGTCGATGGAAGAGTCACCGTACTTCGTCGGGATTTTGGTGTCTCCCATATGTAAAGGTAGCAGCAGAAGGAGGCTATAAACAAGGGTTAGACGTAAACCAAGAGCCAGAAATCGACTAGCTTTGATACCATGTCAGATTTTCTATTATCGTATTTCTTTCATTCTTTCTTTATAGAGATATTGTACAAATATATAGGGAGATTAGCAACCCTATTCTTAGCTATACATAGATATTATACAATCACGAATATAATCTTTCTGATTTTCTCTTAATTGATAACTCATTGATTGATTTGACAACTCACATCAACACGATGAACGTGATGCCTCGAATTCTAAATTGATCTGACGAATGGATTCCTCATAGGATCAAACCCTTGAATTGATCAAGTTTATAAAAGCATGAGAAATGGAGTAGAAATCCTAAAATTTCTGAAAAGTGAATCACGTAACAAACAGAACATGTCCGACTTCGATTGATCGATTGAAGGGTTCGATCAATCGAAAATGTTGATTTTTATCGTCAACTGTTTTTGTCCGACGAGCACATTGATTTAATTCGACCAAGCTTTATCAATTGACAAGTAGGGTTTGATCGATTGAAGATTGCCAAAAGTGTCCAGAGACTTGAAGAACTAAATTTGGGTTTTATTGATCCATGGTCGAGCAATCGGAAGATCGATTGAGGACGCTTGAGCTATCTTGATCGATCGACTACATCAATCGATAGTCCCTATTGTTTTCCAAATTTTAAATTTAAGAATTAATGATGGGTCACGTGAAGCACCGACAATTCTTACATAACTGGCGATTTGTGTTGGCTACCAATAAAAATACGCCGGGAATACTATAATTTCTTGTAGTGCCTTCTCCCCCTTCATCTTGAGATCGGTCCTCTAAAATTTTAAAGAACGATTCTCTTTCATCATTGAAGAAAGTATGTGGAAAGGATTTTATATTCCTGAGATCTAGTGGAAGAAATGGGCCTCTCACCTATCAAGAGCTCCATAAAAGCTATGCTCAAGCCATATACATCGCTCTTTGTTATTAATTGGCTCTGGATCTAAGTATATCCCCATGTCCCCATTACCAATGTCATTACTTGAGTCTATCTAGCTTAACCAACCTTGAAGATCCAAAATCCGACACTTTTGCTGTAAAATTATTGTCCAAAAGTACGTTGGCTGACTTGACATCCCTATAAAAGATGGGTGCGGAAGTTATGAAGTGTAAATAGTAAAGTGCCCCTGCAGTTTCTGTAGCAATCCTTAGATAGTTTTCTAAGGAAAGTGATGATAAATATGTTGGGTCTAAAACCCAACTTCTTGCTGACGTGTGGCTGCAGCCACCATAAAAAGCAAAAAACTGAAACTTTTTGAAGAGGAAGAGAGAATTGTTGCTGTATTGGAATAAATGAAAACGTATAACACTGTTGCCTTTTATAGGCTTTCTTATTCTGTAAAATGACTAATTTATCCCTGTCTAGATTCATCATAGGGACAGCTAAAGAAAGAAAAAAAATTCAAAGAGAAAATTCAGAAAATATCTACCATTATCTTCACCCAACTAATACTCTAAATTTAGAAAAAAAAATCCAACAACACAGATAGCATACACGGTTCTCACACGTATGCACAGCTGGCTCACAATATCACGATTTTGGATTTGCACAAATCCACTACCATGTCCAACACTCTCCTTCAAACCAAAACTAGCTTCATTCCGAGCATCGTTCTTAGTCGTTTGAATGCATCTGTCGGCAATGCCTTTGTGAAAATATCCACCACCTGTTCCGTAGTACAATACTCTAATTTCATCATTTTCTGCTTCACATGATCTCTCAGAAAATGGTATCGGGTATCAATGTGTTTGCTTCTTCCATGTTGCACTGGATTTTTGGCTAGCTCAATTGCCGACTTGTTATCCACATATATGACTGTGGATTCTTCCTGCGGATGCTTCAACTCCTTTAGCAGGTTTCCCAACCAAATTCCCTCATAGACGGTGGATAATGCGGCCATGTACTATGCTTCACATGTGGACAGGGCGACCACAATCTACTTCTTCGAATTTCATGGAAAGCAGTCGTTCTGAGATAGAATACATAGCTTATGGTGCTCTTTCTCTCATCTTGGTCACCTCCCCAATCACTGTCTGAGTATCCATATAGCATTTCTTTATCATCGTATGAATAAAAGAGACTGAATTCAATAGTCCCTTTGATATACCTCAATACTCGTTTTGCAGCTAGCCAGTGTGACTCTTTCGGGGCTTCCATATACCGGCTTAGAAGCCCAACACTGTAGATTATATCTGGCATAGTGATTGTGAGGTATCTTAAGCTTCCGATTAGGCTCTTGAATAGGGTTGAGTCGACGTTTCTTCCTTCTCTATCTTTTGTGAGCTTCAAGCCTATTGTAACAGGTGTATTTACAGCTTTACAGTCGACCATCTAAAACTTCTCAAGAAGTTTTTTAGTGTACTTCTTCTGGGATATGTAAATGTCGTCAACTTGTTGCTTCACTTTAATGCCCAAGAAAAAGGACATCAATCCACCATCAGTCATCTCGAATTCTTTAAACATAGCCTGCTTGAGTTCTTCAAACATCGCCTGACTGTTCCCAGTGAACAGCAGATCATCAACATATAAACAAGCGATAAGCATATCACCACGGGCATTCTTCTTTGTATAGACGGCATGCTCATATGGACATTTGACGAAACCATTCTCTTGAAGATAACTGTCGATCCGTGCATTCCAAGCACAAGGAGCTTGCTTCAACCCATACAGGGCTTTCTTCGGCTAATACACCTTGTGTTCCTCCCCTTGCATGGTGAAGCCTTTAGGCTGGTCAATGTAAACTTCTTCTTCAAGTACCCCATTTAGGAATGCAAATTTCATATCCAGTTGGTAAATCAACCAACTGTGATGAGTTGCAAGGGAGATAATCATTCTTACAGTGTTAAGGAGAGCAACTTAGGCGAAAACTTCGTCATAGTTTACCCCATATTTATGTTTGTAACCTTTTGCTATGAGCCTTGCTTTATATCGTTCGAACTTACCATCGGCATTTCGCTTGATTTTGTACACCTATTTAAGGCCAATGGTCTTCTGGCTTTTGGGGAGTAAGGTCAACTCTCATGTTCGATTCTTCTCGATGGCATGAATCTCTTCTTCCATAGCCCTTCTCCAACATTTTTCATTCACAACTTCCTCGAATGTGAGAGGTTCGTGGTCCGCATATAGGCAGAGTAAATTCACTTCCTCAGTTTCTGCATAGATGTTGTTGAGGTTTCTCATTTTAATAGGAGTCAAGGGTGAAGGAGAATCGGATGAAGATGTGCTAGATGAATTCTGATTTGATGAAGTACTTCTAGGAGAGATGGAGCGTACTCCTGGACTTCTGCAATCCAAAGGGGGCGATGTGGGTGTCTGCTCTTGCTTCTCACATATCTCTTCTTCGTATTCTTCGACCTTGACCTGCTTTTATTTGGCCAAGTTTCCCTCATTCCATTTTCATGCTTCTTCCTCACAAAATACCACATCTTTACTCACCACCAGCTTATTGGTTAGTGGGTTGTAAGCTTGTATGCCCTTGACTCTTCGCTATATCTGATGAAGATGCACTTCTCGCCACGATCATCAAGCTTTTTCCTTCTTGCTTCTGGAACTTGAGCATAGAAGACATACCCAAAGATCTTAAGGTGCGCCACACTCGGCTTGTATCTACTCCATGCTTCCTGTAGTGTCTGAAATCTGACACTCTTGATTGGACACCTACGGAGCAGATAGGCAGTACATGCAACTGCCTCTGCCCAAAAATTCTTTGGCAGACGTTTCTCCTTCAGCATAGTCCTCGTCATATCGAGGATGGTGCGGTTCTTCCATTCTGCAATTCTATTTTGTTGTGGCGTATACGCTGCAGTGTGTTGTTGCTTAATGCCATGTTCCCTGCAATATTCTCAAAAAGCATTTGAGGTGTACTCCCCACCACTGTCAGATCGGAGGGTTTTGATTTTAAGACCACTTTCTTTTTCAACAAAGGCCTTAAAATTTTTGAAAATAATAAAAGCAGCAGACTTCTCTTTGATTACATACACCCACAATTTTCTACTGAAATTGTCAATGAAGGTAATAAAGTATTTATTACCACCAAGAGAGATTGGCTCTAATGGTCCACAGATGTCAGTGTGAACCAACTGCAACAGTTCTCTTGCTCTTCGGGATACTCCACTCAGAAAGGAGTTCCTTTATTATTTTCCAAGTGTGCATGCCTCACACACGTTCTGGAGCTTCAATAGCAGGTAAGCCATGCACCATGCTTGATGAAGACAGAAGTTTCAGGCCACTGAAATTTAGATGGCTAAAACGAAGATGCCACATCCAGGAATCTTTCTTTGCTTTTCCCTAAAAACACTTCTCAAGCATTGTGTTTATATCACTACACCAAAACAGTGAAAAAAGGACGGTCCAAAACCGTCTCAAATGACCAAAAAGGACGGTCATGGACCGTCGTATAGGCAGTCAAATTTTGACGTGTCCTATTACTTAAAGGATGGTTGAAAACCGTCATTCTTATTGACAAAAAAATCGCATGGACCGTCCTAAAAAGGATCATAGATCGTCCTTAAAATAATGGTCATCATAAACGGTCTCTTATGAGCCCAAAAAGGACGGCCATGGACCGTCCTTTAAAAGGACTGTCATGGACCGTCCTTAAAAAAGACTGTCATGAACCATCTCTTATGGGCCTTCAAAGGACGGCGATAGACCGTTCTTTAAACGAACGGTCATGGACCGTCATGGACCGTCTCGTATGAGCCTTTAAAGGATGGTTATAGACTGTCCTTTAAAAGGACTGCTATGGGCCGTCTCTTATGACCCTTAAAGGACTTCAAATTTGACCTGTTACAGTCTTCTTCCTGATATACACCTGTTATACAATATATTTCATCTCATTCACATTCACATCCATCTAAACCCAAACTACGTAAATCCATCCAAACACACAATCTTCCTAATATACACCTGTTATACAATATATCTCATCACATTCATATTCACATCCATCTAAACCCAAACTACGTAAATCCATCCAAACACACAATCTTCCTGATATACACCTGTTATACAATATATTTCATCACATTCACATTCACATCCATCTAAACCCAAACTACGTAAATCCATCCAAACACAATCTTATCCACATTACATTCATCCACGCATAATACATATAAGTTTAACTTCATAAGTAAAAAAACAATCTTATCCACATTTCATCACATTCACATCCATCTAAACCTAAACTACGTAAATCCATCCAAACATAAACTACATCCATCCAAACACAAACAATCTTATTCACATTACATTCATCCACGCATAATACATATAAATAAGTTTAGGTTTAGGTTAGGTTATAAGCTATAGGTTTAGGGAATTGAGAATAGGTTAAGGTTTAGGAAATCGGGTTCGGGTTCAGGATCGGGTTCAAGTTTGGGTTTTCAAGTTTAGGTTTAGGTTTAGGTTAGGGAGTTGAGATTAGGATTAGGTGTAGGTGTAGGTTTAGGGATTTGAGAATAGGTTAAGGTTTAGGTTTAAGAATCTGGTTCGGGTTCGGGATTGGGTTTAGGTTTGGGTTTTCAAGTTTAGGTTTAGGTTTAGGTTTAGGTTAGGGAGTTTAGATTAGGATTAGGTTTAGGTTTAAGTTTAGGTTTAGGAAATCGGGTTCGGGTTCGGGCTCGGGTTTAGGTTTGGGTTTTCAAGTTTAGGTTTAGGTTTAGGTTAGGGAGTTTAGATTAGGATTAGGTGTACGTGTAGGTTTAGGAATTTGAGAGTAGGTTAAGGTTTAGGTTTAGGTTTAGGTTTAGGTTTAGGTTATAAGCTATAGGTTTAGGGAATTGAGAATAGGTTAAGGTTTAGGTTTAGGAAATCGGGTTCGGGTTCGGGATCCGGTTTAGGTTTAGGTTAGGGAGTTGAGATTAGGATTAGGTGTAAGTGTAGGTTTAGGGATTTGAGAATATATTTAGGTTATAGGTTATAGGTTCGGTTTAGGTTTAGGTTATAGGTTATAGGTTCGGGTTTAGGTTTAGGTTATAGGTTATAGGTTCGGGTTTAGGTTTAGGTTAAGGTTAAGGGTTTAAGTTTAGGTTATAAGCTATAGTTTTAGGGAATGAGAATAGGTTAAGGTTTAGGTTTAGGAAATCGGGTTTGGGTTCGGGATCGGGTTTAAGTTTGGGTTTTCAAGTTTAGGTTTAGGTTTAGGTTAGGAGTTGAGATTAGGGTTAGGTGTAGGATTAGGTTTAGGGATTTGAAAATAGGTTAAGGTTAAGGTTTAAGAATTCGGGTTCGGGTTCGGGATTGGGTTTAGGTTTGGGTTTTCAAGTTTAGGTTTAGGTTTAGGTTAGGGAGTTTAGATTAGGATTAGGTGTAGGTTAAGGTTTAGGGATTTGAGAATAGGTTAAGGTTTAGGTTTAGGAAATCGGGTTCGGGTTCTGGATCGAGTTTAGGTTTGGGTTTTCAAGTTTAGGTTTAGGTTTAGGTTAGGGAGTTTAGATTAGGATTAGTTGTAGGTGTAGGTTTAGGAATTTGAGAATAGGTTAGGGTTTAAGTTTAGATTTAGGTTATAAGCTATAGGTTTAGGGAATGAGAATAGGTTAAGGTATAGGTTTAGGAAATCGGGTTCGGGTTTAGGTTTGGGTTTTCAAGTTTAGGTTTAGGTTTAGGTTAGGGAGTTGAGATTAGGATTAGGTGTAGGTGTAGGTGTAGGTTTAGGGATTTGAGAATATATTTAGGTTATAGGTTATAGGTTCAGGTTTAGGTTTAGGTTAAGCTTAAGGTTTAGGTTTAGGTTATAAGCTATAGGTTTAGGGAATTGAGAATAGGCTAAGGTTTAGGTTTAGGAAATCGGGTTCGGGTTCGGGATCGGATTTAGGTTTGGGTTTTCAAGTTTAGGTTTAAGTTTAGGTTATGGAGTTGAGATTAGGATTAGGAGTAGGTTTAGGTTTAGGTTTAGGGATTTGAAAATAGGTTAAGGTTTAGGTTTAAGAATTCGGGTTCGGGTTCTTGATTGGGTTTAGGTTTGGGTTTTCAAGTTTAGGTTTAGGTTTAGGTTAGGGAGTTTAGATTAGGATTACGTGTAGGTTTAGGTTTAGGGATTTGAGAATAGGTTAAGGTTTAGGTTTAGGAAATCGGGTTCGGGTTCGAGATAGGGTTTTAGGTTGGGTTTTCAAGTTAGGTTTAGGTTTAAGTTAGGGAGTTGAGATTAGGATTAAGTGTAGGTTTAGGTTTAGGGATTTGAAAATAGGTTAAGGTTTAGGTTTAGGAATTCGGGTTTAGGTTCGGGATTAGGTTTAGGTTTGGGTTTTCAAGTTTAGGTTTAGGTTTAGGTTAGGGAGTTTAGATTAGGATTAGGTGTAGGTTTAGGTTTAGGGATTTGAGAACGAGGTTAAGGTTTAGGTTTAGGAAATCGGGTTCGGGTTTGGGATCAGCTTTAGGTTTGGGTTTTCAAGTTTAGGTTTAGGTTTAGGTTAGGGAATTGAGATTAGGATTAGTTGTAGGTTTAGGTTTAGAGATTTGAGAATACATTTAGGTTTTAGGTCATAGGTTTTGGTTTAGGTTAAGGTTATAGGTTTAGGTTTAGGTTTACGTTATAAGTTATAGGTTTAAGGAATGAGAATAGGTTAAGGTTTAAGTTTAGGGAATCGGGTTCGGGTTCGGGATCGGGTTTATGTTTGGGTTTTCAAGTTTTGGTTTAGGTTTAGGTTAGGGAGTTGAGATTAGGATTAGGTGTAGGTTTAGGTTTAGGGATTTGAGAATACATTTAGGTTTTAGGTCATAGGTTTAGGTTTTAGGCTTAGGTTTAGGTTATAGGTTTAGGTTTAGGTTATAAGTGTAGGTTATAGGTTTAGGTTTAGGTTATAGGTTAAGGTTTAGGTTTAGGTTTAGGTTAAGGTTTAGGTTTAGGTTATAAGCTATAGGTTTAGGGAATTGAGAATAGGTTAAGGTTTAGGTTTAGGAAATCGGGTTCGGGTTCGGGATCCGGTTTAGGTTTAGGTTAGGGAGTTGAGATTAGGATTAGGTGTAAGTGTAGGTTTAAGGATTTGAGAATATATTTAGGTTTTAGGTTTAAGTTATAGGTTATAGGTTCAGGTTTAGGTTTAGGTTTAGGTTTAGGTTAAGGTTTAGGTTTAGGTTATAAGCTATAGGTTTAGGGAATTGAGAATAGGTTAAGGTTTAGGTTTAGGAAATCGGTTCGGGTTCGAGATCGGGTTTAGGTTTGGGTTTTCAAGTTTAGGTTTAGGTTAGGGAGTTAAGATTAGGATAAGGTGTAGGTTTAGGTTTAGGGATTTGAAAATAGGTTAAGGTTTAGGTTTAAGAATCGGGTTCGGGTTCGGGATTGGGTTTAGGTTTGAGTTTTCAAGTTTAGGTTTAGGTTTAGGTTAGGCAATTTAGATTAGGATTAGGTGTAGGTTTAAGTTTGGGGATTTGAGAATAGGTTAAGGTTTAGGTTTAAGAAATTGGGTTTGGGTTAAGGATCGGGTTTTAGGTTTGGGTTTTCAAGTTTAGGTTTAGGTTTAGGTTAGGGAGTTGAGATTAGGATTAGGTGTAGGTTTAGGTTTAGGGATTTGAGAATACATTTAGGTTTTAGGTCATAGGTTTTGGTTTAGGTTAAGGTTATAGGTTTAGGTTAAGGTTTAGGTTTAGGTTTAGGGATTTGAGAATACATTTAGGTTTTAGGTCATAGGTTTTGGTTTAGGTTAAGGTTATAGGTTTAGGTTAAGGTTTAGGTTTAGGTTTAAGTTTAGGTTATAAGCTATAGGTTTAGGGAATCAAGAATAGGTTAAGGTTTAGGTTTAGGAAATCAGGTTTGGGTTCGGGATCGGGTTTAGGTGTAGATTTAGGTTTAGGGAATTGAAAATAGGTTAAGGTTTAGGTTTAGGAATTCGGGTTCGGGTTCGGGATTGGGTTTAGGTTTGGGCTTTCAAGTTTAGTTTAGGTTTAGGTTAGGGAGTTTAGATTAGGATTAGGTGCGGTTTTAGGTTTAGGGATTTGAGAATAGGTTAAGGTTTAGGTTTAGAAATCGGGTTCGGATTCTGGATCGGGTTTTAGGTTTGGGTTTTCAAGTTTAGGTTTAGGTTTAGGTTAAGGAGTTGAGATTAGGATTAGGTGTAGGTTTAGGTTTAGAGATTTAAGAATACATTTTGGCTTTAGGTCATAGGTTTTGGTTTAGGTTAAGGTTTAGGTTTAGGTTATGAGCTATAGGTTTAGGGAATTTAGAATAGGTTAAGGTTTAGGTTTAGGAATCGGGTTTGGGTTCTGGATCGGGTTTAGGTTTGGGTTTTCAAGTTTAGGTTTAGGTTTAGGTTAGGGAGTTGAGATTAGGATTAGGTGTAGGTTTAGGTTTAGGGATTTGAGAATACATTTAGGTTTTAGGCTTTGGTTTAGGTTATAGGTTTAGGTTTAGGTTATAAGTGTAGGTTATAGGTTTAGGTTTAGGTTAGGTTATAGGTTAAGGTTTAGGGGTTGAGAATAGGTTAAGGGTTAAGTTTAGGAAATCGGGTTCGGGTTCTGGATCGGGTTTAGGTTTGGGTTTTCAAGTTAGGTTTAGGTTTAGGTTAGGGAGTTGAGATTAGGATTAGGTATAGGTTTAGGTTTAGGGAATTGAGAATAGGTTAAGGTTAGGTTTAGGAAATCGGGATCGAGTTTAGGTTTTGGGTTTTCAAGTTTAGGTTTAGGTTTAGGTTAGGAGTTGAGATTAGGATTAGGTGTAGGTTTAGGTTTAGGGATTTGAGAATACATTTAGGTTTTAGGTTATTGGTTAAGGTTTAGGTTTTAGGTTCGGAGTTAGGTCATAGGTTTAGGTTTTAGGCTTAGGTTTAGGTTATAAGTTTAGGTTTAGGTTTAGGTTATAAGTGTAGGTTATGTAGGTTATAGGTTTAGGCTTAAGTTAGGTTATAGGTTAAGGTTTAGTGGAATTGAGAATAGGTTAAAGTTTAGGTTTAGGAAATCAGTTTGGGTTCGGGATCTGGTTTAGGTTTGGGTTTTCAAGTTAGGTTTAGGTTTAGGTTAGGGAGTTGAGATTAGGATTAGGTGTAGGTTTAGGTTTAGGGATTTGAAAATAGGTTAAGGTTTAGGTTTAGGAATTCGGGTTCGGGTTCGGGATTGGGTTTAAGTTTGGATTTTCAAGGTTAGGTTTAGGTTTAGGTTAGGGAGTTTAGATTAGGATTAGGTGCGAGATTAGGTTTAGGGATTTGAGAATAGGTTAAGGTTTAGGTTTAGGAAATCGGGTTCGAGTTTGGGATCGGGTTTTAGTTTGGGTTTTCAATTTTAGGTTTAGGTTTAGGTTAGGGAGTTGAGATTAGGATTAGGTGTAGGTTTAGGTTTAGAGATTTGAGAATACATTTAGGTTTTAGGTCATAGGTTTTGGTTTAGGTTAAGGTTATAGGTTTAGGTTAAGGTTTAGGTTTAGTTTATAAGCTATAGGTTTAGGGAATTGAGAATAGGTTAAGGTTTAGGTTTAGGGAATCGGGTTTGGGTTCTGGATCGGGTTTAGGTTTGGTTTTTCAAGTTTAGGTTTAGGTTTAGGTTAGGGAGTTGAGATTAGGATTAGGTGTAGGTTTAGGTTTAGGGATTTGAAAATAGGTTAAGGTTTAGGTTTAGAATTGGGTTCGGGTTCGGGATTGGGTTTAGGTTTGGGCTTTCAAGTTTAAGTTTAGGTTTAGGTTAGGGAGTTTAGATTAGGATTAGGTGTAGGTTTAGGTTTAGGAATTTGAGAATAGGTTAAGGTTTAGGTTTAGGTTTAGGTTATAAGCTATAGGTTTAGGGAATTGAGAATAGGTTAAGGTTTAGGTTTAGGAAATCGGGTTCGAGTTCGGGTTCGAGATCGGGTTTAGGTTTGGGTTTTCGAATTTAGGTTTAGGTTTAGGTTAGGGAGTTGAGATTACGATTAGGTGTTGGTGTAGGTTTAGGATTTGAGAATATATTTATGTTTTAGGTTTAGGTTATAGGTTATAGGTTCGAGTTTAGGTTTAGGTTAAGGTTAAGGTTTAGGTTTAGGTTATAAGCTATAGGTTTAGGGAATTGAGAATAGGTTAAGGTTTAGGTTTAGAAATCGGGTCCCGGTTCGAGATCGGGTTTAGGTTTGGGTTTTCAAGTTTAGGTTTAGGTTTAGGTTAGGGAGTTGAGATTAGAATTAGGTGTAGGTTTAGGTTTAGGGATTTGAGTTTAGGTTATAGGTTTAGGATTAGGTTATAGGTTTAGCTTTTGGTTTAAGTTATAGGCTTAGGTTATAGGTTATAGGTTATATGTTTTGGTTAAGGTTTAGGAATTCGTGTTCGGGTTCGGGTTTAGGTTATAGGTTTTAGGATTTGAGAATAGTTTTAGGTTATAAGTATAGGTTTAGGTTAGGTTATAGGTTAAGGTTTGAGGATTTGAGAATAGTTTTAGGTTATATGTAAGGTTTTAGGTTTAGGTATAGGCTTAAGTTATAGGTTATAGGTTATATGTTTAGGTTAAGGTTTAGGAATTCGGGTTCGTGTTACTTTTAGGTTATAGGTTTTGGGATTTGAGAATAGTTTTAGGTTATAAGTATAGGTTTAAGTTAGGTTATAGGTTAAGGTTTAAGGATTTGAGAATAGTTTTAGGGTATAAGTAAGGTTTTAGGTTTAGGTATAGCTTAAGTTATAGGTTATAGGTTATATGTTTAGGTTAAGGTTTAGGAATTTGGGTTCGGGTTTGGGTTTGGGTTCGGGTTTAGGTTATAGGTTTTGATTTTGGTTTTGGTTTTGGTTATAGGTTTTGGTTTAGGTTAAGGTTTAGGTTTAGGTTATAGGTTATGGGATTTGAGAATGGGTTCGGGTTTAGGTTATAGGTTTTTGTTTTGGTTATAGGTTTTGGTTTAGGTTATAGGTTTAGGTTTAGGTTACAGTGTTTTGGGACTTGAGAATAGGTTTAGGTTTAGGTTAAGGTCATAAGTTTAGGTTTAGGAAATCGGGATCTGGGTTCGGGTTGAGTTCGGGTTTAGTTTTGGGTTTTCAAGTTTAGGTTTAGGTTTAGGTTAGGGAGTTGAGATTAGGATTAGGTGTAGGTTTAGGTTTAGGGATTTGAGAATACGTTAAGGTTTAGGTATAGAAAATGGGTTTGGGTTCGAGATCGGATTTACGTTTGGGTTTTAGGTTTAGGCTAAGCGTTTAGGGATTGAGATTTGGGTTCGGGATCGGGTTTAGGTTTGGGTTTTCAAGTTTATGTCTAGGTTTAGGTTAGGGAGTTGAGATTAGGATTAGGTGTAGGTTTAAGTTTAGGGATTTGAGAATACGTTAAGGTTTAGGTATAGGAAATTAGGTTTGGGTTCGAGATCGGGTTTACGTTTGGGTTTTAGGTTTAGGCTAAGGGTTTAGGGATTCGATTTGGGTTCGGGATCGGGTTTGGGTTTAGGTTTAGGTTTTACGTTTAGGTTAAGGTTACTGAGTTGAGGTTATAGGTTTAGGTTTAGGTTTAGGTTATAAGTGTAAGTTATAGGTTACGCTTTAGGAATTGAGAATAGGTTAAGGTTTAGGTTTAGGAAATCGGGTTTGGGTTTGGGTTTGTGTACGGATTTAGGTTTGGGTTTTCAAGTTTAGGTTTAGGTTAAGGAGTATATTAGGATTAGGTGTAGGTTTAGGTTTAGGGATTCTCTAGTATTATCTACTATTGAACCTAGTATTATCTACTACATACTAGTAACATACAACCAATATTGGGGCACCATACCATAAGCTACAAGAATTTCATGTCCCCCTAAACAAGGTATCCTCTATTGATAACATATATATATATATATTATAAGTTTTTTATTTTCATTTACATTCCCAAATACATTCATCATCCATCCAAGAAAATTGAAACAAGTACTATCAATCTATCTTATCTTACCGACCGCCTTATGTTTCTTTTCACCTTTGTAGCTCTCGTATTTGTTGCAGCTGCTAGTTCACTATTAGTAGTCTCCCTATAACCAAATCTTTGTGTAGTCCCTCCATTTGAAGCAGTGGCTGAAGTTACAAGAAATAGGACTGATTAGTCTTTCCATGTTTTGAAAAAAATCAAATTCTTTATTTTTTGCTGCAAGTCTACTTATAATTATCATTGGCTCTTAATCTATTTATAATGAAAATCTTAAATATCACCTGATAGTGCTCCTTTGATAAATGTCCTGTTTGGAACAAATAATTTGTTTTATCATAACTGTCCTGTTTGGAACAAATAATTTGTTTTATACATACATGTGTTTTATCATAAAACCATGCATGATGCATCCATACAAAAAAAATCAAATGGAAATTTGTTTTATATAAACAGATTTTTTTGTTATAGGTTTAGGTTTTAGGTTATAGGTTAAGGTTTAGGTTTTAGGTTTAGGTTAAGGTTAGGTTATACGTTATAAGTTTAGGTTATAGGTTATAGGTTAAGGTTTTAGGTCATAGGTTTTGGTTTAGGTTAAGGTTATAGGTTTAGGTTTAGGTTATAAGCTATAGGTTTAGGGAATTGAGAATAGGTTAAGGTTTAGGTTTAGGAAATCGGGTTTGGGTTCGAGATCGGGTTTAGGTTTGGGTTTTCAAGTTTAGGTTTAGATTTAGGTTTAGGTTAGGGAGTTGAGATTAGGATTAGGTGTAGGTTTAGGTTTAGGTTTAGGGATTTGAGAATACATTTAGGTTTTAGGTTTAGGTTTAGGTTAGGTTAGGTTAAGGTTTAGGGAATTAAGTTTAGGTTATAGGTTAAGGTTATAGGTTAAGGTTTAGGTTATAGGTTAAGGTTTAGGTTTAGGTTATAGGTTTTGGGATGTGAGAATAGGTTTAGGTTAAGGTTATAAGTTTAGGTTAAGGTTATAAGTATAGGTTTAGGTTATAGGTTAAGGTTTAAGTTTAGGTTATAAGTATAGCTTTTGGGATTTGAGAATAGGTTTAGGTTTAGGTTTAGGTTTAGGTTATAAGTTTAGGTAATTGAGAATAGGTTTAGGTTATAGGTTTAGGGTGTGGTTTAGGTTATAAGTATAGCTTTTTCAAATATATATAACAATCATTTGAAAAAGAAGCTTGCATAACACAACTACAGGCCTTAGCTAAAGAATCTTTGAAATTTTCCATAGCTAAAGAATCTTTGATATTTTCCATACCTAAAGAATCTTCAAAAAATGATTCATTACATGCCCGATTCAATTCTTGAATTTTGAACTCTCTAGACTAGTTTTTTTCTTTTTCTTTTTATTTTTCCTTTTTTGGGTCATGAATGAATGTCAGATGAGGAATTTCATTTCGATGAAGTCTCGTCTAAAACAAATAAGATACATCAGAATGAGGATTTCTCAAAATAGCCAATAGGACGAGGTCAAAACTGAACATGAAATTGAGACCACAAGCTAAAGGTTTCCTATCATGGAAACAAGGGATGGATGCATGAGGAATGGGGTTGCCATTTAAAACCATGCTGGCATCTGTGACTCATAAGAACCGAACAATCCATGTCGGATAAGAAGAAATGAATAAAAATTACCCATATTAGAGCTATTTGAACAGATTCTTTGATAACATCACCAAGTTGGCCAGTGAGATGCAAATCACCCTTTCCCACCATTGATGTGGCCTCAACGAACTGGACGTCTCCACCAAAGGAGGTCCAGGCAAGCCCAACTGATGCTCCAGGAGTTGTCATACGTTCTGCAGTTTCTCCGTCATCAAACCTTGGAGGTTGCATACCAGTGTCAATACAGAATATATACCATCAGATTTGTTCACCATATGAATGAAAAAACATAAACTTGACACATTAGCATAAAGATAAAATTTCATAAAAGAGGCTCTTGACTAACAAGAAAAAAGATATATTACCCCCAGTATCTTTTCCAGCATAGCCTCATCTACAACCAATGCTAGGGTACTCCTAAGAGCATTTGATATTTCATGTCCGTTAACACCCATTGGAATGACTTCCATTTCAACTTCAAAGACCATCTGCAAGTCTTGTATCAAGAAGTCATTCTGCCATCGGTATACATCTTTGTTGACTGAACTTTGCACATTCTTGCTCGAATGCTTTGACAAGAAAGCCTTACACGAGCCAGGGCGACTAAGTTTCTCTCTAGATTTCGCACACCAGCTTCTTTAGTATATCTCTCAATCACAAGCTTCACCATATCCTACGACAATCACAAAGAAACATACATAGATCAAATGAGATTATATTAGCAGACATTTTTTCCTAATTTAGTAACACGGTCATCTGTAGACCAATGAAAAACTGTTCCATGAAAGAAAATTGGCAGGCAATCTTGAAAGAGTTGCAAACTACCAGTAACATTCTACTCCTAATGCCCTTTAACCCCATAACCAAGTATCCTATGCTAGCATGTACAGAGAGAACCTCAAATAGAGTATGCATGCACGCGCACACATTCTATTTAAAATGTTAGCAAGTGCAAAAGAATGGGAAGCAGGAGAGGGTGCAATGAGGCTAAATACTCTACAGATATGCATGCATGCGCACACATTCAAGGATACTGAGACAAATTCAATGACTATCTTTCCTAAGATGTTGATGCATCTCCAACATGCCAACATGTCAAGTATTTGTGATGCAGGATCATTCGACCTCCTACCTACTTTCTTGTCCATCCTCCTAAAAACCAAGCTAGGAAAGCAAGATGTTGTGGCTGTTTCTCGCCATGTAAAAATTATGGCAGTCAACTAGAGTAGGTACCAATTTTATTACAAAAAGCAGTATTAAAATTGTTCACTACTTTTCGATGTTAAAAAATATCAACGAGGCAACAATATTAAAATAGTTAACACCCAAAATCACATGAACAGCTTTTGAACTTCATGAGCATTGTTAAAGAAAATGTGAAGGATGTAAACATACTCCAAGAGTTCCACCATATTCATTTAGAACAATAGCCATATGAACCTTCCTATGCGGAACTCTCTCAGCAGATTCCACACAGACATTGAATCTGTGATATCATTCAAATTTCATCATTCATTTTGAAAAAAGAAGAAGAAGAAGAAGAAGAAGAGCTTTATGGAAATTTATAATGTAAAAGTGCAGTATAGCAGTCTTTCAGCATAATACGAGGCAGGGTAACCATCTGTTACTTCATTCAGCGCTTCTAAGGATAAACAATTATCACTTAGCATTAGATGTTATGGATGCTTCATTCTGAATCTGTGATATAAAATAAAATTGCAAAAACAACTTTACAGATAGCATGTAGCGAGTTTCTCAACTACATAATTAAATACAAATAAAAATTACCAGGTACAAAGTAGGTAGGCTTATGCACAATTTCTCCCACAGTAGAACTTTCTAATTTATCAACCTTCAAAAGCAGATTGATCAAATTGTCCCATGTCATAGAAAGAGTGGTAAACACTTACACTCCTAAACATATTGCAAGTAAGTCTCATGAGCACAAGTGAAATAAAAAAATCAAAACCATAGCAGAACTGACCTTTTCAACATAATTCAGTGTATCCATTGCATATGCAATACCCACTATATTGTCAACACGCTTTTCTTCGGAATGGCTCTCACAAGTGACAAACCCACCAGACTTTTCTTCGAAAATCTTTCCCATGAACTTCTTGTCATGGGAGCTAGGTAGGGCCACTGTAATGTTGATGAGAAATTCACCCCGTCCATTTTCTTTGCCAAATCATTTTAGGACACGAGCTAAAAAAATGAGATAGAATCAAAACTCAAGTGAACCATACGTATTGCAATTCCATCCCACCTAATCCCTTCTAATCCCATTGCCCAAACACGCCCCAAATCCCCAAATCCCTAAATCGATATTGAGATTGAGACAGATTGAGAGAGAGAGAGAGAGATACCTCACTGTCGTGAATGACCTTCAACCAAGCTTCAGAGAGAGAGAGAGAGGGAGGGCATGCGTGGGTAGGGCATTCGGCAACGGACCGCAAGAGACGGAGAGGGAGGGACGGATTGGGGAACAGAGACAGAGAGAGAGAGAGGGAGGCAAATGAGAGAGCTGGAGAAGATCGGGAGAGAGATAGGGTTAGGGAACGGAGAGAGAGAGAGAGAGAGAGAGAGAGAGAGAGAGAGAGAGAAAGAGAAAAGAGAGAGAGAGAGAGAGATGAAAAAAAATTGGGCGTGGCTCTTTTTTGAGCACGCGCCCAATGTTGGGAAACGATGGTCGGTGCTCTGTGGGACCCACCGTGATGTATGTGTTACATCCATGCCGTCCATCTATTTTTACAGATCATTTTATGATATGAGACCAAAAATGGGGTATATCCCAATCCCAAGTGGACCACATTACAGGAAACAGTGTTGAATAAGCGTGACCATTAAAAACATTTTGGGGGCCATAGAAGTTTTAGATCAAGCAGATTTTTGTTTTTTCCCTTAATCTAGGCATGTATGACCTAATCAACAGATTGGATGTCAAATAAATAGTACAGTGAGCCTTAGGAGGATTTTAATGGTGGATATCTAATCACTATTGTTTTCATGTGGTGTGGTCTACCTGAGATTTCTATCCCTCTAATTTTTTGGATCAAGCCCTAAATTATCAGTAAAAATGGATGAACGGAATGGATGAAATACATACATCATGGTGGGGCCCACAGATGGCTGGTGGTAGGGGGAGTAGCCAATCTGTCTTCTGTGCTGGGTCCACTGGAACTTTGGGTTTAACTCGTTCTTTGGACATTGCCCTAAAATGATCTCTCTGAATGGATGGAAGGTGTGGATATAAAACATACATCATGGTGGGGCCCAAAAATGAGAGGTATATAAATCTCAGGTGGACCACACCACATGAAAACAATAATGATTGGATATCCATCATTAAAATCCTCCTAAGGCCCACTTTACTATTTATTTGACATTCAATCTGTTTATTAGGTCATACAAGCCCCAACAGAGCTCTTTGTTGCCTAGCTCCTTTGGCCTAACCTTAGTCAACCTGATGCCAGACTTGACCTTGGGCCTACTTTGATTTATATATTGTATATCCATATGGTCCATTTGTTTTGCCAACTCATTGTAGGATATGAGCCCAAAAATGAATCATATTCAAATCTTAAGTAGACTACAACATAAAAAAAAACAATGCTAATTGAACACCCACCATTAAAAACTTTATGGGCCCACTTTAGTGCCCACTATAATATTTATTTTTATTCGACCCTGTTGATTAGGAAAATTTAAAAAAAAAAAAAAAAAAAAAAATTTAAAAAACAAATATCAACTTCATCCAAAATGTGGTGTGGTCCTAAATTAAGAGGTATATAAAGATCATTTTATGACTTGATCTCAAAATTGAGAAGTATATAAATCGATATCTCAGGTGCACCACACCACATGAAAACAATAGTGATTGGATATCCATCATTAAAATCATCTTAAGGCCCACTGTACTGTTTATTTAACATCCAATATGAGGTCATACATGGCTAGTTGAAGGGGGAAAACAAAAATCAGCTTGATCCAAAACTTTTATGGCCCCAAAATGTTTTTTAATGGTTTACGCTCATTCAACACTGTTTCCTGGAATGTGGGCCACTTACGATTTGGATATATCACATTTTTGGTCCCATATATACCGTAAGATGATCTTTAAAAATAGATAGACGACATGGATTAAACACATACACCATGGTAGGGCTCACAGAGCACCAACCACCAGCCATTGGATGGTGTCAGGGGGAGTCAATCTGTTTCCCTTATTTGTGGTGTGGTCCATTTAATCTTTGGATATGATTCATTTTTTGGATAAGTCTCTAAAATTATCTTGAAAAATGGATGAACGGTGTGGGTTGATCCCAAATTTTCGGTAAATCCAAAACTCAAATGTACCATGTCACGCCAAACAGTGTGGAATAATGATTTCCACCGTTGATACCTTACTTGGGCCCACAGTAATGTTTATTTGACATCCAACATGTTCATAATATCAAAAAGATATAAATGAAGAGATATCTCATAACCTAAAGGGGACACATCAAATCCACGGTGTTGATGTTCGACACACATCATGATGGGGCCCACAAAACTTACTAACATCAATTCTTAGGTTCTCACGAGGTCAGTAAGTTGGGTCAGAATTTTGACCAGAATATTTGGCCCATTTTACATGTCTGGTCCATTCACTCTATTTTACAGATCATTATCCTCAATTTGACTAATTACTCGCCCCGATCATGCTACACATGAGAAAGATATTGGGCAAACAAGATTGATCAACAATTTGAGTGAATTTTGATTTAAACATCTGAAGTTATTTACTCTTCAATCTGGACTGATTAGATTGTCCAAAACGGTTAAAGGTTGTTCATAATATCAAAAATATATGAATGAATAGAAAACACAAACATTAGCTTGATCCAAAACTTCTATGGCCTCCAAGAAATTTTAAACGGTAGAGGTTCAATAACACTATTTCCTGTGGTGTGGTCCACCTGAGCTTTGGATATGCTTCCTTTTTGTTCTTTAGACGTCAAATTATCTGTTAACATGGATGAATGGAGTGGATAAAATAAATAAATACCAGTGGACCCCACAAGTTCAATTACTCTGGTAAGGGTAACGAGTAACTCACTTAAATGTAGTAGAGAAGGGTTTCCTTAAAACATTCATAATCATATATTGGGCCTTCCTAAATGTGATTCACATATCCTGTGTCCCACTTGGATGAGGGGTCAGACCAAGTTTAAACTGCATCCATGTCTGTATTAACTTATAAACATGTTGGATCTCAAATAAACATCGCGGTGGGCCCTAAGAAGGTTTCAATAGTGGGTGTCACTATCCAACTCTTTTCTATGGTGCGGGTCCACTTGAACTTTGGATCTGCCCCATCAGTCAGATGCACCATTCCATGGTAGGCCATGAGCTTAAAAATAAAGTCAATCCATGACTTGGGTGGGCCACACCACATACTATAGTTGAGAGGGTTACCCTCCCATTAAAACATTCATATTAATCATTTATTGGGCCCACCTAGATGTGGTTCATAGATCCAGCCCATTCATTATGTGTGTCCCACTTGGATGAGGAGTCAGCCCAAGTTTCATACACATCCAAAACACATGTGGGCCCCACCAATTAAATGCTTTTATATGTTTTAGGGATGTCTTCACATAGTTTTAGATGCTATGGCCCACCTGAGTTTCGTATACGACTGATTTTTGGACTTAAAGGGGATACATCAAATGCATGGTGTTGATGTTCTACATACATCATGGTGGGGCGCACACAGATTAATCTCATGGGAAGTTCCCATGAGGTGACCTTATAGTACCATTTCACTATTTAGGTAACTCCTTTATGGGTGTTACTCTAACCGTGTAGGGCCCACCTTGATATATTTTATGTATATCAACACCGTCCATATATTTTTCCATCATATTTTAGGATGTGATTTCATTTTAAATTATTTTTTTTCAAAATATCATTTTTAAAATCTCACTTTTGTTATATAACTTTTCAATTTTTCTTATCAAAATACAAAATCTAGTTTTCCTTTTTAAAAAATATATATTTTTTAACAATTTGTCAATTTTTTCACAATTTTGTTTAATTTTTTAAATTTTCTTTTTCAAAATATCATTTTTTTATCGAAATCTTGTTATGTAACTTTTTTAATTTTTCTTGTCAAAATACAAAATCTAGTTTTCTTTTTTAAAAAATATATTTTTTTTTACAATTTGTCAATTTTTTCACAATTTTGTTTAATTTTATAAATTTTCTTTTTCAAAATATCATTTTTTATTGAAATCTTCTTTTTTTTTCAAAATTATCAACATTATTCAAAGTTCTTAATTTTTTTTTCAAAATCTAGATTTTTATAAAATTACATTTTTTTTTCAAAATCTAAATTTTTTTTCTTAAACATTGTTAATTATTTTTCTAAGCTTTTAAACTTTTTTTTTTCAAAATTCATAATTTTTTTTGTTCTTAATTTTTTACCTGAGCATTAGAGACGGTTTAGGATCGTCTCTAATGCAAACGGTCTTTGACAGTCTCAAATGATCACTATAAAACAGCTAAGGACCGTCTCTAATAGAGACGGTCTTTGACAGTCTCAAATAGAGACAGCTAAGGATCGTCTCTAATATAGACTATTTTTTACATCTCACATTACAGAAAAGACGGCCAATGACTGTCTCTAATTGAGATGGTCCTTGACATCTCGTTATCGGTAAGAGACGGCCAATGACCGTCTCTCTACTGACGTCTTTGGCCGTCTCAAATGGCTGCAGATAAGACGGTCAGAGACCCTCTTATTCCAGACGGTCAATGGCCGTCTTTTATCCTCAGTTAACGACGGTTTTTTACCATCTTAAATGATTTATGGACGTTTAAATTTTTAAGACAATATTAAGGACGGTCAAGGATCGTCTAAAAGTTTAGAGACGGTTTATGACCGTCTCTAAAGCGTCTTTATACCAAGCAATTTTAGAGACGGTCCAGAACCGTCTCTAAATCCGTCATTTTTTTTCATTTTTCATGTAGTGTATGGAGAGGAAATATACGATTCTTCACGATCTAGACTTTTACAATCAAACATCCATGTATATCTCTTATGGAAATAGAAGAGTTCTCCATATGTATGACATACCCTTTTTCGAAGAGTTGTCCGAGACTCAGTATGTTATTTTTCATATTGGGCACGTAGTACACATTGGAGATATAGTTTAGAATACCATTCTTCTAAAAGATTTTGATTTTACCTTTACCTTTCACTGACATTTTTTATGAGTCTCCAAACGTTACATCGCCATGAACTCCTTCTGTGAGTTCCACAAAGAGTTTCTCATCGCCGCACATGTGATTACTTGCACCCGTGTCGAGATACCATACATTCTGTTGATCACTACCTTTCTCTTGTACAAGGAGAAGTGTGGAGCTTTCTTGTTCATGGCCTGATGCTTCAGCATAGTTGGATAGCTCGTCTTGAGTCACCAGCTTGCTCCAGTAATCAGATGCATAGTGGCCAAGCTTGTTGCAATTATAGCGTTGGATGTTCTTTGTACTTCCTCTTCCACACATAGATCTACCTCTACCATTTCCTCTTCCACGGAAAGTGTTATTTTCTGCTGGTTTTGGTCATGGCTTTGTTCGTATCTGCCCCCTCTGCCTCTTGCGCAATTGTTAGCGAAACGTCCACCACGTTGTGAACTTCCACATCCACCATTGTTATCATTCAGAGTCAATCTTGACTCCAAAGCTTATTCCATCGACATGGAACTGGCATTCTTCTGCATTCGTTGCTCATGAATTTGCAACAATCCCATCGACTCCTAAATGGAGAGTTTCTTAATATCTTTTGATTCTTCAATCGCCACAACCACATGCTCAAACTTGGTTATGAGGGATCGAAGTATCTTTTCAATAACTCAGACATCTTCAATCTTCTCACCATTTCTTTTCAAATTATTGATAGTTACAAGCAAACGCGAAAAATAATCCATAATATTCTCACCCTCCTTCATGTGAGTCGCTTCCAACTCGGCTCTTAATGTTTAAAGGCGAACCCACTTCACTCGATCTACACCCTTGAAGATGGTGTCAAGGGTATTCCATGCTTGCTTGCTTGATATTGCTTTGGCAATCTTTTCGAAGGTGGATTCATCCAACCCTTGATAGAGGAGAAACAAAGCCTTGTTGTCTCTCTTCCTTCGATTTTTTAGAGCGATCTTTTCTTCATTTGTGAAGGTGGCTTCTTCTTCCATAGTGGGTTCTTCATACCCATCGGTGACGATCTCCCTTAGTTCTTGCGACCCGAACAATGCCTTCATTTAGATGCACCATTTTTTATAATTGTCCTTTGACAACTTAAGAACTTGCGACTGGATTGTGTTGGCCATATTTTCTATTTTTTAAAGGAATGGCTGTTTTTTTTTAAAAAATGAAGGGAGATGGATGAAATAGAAATCTGAATATTTTTTTTAAAACAAATTTTTTTTGGACTAAAATCTGATTTTATTTTATTGTATTTTTTTTTCGCTGAAATGGTGGATCCTTGGCTGAAATCTTTTTTTTTTTTTTAACAGATTTTTTTTCTTGAAATCTGATTTTTCTTGGACAGATTTTTCTTTAAAAAATTTATGTTTTTGGCTAAAGAATTGCTGGAAACTTTTTCGAGAAAAAACTGGGACCTTTGGGTCATGGGCCCACCACAACTGATGGCTTTGATACAAGTTTATTGGGTCTAAAACCCAACTTCTTGCTGACGTGTGGCTGCAACCACCATAAAAAGAAAAAAAAACTAAAACTTTTTGAAGATGAAGAGAGAACTGCTGCCGTATTGGAATAAATGAAAACGTATAACACTGCTGCCTTTTATAAGCTTTCTTATTCTGTAAAATGACTAATTTATCTCTGTCTAGATTCATCATAGGGGCAACTAAAGAAAGAAAAAAATCCAAAGAGAAAATTTAGAAAATATCTACCATTATCTTCACCCAGCTAATACTCTAAACTTAGAAAAAAAAAATCCAACAGCATAGCTAGCATACACGGTTCTTACACGTTATGCACAGCTGGCTCATAAGATCATGGTTTTGGATTTGAACAAATCCACTACTGTCCAACAGCATAGCCCTCGCCATGGATATGCTGGAAGAGGGCTCCATTGTAAACAAATTCATACACCAGGGATGGGAATTAACTTCTTCTAAACAAGAACCCAAGAGCTTCACAATGTTCCTATGGCTGATCTATGACAAGATGTGGACCTCATTTATAAACTACTCGATTTGGGTCTTATCAACTATTTTAAACTTTTTAAAAGTAGCCATCCTATTGTTACGTAGAGTTCCTTTGTAAATTGTACCATAGCCGTCCGTCTAACAATTTGGCTCTTGTCATAGTTATTGGTTGCTGTTTGCTCTTCTCTAGTAAAGATTTTTAATGTCTCAGCAAATGATTGATGCTTTTCTTCTAATAATTAAAACCTCCATTTTCTTGAAAGAATTTTTCTTTGAGTTTAATGAGCCTTCTTTTCCTCCATGCCTGATACGACCAAGAACCACCAATGAGTAAAAGCAAGAGACACGAGTACTTGTTGCGCAACACGTCAACAATGCAGTGAGCCTAGATCCAATCTCAGGCCTCACCCACAAATGATAAACAGGAAGAAATATAAACTAGAAACAGATCAAAACAATCCAAAATAAACCACAAGATAAGATATACATGGAAAAACCCCAATCTAGGGTAAAAAACCACGGATGCAAACTTCCACTATGAAGAACAAAGATTACAAGGCAATATACTAACCTCTCCCTTGGAAGTACAGAGAAAATTCCTTGCCCACACCTTAGAAATATTTCCCAATATTCACCTTAACCCTAGAATAGCCCTAGGGACCCTAATTTATAGTTTTGGTAACTTCTCTTTCCGCATCCTAGTTGCGAAAGAACTTGGGACACGAAATCCGCGAAACTCCTTTCCGCATCCCAGTTACGAAAGGACTTATGACATGAAATCCGAGAAACTCATTTCCGCATCCCAGTTGCGAAAGGACTTGCGACATGAAACCCGCTCATGTGGCTCCACTTCTCAACAATCTCCCACTTGGAGACACATCTCCATAAACCTTTATCTTCTTCATCCGGAGTGCACCACCTCCACATCTTCAAGCCTGAAGACCAATCAAAGTTGAACAGAGCTTCAGCTTCTCTCGTGTGACTGCCTTGGTTAACATATCCACAGGATTCTCACTTGTATGAATCTTTTCCAGAGCGATCGATCCATCTTCCAGTAACGAACGTATGAAGTGATATTTGATGGCAATATGCTTGGTGCTTGAATGAAAGGCTGAATTCTTGGCTAAGTGTATTGCACTCTGACTGTCACTATACAGTTTACAATCTACTTGCTTCTTACCCAACTGTTGAGGGTCAAATATTTCATATCAGACCCCAATTATTGCCTAAACTTACGAATATGATACTGTTTAGTGGCCTGTTTAATAGTATTTGTGATGCAGAGCGTATCTACGAGCCTAGATCGAAATAAGATGTTAAAAGACGAGATTTAAACACTCAGATTTCACCAGAGCAAGGGACGGACTTCATGGAACCAAGATTGACGAATTTACACGCCGAAGATCTGCGAAAATCGAGAAACTGAAGCTCAAGTGGTATGAGATTGGTCCAGAATGCAAGATCACAAGGTTTCCACCATCCGTTCAGTTTGAAACCTCATATATGGTCTGAGGACTATAAATGAACCGTACACATCGAATTTCAGCTCTTGGATCTCGGTGGAAGTGGCCCAATTAACAGATCAGCCCATGAATCTCTGATTTGGGGCCCACCTGACTTTTGGATATGCCCCAATTTTGTTCTCAACCATTTAAATGGGATGACAAAGCAAATGGACAGAGAGGATTCTCAAAAGACATCAGGAGTGGACCCCACCTAGGGAGAACGTGCACACCTCGCATGCACTCCCACGTCGTACCCAAACAAGAAGACCCGTTAGTGCACGCTGACCCAATCCCGTATTGAAAATGGAAATTTCCGTTTTCCTTCTTTCGCTAGTGTCCGCACGGTCGATCACTGTGATGTGTTATGTCCCACCATCATCGTTCTTTTCGATGATCCAATCCGTTCATCTGCTCTAGGAGGTGGCCAAGACCTTCGCCTATGTGGAGAAATTGCGAAAGACAGTGAGGATCAGATCTTAACCGTCCAAACGGAGGTCGGACGGGAGATCAGGAAATAACGTAGACCATACCGAATCTGAGCCAAAACCAATCAATTCCAAATGGTTTTTCGAGTTGAATCCGATGGACGGCGTAGATTCCTCATTAGAAGCTGATCAAAGGTCCCACTGGGAGTCCAGCGTCGAACCATCCGCTACCCTGTTTACGCACAACGAGAAGTTCGGCGTTTGTGGCCCATTGCATGATCGTTGCAGCGATCGGCTGAAAGATCTGCGCCGTTTAACCTATTGGGAGGGAATTTTAGACCGTTCCCATGATGATAAAACACCCGGAAGTGATTGCAGGCTGGTCCAAATCTCACTCAAACCCAATCCGCACAAGCTGGGTTTCCTAAACAGAGACGGAAGCTCTCTGTTTTCTTTCGCACAGAGTCCGTCCGCTGCTCCATTAGCGGCCCACTTTCATCATCGGACGGCTGATCCCAACCGTCCAGAGTGTCCAGAGGAGGATGCCGACCAAAATCTCCAGTTCCCTTGCAGCCATTAATACAGATAAGATCGTCAGGGTTGGATCTTTCGCCAGACGTTGATCCACGCAGTGGCCCATCAAAAGCTCAGATCTATTTCAAATTTTGAATATTGGCCTAAATGGACTCTATTAGGACAATGATCGATGCAGATTCGCTGAAAGATCACAGGAAGTGGGCCCCCACAGATACCACCAACTCCAATACCCAAAGCATGTCCGGTTTCTGTTTCGAGGAGTGCGTAAACTCCAACCACCGACTGGAACATCCTATAAGGGAGAGAGAGAATGTGAGAGAGAGCATCTTTGGATGCAGCGCTTAAAGTCAAAGAACACAAAGAGCCAGAGAGTTTTTTTTTAGTTTTATTTATTGTTTTCTTTATTATTGTTTGAGAGATTCAGCCAAATCATGTCTGGCTAAACCTCTTAGCTAGGGCTAAGAGGTGAAGCTTGTGGCGTGACAGAAATGATCCTATGCTTTGATACATGTTTTAATTGAACTCTCTTTTGAATTTAGTTTGATTATAGGAATACTTTTAGTTTTTAATGATTTGTTGTGACTAAATTACAATAGATCTGCGATGGCTTTGAGTATTTCCTTATTTTGATTGTGAAATCAGGAAGCCCTGTTGTTCATCATTACCCCTTGGACATGGTTGGATGATGGAATCTTTCCTATCATTCATACATCTTCTAATTCTCATACCTTCATCTCTTTGAAAACTAGATCAAAAGAAGTTCATATCAAGCTTTAGTGATACATCTTCCAACTGGATGAAGATGGGACTCGAAGTCTAGTTGAGTTCATGAATCAAGCATAGATCTCCCTAATCTCTACAAGTGGATCCTCTGAATCCCTAGTTTTCTACCTTTAGATTCTACAAATTTCAGTTTCTTATTTCACCATTATTCCCTTATATTCTCTCAATTTAGATTTCATCTTATTCTAGTTCTAGATCTACTTAATTTCAGATAACGTACAGGTTTCAGTCCCTTGGGATTCGACCTCGATCTCACCAAGTTTATTACTACATCCTAACCCTACACTTGGGGAGTGAACAAGTTTTTGGCGCCATTGTCGGGGATTGACGGCTACGTTTCCAGAAGTTAACTGGTTTTAGGATTAGTTTAAGATTAGGACTTTTCTGATTTTTAGGATTTTATTTTTATAATTTTCTAATTCCAGGTTTTCCTTTAATTTTTAGAAACTTTCTTTCAAGTAACTTTTTATTTTCAGATAGTTTTTCCCTTTTTAGAAACTAATCCAACTTTCTTGTTTTGTAGGATTCTGAGATAGGTTTCTAAATTGGTAAATTCTTTCTTAATTTCTTCCTTGCTATTTCTATATTAGGATTCATTTTTAGTAAGTTTCTAATTCTAATTCTTTTAAAATCTAACTTTGTTTCCTATTTTAGAAATTTTTTTTAGTTGTAGACCTTTTGTTTAGAAACTAACTTTCCTATTTTGTAGGCTTATTAAAAATTTCTAATTCGGTAAGCTCTTTCTAATTTCTACTTTCTATTTTTCAAATTTTTGTTACTAACTTACTTTCTAGTTTAGAACTTTCCTAAATTGTTTTAGAAATTTTATACTCTCTTAGGAATTTCTCTTTTTCTAAATTAGAAACTAGTTTACTACTATTTCTCTTCTTAGGAATTTTATAATCTTAGGCTCGCTATTCTTAAAAACTAACTTGTTTTATTTTATTTTGCAGGTTTTAATTTAGGGACTCCAATTTGGTAACTTCCTTCCAACCCTCTCTTTCTTTTTAGATATTTATTTCCCTTCTTAGGATTAGGTTTAGAATTTGATTGAGGGTTGTGAGTGTTTCATGCCCAAGTGGGCTCGTGACAACACTAGACGTCTCTTGACTGAAGGAGGATTAGTTGAGGGGTTAACTGTCCATCGTAGGACTAGACACCGCTTGAAATCCCCTGAGTTAATTGAGGATATGGCTGAAAATTAACCTCTTCTACCCCAACCTAGGGTGGAGGATGTCCAAGATGAGAATGAGGTGCATCAAGCACCCCCGCCTCGTACCTTACGAGATTACTTACAACCGGCAGGGGTGAGTACGCCCTCATGCATGGTTTTTCATGAGAATGCAGGACATATGGATATCAAGCCAGGGGTGATCCAACTCCTTCCTAAATTTCATGGGCTTGAGTCAGAGAATCCATATCTACATCTGAAAGAGTTCGATGAGATCATGGCTACCCTATACTGTCTTAACGTGTCTGATGACACGGTCAGGTTAAAACTCTTTCCCTTTTCTTTGAAAGAGAAAGCCAAGACGTGGTTACATTCACGACATCCTCAATCTATTGGCAGATGGAATGACATGACAAGGGAGTTCATTAAGAAGTTTTTTCCATATCATAAGACGAACACCCTTAGAAAGTCGATCATGAACTTCGCCCAAAGGGAAGATGAAACATTCTTCCAATGTTGGGAGCGGTTCAAAGATCTTGTCAGTTCATGCCCACAACATGGTTTTGAAACGTGGCGCATCACGAACTTTTCTACGATGGACTGACATCTCCCATACGCCAATTAGTTAAGACAATGTATAATGGGGAGTTTATGAATAAAGGTGTCGATGAGGTATGGGACTACTTTGATAAACTTGCTGAGAACACACAAACATGGGACATCTCTCCTAAACCGAGTACTACGCCTAGGCCGACTCATTCCAAGGAAAGAGGTGGAATGTACCTCCTGAAAGAGGATGATGATATTAATGCCAAGTTAGCCAATCTCACTCGAAAACTCGATGCCATGGAATTAAAGAAGGATCAGTCCAAGGAAATTGTTTGTAGTATTTGTGGTTGCAACATTCACACTACTGAGAATTGCCCAACTATATCTGCCTTTCAAGAGGTATTGAATGAGCAATCCAATGCCGTAAGCAATTACCAAAGACCTTTCAGTAGACCCATCTCTAACACATACAATCCTGGCTGGAGAAACCATCCAAACTTCAGCTGGAGGAATCGACAACCCGCTACACCTCAAGGTTTCCTAAATCAAATTCCAACTCAAGAGAAACCTCAAGAGGATTCGGTTCTAAAACACTTTCAAAAGCAAGAGCTTTTCAATCAGGATATGCTACAAGCCTTTCAAGACCTTACAAAAGCAATACAAGGACTTAAGGCTGAAAATACAATTGGGAACAAGGGGAGCTTCCCAACTCAACCTCTTCCCAATCCTAAACCACAATATGAAGTTAGCGACCCAAGCTCTTCAAAATAGATGGAGCAAGCTAAATCCATCACCACTCTTAGGAGTGGGAAGATCATTGACAAAACCATTCCGGTTAGGGCTGAGAAGCCTAAGGACCCGGAAGTGGATAAAGAAGATGGATCTAGCCATACCCCACCAGAGTTAGAACCGGAACCTCAAGGGAATCCGGTTGCTCCATTTCCCCAATGGTTGGTTGCACTAAAACCTCTCTCTAACTCTCAGGATATTCTAGAGGTGTTGAAACAAGTGAAGGTCAACATTCCTCTACTTAATGTCGTGAAACAAATACCTTCATATGCCAAATTCTTGAAAGACTTATGTACGACTAAAAGACGGTAAAATATTCAAAAGAAAATCTTCCTGATAGAGAAAGTGAGTGTCATCCTAAAGTAAGATGTGCCGCAAAAATTCAAAGATCCCGGTAGCTCAACCATATCATGTGTAATCGGGGACTATCGGATTGAGCACGTACTTCTTGACTTAGGAGCGAGCGTTAATCTTATCCCCTACTCGGTATACAAATAGTTGGGTTTAGGTGAATTAAAACCTACCTTAACTACACTACAACTTGCTGATCACTCTGTTCGTGTACGAAGAGGGATAATTGAGGATGTGTTGGTCCAAGTTAATCAATTTTACTATCCAATAGATTTCATCATTCTGGATACCGAACCCATCAGTAACACGAGCACTCAGATTCCCATCATTCTTGGTCGCCCATTCCTTGCCACTTCAAATGCAATTATCAATTGCAGGAATGGTGTCATGAGTATGTCTTTCAGGAATATGACATTAGAAATGAATATCTTTTTCAACACTGGCAGACGGTTAGAAGAAGATGACGATATCCATGATATTAACATGATTGACACTTTCATGGAAGATAGGACACCCCTTACCTTATCCTCTGATCCTCTAGAGACGTGCCTGGCCCACTCCCATGAATTTGATGATGACATGATTAGGGAGATGTGTGTCATGGTTGATGCTATGCCGGTACTTGAAGTTAACCGGTGGAGGCCACAATTCGAAGAGTTGCCCCAAACTGATGAAGTGCCTCTACCATCGAACCTCAAGCCACCGAAGCTTGACCTAAAACCTTTGCTATCTGATTTAAAATATGCATACTTAGGTCAAGATGAGACATACCCGGTGGTGATTTCAGCCCACCTTAAGAAAGAACAAGAGAGTATGCTCATATCTACTCTCCTTGAGCATAAGAGAGCCCTTGGATGGACGATTGCAGACCTCAAGGGAATCGACCCCTCAATTTGTACTCATCGCGTTTATCTTGAGGATAATGCGAAGACTGCTCGGCAACCACAACGTAGACTAAATCCAAACATGAAGGAAGTGGTTAAGGCTAAGGTTCTTAAACTATTGGATGTGGGCATCATATACCCTATATCCAATAGTCAATGGGTGAGTCCAACTCAGGTGGTTCCTAAGAAGTCCGGGATCACCATCGTAGCCAATGCCAATAATAAACTCGTGCCAACCAGAGTTACTACTGGTTAGAGAATGTGTATTGACTATAAGAAGTTGAATACTGTCACAAGGAAGGACCACTTTCCTTTCCCTTCGTTGATTAGATCTTGGAAAGGTTAGTTGGTCATTCCTACTACTATTTCCTTGACGGATATTCGGGCTATAATCAGATAGAGATCTCCCCTGAAGATCAAGAAAAGACTACATTTATATGTCCTTACGGCACCTTTGCTTACCGAAGGATGCCATTCGGACTATGTAATGCCCCTGCCACCTTTCAGCAGTGCATGATGAGTATCTTTTCTGACATGGTGGAGCAATATTTAGAGGTCTTCATGAATGATTTCTCTGTCTTCAGTCCATCTTTCAGCGAGTGCTTAGAAAGTCTTAAATGTGTGCTGAAAAAATGTGAAGAAAAGAACTTGGTACTTAACTGGGAGAAGTGTCATTTCATGGTTCATAAGGGAATTATCCTTGGACATATTATCTCGTCCAAAGGAATCGAGGTGGATAAGGCAAAGATTGATCTTATCTCTAACCTACCCCCACCCAAGAACATATGAGACGTGTAATCCTTCTTAGGACATGCCGGATTTTATCGAAGATTCATAAAGGACTTTAGTCTGATCTCTCGTCCTCTATGTAATCTGCTTCAAAAGGATGCACCATACGAGTGGACCGAAGCATGTCAGGAAGCTTTCACGAAGCTTAAGGGCATGTTGACCAGTGCACCCATCATACGGCCACCCGACTGGAGCATTCCTTTTGAACTTATGTGTGACACGTCTGATTATGCTCTTGGGGCAGTTCTGGGTCAGGGAAAAGATAAGAAACCCTACGTTATTCATTGTGCAAGTAAGACTCTAAATCCTGTCCAAGTGAATTACTCAACTACGGAAAAGGAACTCTTGGCCGTAGTGTTCACTTTGGACAAATTTAGGTCCTACTTGATCGAATCCAGGATCATTGTTTATACTGATCACGCGGCGCTCAAGTATCTTCTGTCTAAGAATGATGCTAAGCCCCGCCTGATATGATGGATCCTCCTACTTCAGGAATTTGACCTAGAAATAAAAGATAAAAAGGGAGTAGAGAACATAGTGGCAGACCATCTCTCTCGCCTTAATCCCCCTGATTCCATTGAGATGACCCATATCAATGACATGTTCCTGATGAACAGTTGTTCAGAGTCTCCCATTCACCTTGGTTCGCTGATATCGCTAATTATCTTGCCACAGGTTCCATACCGACACATTGGATGGGTTAGATAAGAAGAAATTTTTCACCGAGGTGCGCAATTTTTCTGGGATGATTCATATTTATTTAAATATTGCCCAGACCAAATCCTGAGGAGATGTGTACCAGACGATGAGCATCAGAGTGTCATCTCTTTCTGTCACTCACAGGCCTGTGGCGGTCACTTTTCTGCTAAAAAGACCATGGCCAAGATCCTGCAGTGTGGCTTTTACTGGCCCACTATGTTCAGGGACACTCATGAGTTTTGCAAAGCTTGTGAGCGTTGTCAGAAATTGGGAGCATTGTCCTGTCAAAATATGATGCCCTTGAATCTCATTCTTATCATAGAGGCATTTGATTGTTGGGGCATCGATTTTATGGGACCATTCCCCCAATCTTTTGAAAATTTATATATTTTGTTTACCATAGACTATATCACTAAATGGGTCGAAGCGATCCTGTGTCGGACTAATGACCATCGCACGGTCAATAAATTCCTAAAAGAAAACATCATTTCCCGATTCGGAACGCCTCGAGCCATCATTAGTGATGGGAGCTCACACTTTTATAATAGGCCATTCGAGAGTTTAATGAAGAAATACGGTATCTCTCATAAGGTGAGCACCCCATACCACCTACAGACAAGTGGGCAAGTTGAGATTTCTAATAGGGAGATCAAACACATTTTGGAAAAAATGGTTAACCCCGACCGTAAGGATTGGTCAATTTGATTGACCGATGTCTTATGGGCATACCGTACTGCTTTTAAAACCCCTATTGGAATGTCTCCCTTTAGACTTGTCTATGGGAAAGCTTACCACTTGCCTGTGGAGTTGGAACATAGAGCCTACTGGGCGATCAAAATTTTAAATTTCAATCTGGACAACGCTGACTCACTACGCAAACTTCAGTTGAATGAACTCGAAGAAATCCGGAATGATGCGTATAAGAACTCAAGAATTTACAAGGACAGGATGATGGCGTTTCATGACCAACATATTCTACGGAAATCATTCATGCCTGGTCAGAAAGTCCTTTTGTATAATTGTCGATTACATCTCTTTCCAGGTAAGCTTCGATCTCGTTAGACCGGCCCTTTTACTGTTATCAATGTTTATCCGTATAGGGCTGTCGAGATTCGGAATCCAGATAATGGCAATGAGTTTAAAGTGAATGGACATCGACTAAAGCCATTTGTCGAGAAATTCGACGCAGAGGACATGTCCATGCCTCTAACTGATCCTGTGTACCAGGATTGATCTCCTAGTCTGATGGAGGTATCCTGCTTTCATAGGATTGGGTAGTTTATTTTATGTTATTCTAGGTTAGTTTACTTTCTACGTTATTTTAGGATAGTTGTTTTTGTTGTTTTCTCTCTTGTACTGACGTGCTTTCATGCCGATATCTTTATGGAAAAGCCCTTTGATTCTTTCGTCCAGGTACTATCTCCCCATCACTTCTCATTTACTTTCGTTATCCCATGTACATTGCATGCTTACATCTTTTACATTGAGGACAATGTAGATTTTAGGTTAGGGGTGGGGAGATTAGGTTTCCTAATCAGTGTTTTCTTGGTCTTGAGCGAAAAATTGTGAAAATTTTTAAATCTTTTCTGGAATTTTTTGTGAATTCGAAGTGATTTTGATGACCATTTTGGATTTAGAATTACAAGATAAGTGATGTTGGTAATTTATGACTCTTGGATTCCGTTAATTATAGGATTTCACTATTAAGTTCGAACTGTTAATCCTTGATTAGAGGTTTTAAACATTGATTGAGTCATACTTTCACAAAACACATCTCGCTTGTGCATTAAGGTTTTGATTCGACATTGAACTGTAATTTGGTGATCAATAAGCATGGAAGGAACCAACTTAGAAAATTTGTTGTCATGATCAATTGAAAAAGGTTGGGCGAATAAACTTCACCATGGGTTTGCTCCCTATAGGTGTGGATTTAATTCCCCATGGATGATATGTGAAAAAGGTTTGGGTATACGGTCTTCACTATAGGTTTGCTCCCTACAAGTGCAGATTTGATACCTTTCATTGATGCTACTTTTAATGGAAAAATCCAAATACAATAAGAATGAAAAGATGATCTATGAGGAAAGTTTTGGTTTAAGTTTCGGTTGTCATGAACTCGTTTGATGGTTGCCAATGATATCAGGAATTAGCGAAGTAACTCTTAATGTTGATAAGCCGAAATTACACTTTACACCCATGGAACTCAATGTTTAGGATTTTCCTATTCAATGGACTAATACTTTGAACTTGATTATAAAATTTACCGTGCGCTTAAGTCCAGGAGATAGTAATGCCTAACATTCAGGAATCATAAAATTTCAAGATTTGGATTGTTTTTCAAAAGTCACTCGAGTTCATAGAAATTGTCCTATAATTTTCAATTTATTTTTCGCATACTTTGCTCAGGACTAGCAAAATGCTGGTTGGGGGTTGTATTGAGGGTCAAATATTGCATATCAGACCCCAATTATTGCCTGGACTTACGAATATGATACCGTTTAATAGCCCGTTTAATCGTATTTGTGATGCAGAGCGTATCTACAAGCCTAGATCGAAATAAGATTTTAAAAAACGAGATTTAAATGCTCAGATTTCACCAGAGCAAGGGACGGACTTCAGGGAACCAAGATCGACGAATTTACATCCCGAAGATCTGCGAAAATCGAGAAACTGAAGCTCAAGTGGCATGAGATTGGTCCAGAATGCAAGATCACAAGGTTTCCACCATCCGTTCAGTTTGAAACCTCATATATGGTTTGAGGATTATAAATGAACCGTACACTTCGAATTTCAGCTCTTGGTTCTCGGTGGAAGTGGCCCAATTAACAGATCAGCCCATGAATCTCTGATTTGGGGCCCACCTGACTTTTGGATATGCCCCAATTTTGTTCTCAACCATTTAAATGGGATGACAAAGCAAATGGACAGAGAGGATTCTCAAAAGACATCAGGAGTGGACCCCACCTAGGGAGAACGTGCATACCTCGCATGCACTCCCATGTCGTACCCAAACAAGAAGACCCGTCAGTGCACGCTGACCCAATCCTGTATTGAAAACGGAAATTTCCGTTTTCCTTCTTTCGCTAGCGTCCGCACGGTCGATCACTGTGATGTGTTGTGTCCCACCATCATCATTCTTTTCGATGATCCAAGTCGTTCATCTGCTCTAGGAGGTGGCCAAGACCTTCACCTACGTGGAGAAATTGCGAAAGACAGCAAGGATCAGATCTTAACCATCCAAACGGAGGTCGGACAGCAGATCAGGAAATAACGTAGACCATACCGAATCTGAGCCAAAACCAGTCAATTCCAAATGGTTTTTTGAGTTGGATCCGATGGACGGCGTAGATTCCTCATTAGAAGCTGATCAAAGGTCCCACCGGGAGTCCAGCGTCGAACCGTCCGCTACCTTGTTTACGCAAAACGAGAGGTTCGGCGTTTGTGGCCCATTGCATGATCGTTGCAGCGATCGGCTGAAAGATCTGCGCCGTTCAACCTATTGGGAGGGAATTTTAGACCGTTCCCATGATGACAGAACACCCGGAAGTGATTGCAGGCTGGTCCAAATCTCACTCAAACCCAATCCGCACAAGCTGGGTTTCCTAAATAGAGACGGAAGCTCTTTGTTTTCTTTCGCACAGAGTCCGTCCGCTGCTCCATTAGCGGCCCACTTTCATCATCGGACGGCTGATCCCAACCGTCCAGAGTGTCCAGAGGAGGATGCCGACCAAAATCTCCAATTCCCTTGCAGCCATTAATACAGATAAGATCGTCAGGGTTGGATCTTTTGCCAGACGTTGATCCACGCAGTGGCCCATCAAAAGCTCAGATCTATTTCAAATTTTGAATATTAGCCTAAATGGACTCTACTAGGACAATGATCGATGCAGATTCGCTGAAAGATCACTGTAAGCGGACCCTCACAGATACCACCAACTCCAATACCCAAAGCATGTCCGGTTTCTGTTTCGAGAAGTGCGTAAACTCTAGCCACCGACTGGAACATCCTATAAGGGAGAGAGAGATGCAGCGCTTGAAGTCAGAGAACACAGAGAGACAGAGAGTTTGTTTTTAGTTTTATTTATTGTTTTCTTTATTGTTGTTTGAGAGATTCAGCCAAATCATGTCTGGCTAAACCTCTTAGCTAGGGCTAAGAGGTGAAGCTTGTGGCTTGATGGAAATGATCCTATGCTTTGATACATGTTTTAATTGAACTCTCTTTTGAATTTAGTTTGATTATAGGAATACTTTTAGTTTTTAATGATTTGTTATGACTAAATTACAATAGATTTGCGATGGCTTTGAGTATTTTCTTATTTTGATTGTGAAATCAGGAAGCCCTGTTGTTCACCATTACCCCTTGGACATGGTTTGATGATAGAATCCTTCCTATCATTCATACATCTTCTAATTCTCATACCTTCATCTCTTTGAAAACTAGATCAAAAGAAGTTTATATCAAGCTTTAGTGATACATCTTCCAACTGGATAAAGATGGGACTCGAAGTCCAGTTGAGTTCATGAATCAAGTGTAGATCTCCCTAATCTCTACAAGTGGATCCTCTGAATCCCTAGTTTTCTACCTTTAGATTCTACAAATTTCAGTTTCTTATTTCACCATTATTCCCTCATATTCTCTCAATTTAGATTTCATCTTATTCTAGTTCTAGATCTACTTAATTTCAGATAACGTACAGGTTTCAGTCCCTTGGGATTCGACCTCGGTCTCACCAAGTTTATTACTACATCACAACCCTACACTTGGGGAGTGAACACCAACTCTTCCATGAAACTTTGCATCCACACCATCTCCTTGCATGCTTCTGTAGCCGCAACATATTTTGCTTCTGTCGTACTAATAGATACTATCTTCTGTAACTGAGAGACCCAACTGACTACAGCACTACCCAGAGTAAAGACATAACCTGTAGTGCTTCTCCTGTTATCAATATCTCCTACCAAATCTGAATCCATGTAGCCTTGTAGCTTGATTTTCGATCCACCATAGCACAGCCCTACATCCTTAGTACCTACCAAATATCTAAGAATCCACTTCACAGCTTCCCAATGTTCCTTCCCGGGGTTGTTCATGAACCTACTAACAACTCCCACTGCTTGAGCAATGTCTGGCCTCGTGCTCACTATAACATACATGAGACTCCCAATAGCTGACGCGTATGGGACTTGAGCCATGTAGTTCCGTTCCTCCTGCATCTTTACCCCTTGCTCCTTAGATAGCTTGAAGTGGTTAGCTAATGGAGTGTTAACCGGCTTAGCACCTCATATATTGAATCGGTCAAGTACCTTGGCTATGTACTCTGCCTGTGACAAAACTAGTTTCTTGTTTTCCCTGTCACGCTTTATCCTCATGTCTAGGATTTGTTTTGCAGCTCCTAAATCCTTCATGGCAAATTCTCTAGACAGTTATCTTTTGAAATCTGAGATGTCTTTCATGCTTGAACCGGCCACAAGCATATCATCAACGTACAGAAGAAGAATGATGTATAACGTATCAAACTTCTTCAAGTAACAACAGTGGTCTGCATGACATCTCCTAAAGCCGTTTCCCAACAAGAAACTGTCGAACTTCTTGTACCACTGCCTCGGGGCCTGCTTCAGGCCATATAAACTCTTTTTCAGTCTGCACACCTTGTTCTCCTTTCCCAGTGCCACGTATCCTATCGGCTGATGCATATATATCTCTTCTTCAAGGTCCCCATGAAGAAAGGCTCTCTTAACATCTAGTTGCTCTAGATGTAAGTCCTCTGTAGCCACTATACTCAAGACCATGCAAATCGTAGACATTTTCACCACAAGTGAAAATATTTCAGTGAAATCGATACTTGCCTTTTGTTGAAATCCTTTCACAACTAGTCTAGCCTTGTACCGTTTCGAACCATCATGCTCCTCCTTCAATTTGTAAACCCACTTGTTATGAAGAGCGTTTCTTACCCTTAGGTAGAGTGACTAACTCCCATGTACGATTAGACTCAAGAGAGTCCATCTCCCCATCTATGGCCTGCTCCCACTTAACCAGTGTATCTGACTGTAATGCCTCTTCAAAACACTCTAGCTCACCATTATCTGTTAGCAGTAAATAATATAAGAAGGGTGAATATCGGACCGTAGGTCTCCTCTCCCGAGTAGACCTCCTCACAACCGGTATATGTGGCTTTGCCTCATAATACTCTTGTGCATGATCATCCTGTAACGTTGTAACACCCATGTCCGGTAATTCTTCTAACTCTACGAATTCTTTTTCTTCGGCCTTATTTTCCTGTACACTGTCCTTATGCATCACTTTTTCATTGAAGACTACGTCCTTGCTTTTGATGATTTTCCTGTTTCTGCATCCCAAAACCTGTAGCCAAAATCATGCTGCCCGTAGCCTATAAACGTGCATCTCCTGGACTTCGCATCTAGCTTGTTTCTGTGCTCTGCATCAATGTGAACATATGAAGTGTAACCGAACACTCACCATCCAATGGTGCTGAGGGACTTCTATTGATGATATATGTGACGGTATTCACAGCATCTGCCTAAAATATCTTGGGCAACCCTGTATGTAACCTCATGCTCCTGGCGCGCTCAAGGATGGTCATGTTAATGCGCTCAGCCACACCATTCTTCTGCGGTATACCTGAAATCATTTTTTAATGTTTGATTCCACTTGCTATATAATACTCCTCAAACCTCTTATCACAATACTCTCTCCCATTATCAGATCTGAGACATTTTACTGTTTTACCTGTCTCATTTTCTACCATAACTTTCCACTTCTTAAATACATCAAATACATCAGATTTATGGTTTAAGAAATAAATCCACAGTTTTCTACTAGCATTATCAATAAAGGAAACAAAATAACATGAGCCACCAAGAGATGATACCTGTGCCGGTCCCCACACATCAGTGTGTACAAGCTCCAACAGATGTGTCTTTGGAGTGCGTCCCGTCTTCTTGAAAATTACCCTCTTCTGCTTGCCATACACGAAGTCCTCGTAGAATTCTAAGTTAATAGACTTCAGCCATGGTAGTTTTCCTTTTGACAATAGCACTTTCATCCATTTCTCACTCATATGTCCCAACCTCTGATGTCATAACTGCCCATTCACTCCAGTTGATGCGACTGCAAGTGAACTATATGATCCTGAAGTAATGTACAAAGTCCTTCTTTCTTGCCTCGAGATATCACCAAGGCACCTTTTGTGATCTTCCAAGAATCACTGGTGAATGTCGTCACATAACCGGTATCGGCCAACTGCCCTACTGAGATCAGATTCCTTCTCAAACTAGGTACATGTCTGACATCCTTCAATTTCAATATTGTTCCATCTTTTTGAATTATATGAACGTCTCCCTTTCCAACAATACTGCATAGCTCATCATCACCCCAGTAGACTCTCTCGAAGTCACCTAATACATAGTTACGCAGAACTTCCTTATATGAAATGGCATGAAACGAAGCACCCGAGTCTATAACTCAAGACTCATTCCTCGCATCAAGAGACAAGATCAACGCCTCTGTGTTACTCTCCTCAGATAGATTCACTGAATCTTTCCCACCTTGAGAGCTTCCTTCTTGTTTCTTAAGCGCCCTGCAATCACGTTTCATGTGCCCCTTCTTGCCGCAATGCCAACACCCATCTTTGTCTTTCGGTCCCTTGGACTTCTTCCTCGACTTAGAACGCCCGTGTTTATTGTCTCCTTTGTTCAGCGATCTTCCTCTTCCTTCAACGTTTAGAGCATTTCCTGAATCCCCTGAAACTCCTGATGCCTTTCTTCTAGATTCTTCGCTGAGAATTAGACCGGCCACATCATCAAATTTCAGCTTTGTCGACCCTGAAGAATTGTTCACAGCAATCACCAAACCATCCCATCTGTCTGGCAAACTGGATAAGATCAATAATGCCCTAACCTCATCCTCAAAAATAATGCCAACGGATTCCAACTGGCTCGTGACTGTATTGAACTCGTTTAGATGTTCAGCCACGCTCCCACCATCTGACATCTTCATGTTGAATAGCTGTTTCATAAGATGAACCTTGTTGGATGCTGAGGGCTTTTCATACATGGTAGGTAGGGCTTCCATTAATTCTTTTGTAGTTTTTACCTTGGATATATTGAAGGCGACGCTCGTAGACAAAGAGAGTCGAATCGTTCCTAAAGCCTTCCTATCTAGTAAAAACCATTCATCATCTATCATATTTTCTAGTTCCTTCTCTTTTCCTCCTAGAGGAATATAGAGGTCCTTCTGATACAGATAATCCTCCATCTGTATCTTCAAGAAGGCAAAGTTTGAACCATCAAACTTCTCAATTCTAGTTTTCCATCTTCTACCATCGCTCCCAATAAAACTAAACTAATAGCTCTGATACCAGTTGTTGCACAGTATGCCAACAATGCAGTGAGCCTAGATCCAATCTCAGGCCTAACCCACAAACGATAAACAGGAAGAAATATAAACTAGAAACAGATCAAAGCAATCCAAAACAAACCACAAGACAAGATATACGTGGAAAAATCCCAATCTAGAGTAAAAAACCACGGATACAAACTTTCACTATGAAGAACGAAGATTACAAGGCAATATATTAACCTCTCCCTTAGAAGTACAGAGAAAATCCCTTGCCTATACCTTAAAAATATTTTCCAATATTCACCTTAACGCTAGAATAGCCCTAGGGACCCCAATTTATAGTTTTGGCAACTTCCCTTTCCGCATCCCAGTTGCGAAAGGACTTGCGACACGAAATCCGCGAAACTCCTTTCCGCATCCCAGTTGCGAAAGGACTTGCGACACGAAATCCGCGAAACTCCTTTCCGCATCCCAGTTGCGAAAGGACTTACGATAAGAAATCCACGCATGTGGCTCCACTTCTCAACAGTACTTACACCTACACAGACAGTCAAAGGTAAGTGAATTAGTAAGTTCATGATATGCATGTAAGGATTCTATAAGGTGGGCCTTATTGATTAAGGGTTTGGATTTTCCTAAGGATTGGATAGTGTGATCGGGCATATCAGTGAACCCCACTCAGTTGTGATTCATCTAAAATCATGTAAGGGGTAGTGCACTACAAATGTGCACACGGTGTCTTAGTTGAACTAGGATTATCATGAAGAGTTTTAATGGGTTTCAAATTTATTTATTTATTTATTTTTATTTTTCTTGTTGTAAAACTTTGATTTCATTTAAAACAAAACAGAGGATATACAGCTCTACCAACAAGACATCTAAACTTTGGACACCCCCCAGAAAAATCAAAGGAGGAGTCTATTGTATGGCAAGAGACTACCTCCTGAATCTCCTTCTGACCGCCCCTAATCCCACTTTGTCAAGGAAGAGTTGGCCCCTCACCACTTGAGGGAGGTTAGCTTGGGAGGAGATCAGGGCGCAACCTTGATTCTCACTACCCCACTTGGCCATCCCCTCCACCGGCCCATTTCCTTCTCTACAAATATGAACAAAATTTACATTGCAAATACTACTAATCTTCCGGATTCTATCGATCTAATACTTCCATTTCCAGCCTGGGAGAGAGTTGCCCAACAACAGCTGAACCACCAGCAGCGAGTCAGACTCAACTATGATGTCTTTTAGGCCTTGATGGATGCAATGAATAAGGCCATCATGTACTGCTCAAAACTCGGCCCGTGTATTCGAGGCAAGGCCGTAACCAGCAGCGAAACTCGCCTTTGTTGCCCCTACAAACACCCCCGCCTCCTGCCACTCCCGGGTTCCCTCTAGACGACCCATCGACATTGAGTTTCACCCAACCCAGAGGGGGCTTTCTCCAACGCACCACCTAAGAACCAATCTCCTACTGAGGCTTCCCTGCAATACCCAAAGAACCCAAGGCCCCTCTAAGGCTATGCGCTCGGGAGGGGTGTGCTTGATTGGTTTCAAATTCTTCAATCCTCTAAACTATATAAATAGGATTAGGTCCCAAGCCAATATATGACTAAAGCTTCCATCCCATCCCGACACTTCTTTAAGGGCCTGTTTGGCAGGGCGAATCCCATGAGATTAGGAGGGATGGGATGGAATTTAAGGTAATGATGGTGGTGTCAGTGGATTGGTTTAAGATCCATGGGATTGCTATATCCCGAGACAAGTTCACTGGGTCTGTTTGGCACGCCCGACATATCCCAGGATTTTACCTTCCAATCCGTCCGACGAAGGGATGGGATTAGTTTTAAGGTAATGATGGTGATGTCAGTGAATTGTTTTAAGATCCATGGGATTGCTTATATCTCGAGACAAGTTCACCGGGTCTGTTTGGCTCATGCATATCCCGGGATATCGCGATCCCATCCCTCCTAATACCGTGGGATCGGTCCGGCTAAACAGGCCCTAAAGGGTGTAACCTGAGGAAGACTATGGCATAAAGCGCACAGCAATGGCGTCTCAATCAGGTACAAATTCTAAATTTTTTTATCCCCATTTCTGATGCACTAAACGGTACTTTCAATTATGCAAATACAGTTCATAACGCATACTTGATGAGAATCATACAATAGGGGTGTTATAAGAAAATGATCTTTTTAGACAACCATAAATTTATTGCTTGAGAAGATGTTTATGTTACGTGTGTCACCTGTGTAAGCCTGTCATTACTATCCAAATGATACATTAGGAAGGTCAGCCCATTTGAGTTATACATGTTGTCTATTCCCATTTTCAACTTTGTCAATTTGCATGAAAATAATCTTTTTATGGATCTTAATGTTGAAACTCACTCTTTTAACCTTGATTCCTTTGATTTGATGAGTTTTTGTTTTTGTTTTTATTTTTAAGGCATTATAATTCAAACTACGGTTGATATGGAAAATTTCAAGCTTGGGAAGTGAGCAGGATTTTCGAAATTGAAAATCAAATAGGAAAACTACCTTTCTTTTTCTTTTTTTAAAGCCAGACAAGTCATAAAAGGGTGACTTGGGCCTAAGAAATCATATAGGAAGGGAAAAGATTAAGCAAAGAAAAATATAAAAAAGACAGAAAAATAAAAAATAAAGAAAAATTTAAAGTTTCTTAGTTTTTAGGCTGGTTTAGTATTATGGATGTGTATGTTTCTACCAAACCTAGCTAGCTTTAAGAAAAGTAAAATTCTAATATCTTTAAACAGAAATAAAAAAAAAATTGCATACATTCACTATTTAACAAAAGGCACACAGACGATCAAAGGCTATAGATCTTCCTGTTGTGTTTTTTTTTTAATTAAAAAAAAATTCAAAAATAAAAGTTATTTTTAGAAAGTAAATAAATATATTAAGTATTTAAACTTTCCATAAATAGTATGTATAGCCAGTCGGTAAGAGAATGGGTTTTTGCTTATGCAACCAGGGTTCAAATCTCCTCGAGGACGGTGCGTAGCACCGTCCGTGCGCACGCGGCACGGGCACTTTTTGGCGCTTTATTAGGCGCACTTAGCACTTCGCACGTGCGCATCGTCGCAATGAGCAATAAGAGCCTTAGTCTTTTTGGCACTTGGTTCAAATTTTTTGGGCCATGGCACCCTGATAATTTATTACCTTTTTTTTATTAATTGAGAGTAATTATGACATGATTGTACATGTGGCACCTATGCCATGTGTCACTTATGTGGATACAGTTTTTCCTGTTGGATAACTGTTTCTGTCTGAATGGGTACAGAAATAACTGCCATATGACAAAGAGTCATGTCCTTTCATGGAAGGTAATTATTTGCTGTGAATGGGTATGGATTTTTTGAAGAGGCACTTTAGCACCTCTTCAGGATGAAATCCATAACCTTTCAATTGATAAAAATCCTGGATTCTATAATCCAGAAGTAAGACTCTAAATCATTAAGATTATATCATCTTCTGTGCAATTACTCTCGATCTAATCTCTTACTGAGTTTTTTCTGAACGTCTTAAGGCATATCGGTGTCAAAACTAGAGATCTGTTCAACACTTAAATGTGCAAATTTTCGTGTTGAAAATCGGATTGAGTGTTCATTGTATCCTGAAGACAATTTGTAGATTTCCTTCGTTTGCACTTGCTGGAAATTCCAGAAAAATGGCAGCAAATCTGTCTTGAGAAATTGATTATTCAAGTCAAGCGTTGAACCCGATAGATCTGATCGTTTCGTTATCATTTTCTTCTATCCTCCGTTGTGTACAAGATACTCTTAAGATTTCTAACATTTAAGAGAGATTTTAAACTCTTTTCATAATGGAGGCAATTCATTCCATTCAAGTTATGAACCAAGACTTTGTACGACTGGATCGTTTCGACGGTCAATTCTTCTCAAGATGGCAACAGAAGATGCTTTTCTTTTTGACAACTCTAAAGTTATCTTACATCCTAGATGATGATCTGCCTTCTTTGACCGAGCCAACTGACGATGACTCATATCAAGTGAAGGCAGAACGGAAGAAAAGGAAGGAGGACGATTTTCTATGCAAAGGTCATATCTTAAACGCCCTCTCTAATTCCATCTATAACTCATACCGTAAAATATCCTCTGCTAAAGATCTGTGGACAAAATTAGATCAAAAATATAAAACTGAAGAGATCAGTACTCAGAAATTTCTAATCGACAATTATGTCCACTTCAAGTTTAAAAATGATCAGCCAATTCTCTCCCAAGTAACCGAACTACAGAACTTGGTTGATGAATTGAAGATTGGTGGTATAGATCTTCCTGAAGAATTCCTAGTCGGTGTAGTAATTACAAAATTACCCTCATCATGGTTTGATTATAAAAAGAAACTGAAATGTGATGAAAGGAAGTACACTCTTGAAGGGCTTCAACGACATCTTCGTATAGAAGAAGAGTCCAGAAACCGAGACAAGAAAGAAAGTGCTTCGGAAAATCATTCCAAAGCAAATATAGTAGAAGATGATAAGCCAAAAATGCAGAACTCCAAATCTATCCCCCCAAAGAAAGATACAGAGTTGAAGAAAAGGGAAAGAAAAAGGGCAAGTGTCACTTCTGCAATAAGCCTGGACATTACATAAAGGAATGTCGACACAGGAAGAAACAACTGAAAGCTCAGGCTAACATGGCAGAAGACCAACTTGTAGCAATGGTTACTGAAGCTAACACAGTAATATCCGATGGTGGATGGTGGCTAGATACTGGTGCAACCATTCACATATCGAAGGACCGAAACTTCTTCAAGACCTATGAAAGTATTACAACTGGACAAGAAGTAAAGATGGGTAATAACGTTCGTGCGAACGTTGTTGGAAAAGGAACAGTCGAGCTTCAGTTTTCATCAGGCAAAAGACTGACACTAACAAATGTATTGCATGTACCTGACATGTCTAAAAATCTAGTGTCAGGCGATCTTCTCAATAAGAGAGGATTCAGAATGGTAATTGAGTTTGATAAGTTGGTTATCACCAAGAATGGTATATTTGTTGGCAAAGGATATTCATGTAATGGTATGATTAAACTGAATATTAATAATAATAATGATGTTTCCATTTATATAGTGGATTCTATATCTTTATGGCATGATAGACTAGGTCATGTTAATTATCATTCAATGAAAAGAATGATGATCCTGGGACTTATACCAAAATATGAAATACAACAAGAAGGGAAATGTGATGTGTGTGCCTATTCTAAAATAACCAGAAAATCGTTTGGGACTGGCATGAGAAAATCACAACCCTTGGAGTTAATTCATTCTGATATCTGTGAATTAAATAATACCTTAACTCGTGGAGGAAAAAGGTATTTTATCACATTTATCGATGACTTCACTAGATTTTCCTATGTATACTTAATAAAATCTAAAGATGAAGCCTTTGAAAAGTTTAAGATTTATAAGGCTGAAGTGGAAAATCAGTTAAATATAAAGATTAAAGCCCTCAGAAGTGATAGAGGGGGTGAGTACTCTTCTAATGAATTCAACGACTTCTGTGAATCAAATGGTATAATCCATGAATTTACTGCACCTTACACACCTCAACAAAATGGCCTAGCGGAACGCAAAAATAGGACATTAGTTGAGATGATCAACTTGTATGATATTAAATTCGATTACCACCAATTTGTGGGGGGAAGCATTGTTAACAGCAAACCGTATTCTAAATGCTGTCCCACACAAAAAAATTAGATATCTCCCCATATGAATTATGGAAAAAGAGGAAACCATATCTTCATTACTTCAAAGTGTGGAGAAGTATAGCAGAAGTCAGGATTATTGATTCTAAGAGAGTAAAGTTGGGTCCTAGAGGAATTAGGTGTGCTTTTGTGGGTTATGGGATTCCTAGTCCCGTATATAGATTCCTGGTTCTAGAACAAACTTCTTTTGCTAACAAAAACATGATTATAGAGTCTAGGGATGCTATATTTTTTGAAAATATAGTATACAAAGAGTATATGAATAATCATACAAAAAGACAGGTTGATGAAAATATAATAGAACTAATGAACAAAGAGCATAATAACTTTCATGATAAATCTAAAACTCATCCAGAAGGAAATAAACTAAGGAGATCGAAAATGACAAGAAAAGAAACATCTTTTAGCCCAGATTTTTATATGTTCCTTATCGAATGAGATAGAAATGAAATAAGAAAAGAGATTACTCTACCGCTAAGTATTAAAAGTGATCCATCAACACTTAGTGAAGCTCTCTCATCTCCTGATGTACAGTTTTGGAGGGAAGCCATCAACGATGAAATGGATTCCATAGTCTCTAATAACACATGGTGTTTGGTCGATCTTCCACCAGGTTCAAAGCCTATAGGATGTAAGTGAATTTTTAAAAGAAAGTTCAATCCTGATGGAACCATAAATAAGTTTAAAGCTCGATTGGTAGACAAAGGATTTAGACAAAAGGAAGGTATCGATTTTTTCGATACATATGCTCCTGTTGCTCGAATATCTTCCATTAGGACTTTAATTGCTCTTGCAGCAATTCACCACCTAGTAATCCATCAAATGGATGTTAAAACGGCATTTTTAAATGGTGATCTAGATGAGGAAGTCTATATGGAACAACCTGAAGGGTTTGTTCAACCTGGGCAAGAGAAGAAAGTGTGTAAACTAGTCAAATCTGTCTATGGGCTCAAGCAAGCTCCTAAACAATGGCATGAGAAGTTTGATCAAGTAGTACAATCTAATGGTTTTAGAGTAAACCAAGCAGATAAGTGCATATATATTAAAGGTCAAATCATTATCTGCTATACGTAGATGATATGTTAATATTTGGACCAAATGAGGACGGTGTGAAAGAAACTAAAAAGTTTTTAAGTACCAACTTCGACATGAAGGATATGGGTAAAGCCGATGTAATATTAGGTATTAAGATTTATAATCTTAATGATAGAATAGCCTTAACCCAATCTCATTACCTATAGAAAGTGTTAAAGAAGTTTAATCATTATGAAAGTAAACCGGTTTCAACCCCATTTGATCCAAGTATTAAATTGGTTAAAAATACGGGTAGATGTAAAGCACAACAAGAATATGCGAGTGTTATTGGGAGTTTAATGTATGCAATGAATTGCACTAGACCCGATATAGCATTCACAGTAGGAATGCTAAGCAAGTATACCAGTAATCCAGGACAAGTACACTAGAATGTGATTTCGAGAGTTTTAAAGTATCTAAGAGGAACCATAGACTATGGACTGCATTATAAATCATATCCCGCTGTACTTGAAGGGTTTAGCGATGCAAGCTGAAATGCAGATAGCATAAAATCAAAATCTACAAGTGGCTGGATATTCACTCTTGGAGGAGGAGCAATATCATGGGCATCTAAGAAACAAACGTGTATATCCCACTCTACAATAGAAAGTGAGTTTATTGCACTTGGTGCTACTTGTAAAGAAGGTGAATGGCTAAGATACCTACTGTTGGAAATCCCGTATTAGCCGAGACCTACTCCTGCCATATCTATCTTTTGTGATAGTCAGGCTACTCTTTGTCGTGCTATGAGTAAGACTTATAATGGTGAGTCTAGAAATGTAGGTCTAAGGCATAACTTTATTAAAGAATTGCTTAGAGATGGAGTAATCACAGTGGAATATGTTAAATCCATTCTGAACTTAGCAGATCCCTTGACAAAAGGTTTATCAAGAGATCAAATAAGAAGAACCACTAAAAGAATGGGACTAAGATCCATAAAGATATAACTTTCACTCTTGATGGCAACCCTACCTATGTTTTGAAATATAGGCTAGGTTCAAAGGGACAAACAAGTCAAGTATGTTACTGAAATATACACTAGAAAAAGAAAATTTGAGTCTCATTCTTAAAAAGTCTAGTGTTTGGTTTCTGCATTTCATAAGAGGCTGAGTACTAACTCTTAATAGATCTATAAGCAGACTTTGCTGAGATGAAGCAGAATCATCTTTGATAGATCTACCTATATGAGTAGAGAAGTGAGGCCGCTTTTGAAGAGATTGGGATCGTCTCTAAAATACTCACGAATAAGGATACGCACAAGGCCAGAAATGTGCAAACTTTTAGATTTCCAGTTATATATTAATAGATGTGTGTTATGTGTCTGGTGAGTCATATAAGGTCCTTAGTTCAAGACTAATGGGTCACTAAGTACCTAGCATAACTTTGATACGTATACACTAAAGTAAAGGTTCAAATCTAAAAGATACATTTACTTATGCAGCTATTTATACCGATATGTCATTCGTTCAAGAATCTGATTTTATTTTTGAAATTGAGGGGGATTGTTGTGTTTTTTTTTTTAATTTCAAAAATAAAAGTTATTTTTAGAAAGTAAATAAATATATTAATTATTTAAACTTTCCATAAATAGTGTGTATAGCCAGTCGGTAAGAGAAGGGGTTTTTGCTTATGCAACTAGGGTTCAAATCTCCTCGAGGACGGTGCGAAGCACCGTCCGCACACGGGCGCTTTTTGGCACTTTATTAGGCGCACTTGGCACTTCGCATGTGCGCATCGTCGCAATGAGCAATAAGAGCCTTAGTCTTTTTGGCACTTGGTTCAAATTTTTTGGGCCATGGTACCCTGATAATTTATTACCTTTTTTTTTTTAATTGAGAGTAATTGTGACATAATTGTACATGTGGCACCTATGCCATGTGTCACTTATGTGGATACAGTTTTTCCTGTTAGATAAAAAAGTTTACTGTAAATAGATACGAAATAACCATAGGACAAAGAGTCATGTCCTTTCATGGAAGGCAATTATTTGCTGTGAATGGGTATGAATTTTTGGAAGAGGCACTTTAACACCTCTTCAGGATGAAATCCATAACCTTTCAATTGATATAAATCCTGGATTCTATAATCCAGAAGTAAGACTCTAAATCATTAAGATTATATCATCTTCTGTGCAATTACTCTCGATCTAATCTCTTACTGAGTTTTTTCTGAACGTCTTAAGGCATATCGGTGTCAAAACTAGAGATCTGTTCAACACTTAAATGTGCAAATTTTCGTGTTGAAAATCGGATTGAGTGTTCATTGTATCCTGAAGACAATTTGTAGATTTCCTTCGTTTGCACTTGCTAGAAATTCTAGAAAAATGGCAGCAAATCTGTCTTGAGAAATTGATTATTCAAGTCAAGCCTTGAACCCGATAGATCTGATCATTTCGTTATCATTTTCTTCTATCCTCCGTTGTGTACAAGATACTCTTAAAATTTCTAACACTTCCTTTCTCATAATTTTCAACGCATTTCAATGCATGGTAGCGTTTGTCATATAAATGTTTAGTTCAACATAAATAAGCCATATGTACCAACACTAGTGCTTTTTTTTTTTTTTTTCTACATGAAAAGTTATGGATTGCTATTATAGAGGTCTAAAGAATAAGTTGATTCTACAATGGTTCCACAAGAGCCACATAGCGGTGTGTTCATGCCATCCAACATGTCCAGGAGGTTGGAAAAAAAATGCATGGTACCCATTGACGTGTGAGGAAAGAAAAAAGTTCCCAAGTTGAAAAGAACCTCTCTTTTTTTTTTTGGCAAAATGTGAGAGCACGTACTGTACCCCTATATAAAGTTATTGATTATGAACCTCCTAAAACTCTAAAATCAATTACAATGACTGCATAAGAAAAACAAATGACCAAAAAGATAAACCAATGGCTAGATGTGAATGGTAGCAAGGGTTTTTGAAAAAAACCCACCTACTTTTTTGCCTAACCAATGCCGGCCTTCCAAAGTATTCCTATTAGTGTGGTCTAAGTGATTCATGTATAAGTATAATTTTTTTGCTACACGCTTTTCTTTCGTGTAATCTAATGGTTGGAATAGATTTCATATAAGGTTCGTTAGACATGAAAGGTTCATGGTGGGTCCCCTAAAAATCAAGCATAGACATCTCTCCCCGTTATTTCCTTTGGTGTGGCATAGCAAAATCACAAGTAAGCTCAATGTTTTTCTTTTTATTTTTTATTTATTTATTTTTATTTTTATTTTTACTGTTTCAGGGCAGATAGTGGAATTAATAGCTAATGGTCATAGTAAATCTTACATGAACATTATGATAGCCCGGTGTCCCATACAATTATTATTATTATTTCTCTAAATAAACTCTAGAGTTGGAGAGGGATGACAGATTTGATTTTTGTGGTGGCCTACAATGATACGCATGTAAAATTCACTTTGGCCATTAGATGTGTATTCCTAGTTTATGCCTGAATCCAAAAAATCAAACCAACTTGTTATTCATGTGGGCCTTACCACAAAAATATTTGGAATAGAGATGTCCATCCTTGAATTTTACAAGACCCACCATGATGATTATATATATATATATATATATATATATATATATATATATATATATATATATATATATATATATATATATATATATATATATATATATAATGGACATGGATTGCCTATGACCCCGTGTCACATAAAAAGTTCCTGCACTCAAAGGCTAGGTGGGGCCCACCATGATGTTTGTGGGAAATCTACCTCGTCCATCCAAAACTCAATTGGGCCGCAAGATAGGGAATAGCGGGGATTGAACGCCTACCATTGAAACATTCATGAGGCCACAAAAGTTTTGGATTAGGCTAATATTTTTGTGTTTGCAATTCATCTAAGTAGAAGTGACCATATGAACCATTTGGATGACATATAAACATCATGGTGAATCCACAGAGGTTTCAACAATAAGCATTTTCCTGCCTACTTTTTCCTATCACACAACCCAATTGAGTTTTGGATTTGCCTCATTTTTGGGCTCATGTCTAACATGATATGGCAAGAAGGATGGATAAGGTGGATTTATCACAAACATAATGGTAGGCCCCACATACCTTCCGAGCACAGGAACTTCTTACGATAGGGTGGCAGAGGGAATCTGCGTTAATATAAAATCTACTATAAAATGTCTAAAACCTTGTCACTTTGTCCAGCAACCCTGCCACTCTGTCTAGCTAGTAGAATTTTGTCACTTTGTCCTCCAACTCTGTTACTTTGTTTCGTGTAACCCTATCACACAATCTAGTAAAACTCCATCACTTTGTCTAACAACCCCACCACTTTGTCTAGTGAAACCCTATAAATTTGTTTGGCAATCCGTCACTTTGTCTAATGGAAGTCGTCACATTGTCCGACAACCCCGTCACTTTATTTAGTAGAAGTTGACCACTTTGTTGAGCAACCCAATAACTTTGTCTAGTGGGACCCAATGGCATTGTCCAACTCTTCATTGCTTTGTCTGATAAGCAGCCCCATTACTTTATCCTACAACCCCATCAATTTATCAAATAGGCAATTTGGTTATTTTGTTTGGCAACCCATCACTTTGTTCAGCAACCTTGTTGCAGGCAACCCCATTACACGGTCTAACAATCCTTGTCGTAAGAAGTTCTTGTGCTAAGAAGTTAGGTGAGGCCCACCGTGATTATTGTGATTATCCACCCCATCCATATGTTTTTTTCAGAATATGTTAGGACATGAGCCCAAAAAATGAGGCAGATCTGAAACTCAATTGGGTCACACAATAAGAAAAGGCAGGTAGGAAAATGATTACCGTCGAAACCTTCTTGAGTCCGTCGTGATGTTTATATTCCATCCAAATAATTCATAACATCATTCTTACTAAGATGAACCGACAACAAAAACAAAAAATATTAGCTTGATCCAAAACTTGTTACCTCACAAATGTTGTAATGGTGGACATTCACTATTTGCTGTTTCCATCCTAACCAACAAGTGAATCATCTCATGTTAGGACCAGGGCCCAAAATCCACCTCGAATATTCATGATTTCGGTGGACAACATGGTTGGAAAGACTGTACTGGGCAACAATCACCCTAAAAATATTTTCCTTGGTATGGCCCACCTAAATTAGGGATGACCTGAGTTTTAGGCATAGGCCTAAAGTTTGGTTTTTCATTCGACAGTTGAAGTAAATTTTATATAATCATCATAACGGATCTTGTGAAATTCAAGGGTAGAAGTCTCTCTTCAAAATATTTTTCTTTAATGTAGCCCACATGATGATGGGTTTTTTTTACCCATCTTCGACTGGTCGAGAGCCCTACTCGACTAGTCGAAGGCTGGTGGTCGACCGGTCGAAGGTTCGAGTCGAAACTTTGACTTAAAGTCCAGCGAGTAATTTTGTTGTTTTTTACTGTAGCTAGGACTGGTCGAAGGAATGTTCGACTGGTCGAAGGGGACCTACGACTGTCGAAGGATGTCTCTACTAGTCGAAGGTTACACAATTTGTTCTGCGATTTTGTGCAGCTATCAAGGTTGAGTCCTTTCGCAATCGGGATGCGGAAAGGAGTTTTCAAAACTATAAAAGGGGTTGCCTAGGGTTTTCTAGGTACACACATACGACAAGAGGGTTTCTAAAGCTTTACTGAGGATTTGCTAAAGGGTTTAGGGCTATCAAAGTGAGAGAGGAGAAAGAGAGAGAAGCTTATAGAAGGGAGGTTAACTCGTGGAGGTTTTTCTACTTTGCAATTTATATCTCAGCGCTTCTATGTCCTCATAATCGGTTAGATATCTCCGTTTTCTCTATTTCTCTTATTGTTTATCCACTCCTGTGTGAGTGAAGAAGATTGTAACGTTCTACTTCATAGTGGATTGTTGATCTGGACGAGGTCCGTGGTTTTACCTCTTTGAGGGTTTTCCACGTAAAAATCTCTTGTGTGGTGTGTGATTGATGCTTTGATTTATTTCATTGCTTTATTATCCATAATTACTGGTTTGTTTCGGGAGGCTAGATCCTGCAGGTTTGTGCAAGGCATCCCAACAAAGTGGTATCGAGCTAAGTTCATTGAGCAGTAGGATCGGTTGGAATTATAGAAGGTGGCTCAGGATGATCGGCCTCAATGGTTCTAACTGGACCATATGGAAGGCTAAGATGGAGGACTTGCTTTATTACAAGGACCTATATTCTCCAATCTTAGGCATATCAGCAAAATCGAAGGATATGACTGATGATGATTGGAAGAAGATGAACCGAAAGGCAGTGGGGTTTATTAGACAATGGTTGGATGATTCTATGTTCCACCATGTGTCTACAGAAACCTCAGTCGCAAGCCTATGGCTGAAATTACAAGGGCTATATGAGAGGAAGACAGTCGGTAATAAGATATTTCTGATAAGGCGACTTGTGAATCTCAAGTTCAAGGATGGTGGTTCTGTGGCCGAGCACATGAATGAGGTCAGCAATATAGTGAACCAACTCACCTCTATGAAGATGGTCCTAGATGATGAATTGCAGGCTTTACTATTGCTTAGTTCATTGCCTAACAGTTGGGAGACATTGGTGGTGTCTCTAAGTAACTCCGCGCCAGACGGAAAGATATCCATGGAACAGGTAACCAGTTGTCTCTTCAATGAAGAGACAAGGAGGAAGTCTCAAGGGTCTACTTAGCAAGAGGCTCTTGTGACGCAGGAACAGGGGAGAGGAAAGAACAGGAAGGGCGGGAAGGCCTGAGATAAATTAAGAGGCAAGTCGAGTAACAGAAAAGATGTTGAATGCTGGAATTGTGGCAAGAAGGGCCACTACAAGCATGAATGTCGTGGTAAGAAAAACGGCAAGAAAGGAAAAGAGAAGGAAGATGAATCTGATTCCACTGCAGTTACTTCAGATGGAGACATGGTAGTTATTCTTTCTGTAGATCACGATGTATGTCTCACAGCTACGAGTCAGGACACTGACTGGGTGGTTGACTCGGGAGCTTCTTTTCATGCGACTCCACGCAGAGACTTCTTTATAAGCTACAAGTCAGGTGACTATGGGACTGTGAAGATGGAAAATTCTGGCGTATAAAAAATCATGAGAGTCGGTGATATTTGTGTGAAGACCGATGTGGGCTGCACATTGGTTCTCAGGGATGTGAGGCATATCCCAGACCTTTGCCTCAACTTGATGTCGACGGGAAGGCTGGATGATGATGGCTATGAAAGCCGGTTTGCTGGTGGGCGATGGAAGCTCATCAAGAGTTTGTTGATCGTGGCCAGAGGAAAGAAGTGTTGCACCTTGTACAAGGCAAGTATCAGTATGTGTAAGGGTGGGTTGAACGCAGCGGAAGATTCAGCTATTGACATGTGGCACAGGCGTCTAGGCCACATGAGTGAAAAAGGGCTTCCGCTACTAGCGAGGAAGCAGCTTCTTCCAGACATGACAGGTATACCTCTCAAAACCTGTCTTGATTGTTTATCAGGGAAACAGCATAGAGTTTCATTTGTTAAAGCTGCTTCTCGTGTTAATAAAGTGCATGCATTAGATTTAGTTTATTCTGATGTTTGTGGTCCTATGAAGACAAAAACCTTGGGTGGGGCATTGTATTTTGTCACTTTTATAGATGATGCATCTAGAAGGGTTTAGGTTTATGCTTTGAAATCCAAGGACGAGGTCTTTGGTGTGTTTAAGGTGTTTCATGCTATGGTCGAGAGAGAGACAGGTAGACCATTAAAGTGCATCCGCACTGACAATGGTGGTGAATACATTAGCGACTTTCATGAGTACTGCAAGTCCCTAGGTATACGGCATGAACAGACGGTTCCCAAGACCCCCCAGCATAATGGTGTAACTGAGCGAATGAATTGCACCATTGTTGAGAGAATCAAATGCATGTTATCCCATGCGAAATTGCCCAAGACGTTCTGGGGAGAAGCAATGCACACGGCGGTGTATTTGATAAACAGGTCTCCATCATCCCCATTGAATGGAGAAGTACTTGAGAAGGTGTAGACTGGACATGATCCATCATACAGTCATCTCAGGGTGTTTGGATGCAGGGCATCCGTTCACGTATCAAAGGACGAGAGGTCCAAGCTCAATATGAAGATCAAGCAGTGTGTGTTCTTAGGGTACGGTGATGAAAAGTTCAGTTATAAATTGTAAGATCCGACCGAGAGGAAGCTCGTCAGGAGCAGAGATGTGGTTTTCTTTGAAGATCAGTGTATAGAAGACATTGGTAAGCCAGAGAAGAATCAGCGTAGTTCAGGTGAGCTAGAAGACATGGATCCAGTTACTCCTCCCGTGGTGCCTGATGACGGGGGAGTACAGCAAGGTGCAGAGGACGAGAGAGTTCCTTCAGAAGATAGACCAGGGGAGCAGCCCCCACTTGATCTACCTGTTGAGCCATAGGTGAGGAGGTCATCTAGGGACAGACATCCGTCCAAGAGGTACTCGCCGCACGAGTACATTATGGTAACCGATGGGGGAGAGCTAGAAGATTATTCTGAGGCCCTAGCCGACGAGCATAAGGGGGAGTGGTTGAAAGCTATGTAAGAGGAGATAGAATCCTTGCATAAGAACCACACCTATGATATGGTGAAACTGCCTAAGGGCAAGAAAGCTCTGAGCAACAAGTGGGTGTTCAGAAAGAAGATTGAGCAGAAGAATTCACAGATGAGGTTCAAGGCCAGACTTGTGGTGAAAGGGTTTGGTCAGAGGAAAGGTATAGACTTCGAAGAGATATTCTCGCCAGTGGTGAAGATGACATCCATACGGGTGTTGCTTAGGTTGGCAGCTAGCATGGATCTGGAGATAGAGCAATTAGATATTAAAACTGTCTTTCTCCATGGTGACCTGGAAGAAGAGATCTACATGAACCAACAAGAGGGGTTCGAAGTCAAGGGCAAGGAGCATATGGTGTATAGGCTGAGGAAGAGCTTGTATGGGCTGAAACAAGTTCCACGGCAATGGTACAAGAAGTTCGACTTGTTTATGTTGAAACATGGGTATGATAGAATGGAGTCGGACCACTGTGTGTTCACGCGCAAGTTCTCAGATGGTGATTTCTTAGTTCTGCTATTATATGTTGATGACATGCTTATCATGGGAAAAGACATCAAGAAGATTGACAGTGAACAGAGTTGGGCAAGTCTTTTGCGATGAAAGACTTGGGCCCGGCCTATGACAGATCCTAGAATGGAGATAACCCGTGACAGAAGCAGCAGGAAGCTTTGGCTGTCACAAGAGCGGTATATTGAGAAACTTCTAGAGCTGTTCAATATGAATGCAGCGAAGTCGGTCAGTACTCCACTGGATGGTCACTTCAGATTGAGCGACAGGCAGTGTCCCAAGACGAAGGCAGAGGTGGAAGAGATGCAGAAAATACCCTACGCGTCAACTGTAGGAAGTTTGATGTATGTTATGGTGTGTACACGCACATACATAGCATATGCGGTTGGTGTTGTCAGCCGATACCTTGCCAATCCTGACAAAGAGCATTGGGCAGCGGTGAAATGGATACTACAGTATCTAAGAGGCTCATCCAAGTTGAGCCTATGCTATGGTGACAGTAAACCTGTGTTAGAGGGCTACATAGATGCAGATATGGCAGGTGACATAGACTCCAAGAAGTCTACATCGGGGTTCATGTTCACGTTTATAGGGGGAGCGGTTTCTTGGCAGAGCAAGCTACAGAAGGTCGTAGCATTGTCGACGACAGAGGCCGAATATATTACAGTCACAGAAGCATGTAAAGAGATGCTTTGGATGAAGAAGTTCCTACAGGAACTTAGCCTAAAGCAGAAGGAGCACGTGATCTATTGCGATAGTCAGAGTGCTATACACTTGAGCAAGAATCCAAGTCAGCATTCCAAGTCGAAGCACATAGAGATTCGGTATCACTAGATCAGGTATACTTTGGAACAGAAGGTGTTACAGCTTGAGAAGGTACACACGGACGATAATGGGTCAGATATGATGACTAAGGCTTTGCTCAAAGGGAAGTTTGAGGTTTGTAGAAACATGGCTGGCTTGAAGAAGGTGGATCCCTCCTAGGTCAAAAAGGGGGAGATTTGATGGGTTTTTTTGACCCATCTTCGACTGGTCGAAGGCTGGTGGTCGACCGGTCGAAGGTTCGAGTCGAAACTTCGACTTAGAGTCCATCGAGTAATTTTGCTGTTTTTTACTGTAGTTAGGACTGGTCGAAGGAATGTTCGACTGGTCGAAGGGGACCTACGACTAGGTCGAAGGGATGTCTCGACTAGTCAAAGGTTACGCAATTTGTTCAGTGATTTTGCGCGAAACTGCGGATTTGAGTCCTTTCGCAACTGGGATGCGGAAAGGAGTTTTTCAAAACTATAAAAGAGGTTGCCTAGGATTTTTCTAGGTACACACATACAGCAAGAGAGTTTCCTAAAGCTTTACAAGGGATTTGCTAAAGGGTTTAGGGCTATCAAAGGTGAGAGAGGGAGAGAGAGAGAGAGAGAGAGAGAGAGAGAGAGAGAGGAAGCTTATAGAAGGGAGGTTCTGCTCGGGGAGATTTTTCTACTTTGCAATTTATATCTCAGCGCTTCTATGTCCTCATAATTGGTTAGATCTCTCCGTTTTCTCTATTTCTCTTATTGTTTATCCACTCTTGTGTGAGTGAAGAAGATTGTAACGTTCTACTTCATAGTGGATTGTTGATCTGGACGAGGTCCCGTGGTTTTTACCTCTTTGAGGGTTTTCCACGTAAAAATCTCTTGTGTGGTGTGTGATTGATGCTTTAATTTATTTCATTGCTTTATTATCCATAATTATGGTTTGTTTCGGGAGGCTAGATCCTAAGGTTTGTGCAAGGCATCCCAACACATGAATCACAAGTTAACTGATTAGTTGGATATGGGCCTAAATTGGAATTACGCATTTAATGGTCAGAGAGAATTTCACGTGCACATCCCAGTAGGCGCTCCACCAAAAATTCAATTCTCAGCTTTCCAATCGTATGGAGGATGCAAATTAGCTGCAACATGGATCCAACGATGTAGGTGGGGCCTAACCATGGCCCTACCTCCATATATGCATTGTATATCTATGCTATTTATCCATTCTTCTTGTTCATTTTAGGGCATGAAGCAGATCATCAGGTGGACCACACAAAAAAAAAAAAAAACATTGGCCATTGAATGGCCACCATTAAAAACTTTCTAGGGTCCACTATAATGTTGATTTGCCATTCTTGATGAGGTCACACAGATGAATAGAAAACTTAGAAAACACAAATGTCAACTTGATTCAAAGCTTCTGTAGCCCCACAAAATGTGTTTAATGCTTAATGATCAGCATTGTTTCTTATGATGTGCTCTACATGAGATTTGGATCTGCTCCATTTTTGGGTCATGTCCTAAAATGAGCCGGCAAAATGGATATATGGTATAGACATACACTGCATATATCGAGGTGGGCCCAACGGTCAGGATCCCACCCAAACACTTGATGCCAGGTCGCAGCTAAGTGGCGTCCTATTGAGAAAAAAAAACCTCGGTACACTGCTCTTGATTTTGAGATGTTTACGTAAAATCGGTCCGACTATTAGAGCAGAATATCAAAGGAAACCATTGGGAGAGAGATGTCCACCCTTAATTTTTACAGCGCCTACCATGATACCGACATGCAATCTACTCCAATCATTAGATTATAAACAAAATTTTAAACCTTAGATTAAAAAAATAATAAAAAAACACCCACGTGTGAATCACCTGGGCCATATTAATGGAAACATTTTGCAGAGCAAGCAGTGTTTTATACACTGTTTCTAATCAGGTAGTTCACTTGAAATGGAACTGATATTTTAGCCCTTGACCTTTCCTGAAGTGACATATAGGTTTGATTTTACGTAAACATCACGGTGTGGCCGACCTGAGCACAGACCCATTTACTTGCACGGCTGTGCGTGGCATGTAACGATTTGAAATCCTTTTTGTAAAAGTTACTGAAATGCATGGTAATTAAGTAGGTTTTTGTTAAATTTTCTATTTTTCTTAATTGCTTTCGTGACAAACAGATGACGTGGTCCAATGAAATTTCAGGGCACAGAAAATCTGTGTCCTCACGACAGACGATAAAGAACTATGGTGTAAACGAAAGGGAATGGTCTACAGCACCATTTTGGCAGCTGAAGAAAACACCCAAGCTTTATAGCCCCCCCATGTCGGGGATGTAAATCCACTCCGTCCATCAAGTGAGAATCCTTAACCATACATGCGAAATATTAGTTCGATTATTAAAATTAAATAAATTAATTAAAATAAGTAAATAAATAAAATAAACCATGTGGGAAAAATGAAAGGGAAGAATATAAAATTTCTTTTAAAACCTTTAAGTTCATGTCATGTGGCCTGCCTTAGCTTTGGATCAGTCTTATTTTTTGTACATTCACTTAATTATGGTGAATTACATGTAATTAACCATTTTGATGAAAGATACGCACCATTCTAACCCTACACACAAACCTACGGTTGGCATCCTCCCCTTGGCGTTGTCCTCCTGAGCTGTAGATCTGGCTGTTTTTTACTCTGATGTTTCACATGTTAGCCCCACACATTCTGCATAAACAGTGGTTTAGAGGAATCCAGCTTGAAAAACCCCTCAAAAATGGACGGAAACATTTTTTATTGTTTTGGTTAGCTTGTTAGTACACCCACTGTCAGTTGATACTTCACTGTTAGCCGCCCCCACGAGAAATCGATACTAAGACCTCAGTGCTGAAATGAGGTATCTTTCACTCAGTCTACCACTCAAGGTGTGGACGGAATCAATCATCTACAACATCTGTCGCAAGCCTTAAAATGTTAAGGACCAAACCTGATGGACGGTATCGATCTCACATGTACAACATGGTGGGGGCAAAAAAAAAAAAAACTTGTTGTTCCATATCCACAGCTTTAAAGGGAAAAACAAAAAACAAAAAACGAAAAAGTCTTAGGATGATTCATGTCCTCCCAAACCTTCCATCTTACTATCGTTTTTCTCTCAATTTCTTAGCCATCTTTATCTCATAAAGACAAATCTCTTTCTTAACTATTTTTTGAAATAGGATGTGGCCCATTTTTCTCAACCATCTTTGTCTCATATAATGACAATATCTTTCTTATATATTTCTTGGAATAGTATATGACCATTTTTTCCTGGCCATCTTAGTCTCATAATAAAAAACCTCTTTCTTAGATATTTCTTAGAATAGAATGTGGCCTATAAGCAGCCATGAATGAATTAATTCTTTTTTCTGTTCTTTTTTATTCCTTTGTAATTCACTTTTAATTTGAATGGTTTTACCAATTCTTATAAAATTTACTTATTGACTCTTTTTTCTTTTTTTTTCTTTTTCTTTTTCTTATTTCTTTTTTACTTTTTATTTTTGTTTAAAAGTTGTTCTAGTTTCATGGTGCATATATGTTGTTGTGTGTGAAATTCTGCCATAGTACACATCGGGTGCAAGGAGGGGACACGACGAGGATAACTACTTTCAATCAAGGGATCTCTTTGGACTATAATGGCATTAGGATAAAAGGAAAAAAGTTAAACTTATTGAGGTAAACCATCCATTAGGTTTAAAGAACATTTCATTGGCTACCGTGAAAATATCACACTCATCGACAAATACTAACCATTTGATCAGTCACCTTAAATATGGACAGCCAAGATCAATTATACAAAAATATGTTTAAGCAACAATTTCATCCATCAATTTGTCAAGGTCTATAATAGATTACTAATGATTCAAAACAACCATCTTTGTTGGGCAATTTTAACCATCCCATCCATCATTAGGAAAAATGGATGGTTGTCGAAAGTAAGGCCAAATTAAAGATGGATTGGACTATCCAATCAGTGTGATTTTTGAATGGTAGCTTGTGAAATGTGTTCTTAACTTAATGTACAGTTTAGATCAACCGATTATAGTGTCCAAGTAAGTCAATTCAACTAATAGTGCTATAATTTATAAGAGCTCTGAGAGTAGAGCATTTCTTATTATTTTTACTCCTTTTCTTTAAATAATTTTATTATTATTATTATTGTAACGAGGACAACAATAAGATTGATTGGGTATACCCTAAATTCCTTCCAACCCAAAAATAACTATGATTCGGTTATCAAAGCCATACAATTAAAATGCATGCAAAATGGATAGGAAAACTAACAATGGCCATACCATCAATTTTGCAATCACTGACCGTACAAATACTATGGGCCACCCATTATATCCAACGGTCCATGCGATCATATGTGGTCCACTTTAGCTCTACACAATATAAACTTCCACCTTAATTTAGAATTCACACTAGATGATGACTCTTGAAGCTAATCAAAAACCAATAAAACACCAGCTTTTCCTTTACAGTGTAGATCACAGAAAGTGGGTCTTACTTGCACGAGGATGACCTGAGTATATATACCGTCCATATCCACAGATCAAGGTGTTTATAACTTCTGGAAGCGGATTGCGTCCGAACCCCGGTCTAACATAAGCCGTACGATCAGAGCTCGTGTGGGGCCCACCGTGATGTATCTGTTTATCCATGCCGTCCATCCATTTTATAATATAATTTTAAATTATAAGCCCAAAAATGAAGTAGATAAAATGTTCAAGTGGACCACACCAGAAATGACTCTTGCATTTAATGCAACCCAAGCTCACAATTTGGTATGGTCCACTTGAGCTTGGATCTGCTTCGTTTTTTGGACTGGTATTTTAAAATGATCTGAGAAAATAGATGGACGGCGTGGATAAACCGATACATCATGGTGGGTCTCACAGGAGCTTTGGTCGGACAGCTTATTGTCGAACTCGCAATCTGCTTCCATAACTTCTAACTATATGATCCTCAGTCGAGGGTAAACACTGTCCTCGGCTTTGCAGTTTCTTCGTGTGCTCATGCATTATATTATTCCAGGTAAGAAATAAAAAGAGCCTACAGGTCAATATGAGAATTTGTGAGATCGAATGAGGGATGCACGAGGAATCAATTATTTTTGTCCAGATATGCGGACCGTCCACTTCATTCAAGGAAATATTGGTACGGTTGTCTTGTGTCGGCATCATTAGACGACAAATACATAGGGACAGTGATGCCTGTGTTATATCGGCACCAATCCATTGGTTGGGCTAGTTTGTTAATGGTAGGACATGATTTAAAACATCTGGTCCACTCAAAGCCCAAGGGGCTGTGCCATAAGATAGTTGAGATTCAACGCCCACCATTGAAAGCTTATTGAGAGCCACATAAGTTTTGGATCTAGCTGAGATTTGTGTTTTCCCTACATCCATGTGGGAATCACCTTATGAACTGGTTGGATCGCATATAACCTCATGCTGGGCCCTAGAAAGGTTTCAACGGTAGGCTTTTTCAACATGTGGCCCACAATCTATAATATATATATATATATATATATATATGGAAAAAGGTCTATGCGGTCGAGCTCATGGGAACTTCCCATGAGGTCGATCTGTGTGGGCCCCACCATACATGATGTGTCAAACACCAACACCATGCGTTTGATAGGTCCCCTTTAAATTATGGGATATCCCAACAATCAGCTGTGTATACGGAACTCAGGTGGGCCATACCATCTAAAATCATGTGAAGACACCTAAAACATATAAAATCACTTGGTGGAGCCCACTTGAAATTTGGATGCATCTAAAACTTGGTTTGACCCCTCATCCAAGTGGGACACACATAATGGATGGGTTGGATTTGTGAATCACATCTCGGTGGGCCCAAAAAATGATTATGAATGTTTTAACGGAGAGTAGCTCTTCTCAACTTCTATATGTGGTGTGGCCCACACAAGTCACGGATTGACTTGATTTTTAAGCCATAGGCCCAACATAGAATGGTGCATTTGACTGATGGGGTAGATGTTCAACACACATCACGAGTTTTGCATGTGCCTGTGTGGGCCCCACCATGATGCGTTTCGAACATCTACCCCATCAGTCAGATGCACCATTCCATCGTGGGCCTAGGTCTCAAAAATCAGGTCAATCCGTGACTTGTGTGGGTCACACCACATACAGAAGTGGAGAGGGGCCGTGCACCATTAAAACATTCATAACCATTTTTTAGGGCCCACCGAGATGTGGTTTGCAAATCTAGCCCATCCATTATGTGTGTCCCACTTGAATGGAGGTTCAGACCAAGTTTCAGGTGCATGCAAAACTCAGGTGGGCCCCACCAAGTGCTTTTATTTATTTTAACGGTGTCTTCACATAATTTTAGATGGTATGGCCCACCTGAGTTCCGTATACGGCTGATTTTTGGGATTTCCCATAATTTAAAGGGGACCCATCAAATGCACGGTGTTGATTGTCGAAACGCATCACAGTGGGGCCCACACAGCTCGACCTCACGGGAGCTTATTGAGCGCATAGTACCTTTTCCCATATATATATATATATATATATATATATATATATATATATATATATATATGGGAAAAGGTACTATGCGCTCGACCTCACGAGTCCGTCCCATGAGGTCAAGCTATGTGGGCCCCACCCTGATGCATTTCGAACATTTACCCCATCAGTCAGATGCATCATTCCATCATGGGCTTAGGTCTCAAAAATCAAGTCAATGCGTGACTTGTGTGGGCCACACCACATACAGAAGTGGAGAGGGGTTGTGCAACATTAAAACATTCATAACCATTTTTTAGGGCCCACCGAGATGTGGTTTGCAAATCCAGCTCATCTATTATGTGTGTCCCACTTGAATGAGGGTTCAAACCAAGTTTCAGGCGCATGCAAAACTCAGGTGGGCCCCACCAAGTGCTTTTATATGTTTTAACAGTGTTTTCACATAATTTTAGATGGTATGGCCCACCTGAGTTCCGTATACGGCTGATTTTTAGAATATCTCATAATTTAAAGGGTTCCCATTAAATGCACGGTGTTGATGGTCGAAACGCATCACGGTGGGGCCCACACAGCTCAACCTCACAGGAGCTTATCGTGAGGTCGAGCGCATAGTACCTTTTATATATATATATATATATATATATAGAGAGAGAGAGAGAGAGAGATGCTCACGCAACTAGTTGGACATTGAGTTTTGGTCCAACTAGTTGGGCATTTAATGCTAATTAATGTTGAGAGAGAGAGGGGCATTTGCTTCACGTTAGCCTTCTAAGAGGTCTTTTGAAAATGATCTCTGACTTGGGTGGGCCCCACTGTGCTGTTAATGTAAAATCTACCTTGACCATCACATGTGTCACCCCATGTTAGATCTAAGAACGGAAAATCAACTCCATCCATGGTTCAAGTGGACCACACAATTGAAAATAGTGTTAAAAAAAACTCACCTTTAAAATAATTCTTTTCATAAGACACACTTAAATCCAGTATGGGCCTGATTTTTGAGTTTCATGCCTAGCTTTGATGTGACATTTAATGGTTGGAATGGATTTCACTTACTCATGATCGTGGGTACTGTAAAAATCAAAGGTAGATGTCTCTCCCTCTACCTTTTCTATTGGTGTGTCCTACCTAAATCAAAAGTCATCCTAATATTTTGTCTCTAGATGTAGAATAAGATCACACATCTGATAGCCGTAATGGATCTAACATGCACATCAAGACACCTTGGTGGGCCTAATAAAAATAAGGTTAGACATTCCTCTTCCACCGTTAAGCTTCTTCCAGCTTCCTTATCAGAAAGTATAAAAATAAAATAAAATAAAAAAAAGACATGTTAGGAAAAATATCAAGAGTGGATTAAGTGCAGTCCATTGCTTATGCAACATAGTTTGTCCCTGACCATGTCACCCACCTTCATGTATGTATTGTATATCCATGCAGTCTATTGGTTTTTTGGGCTCATTTTAGAACATGGATCTAAAAACGAACCAATTATAAATCTCGACTGGTCCACACCAAATAGAAAATAGTGAAAATTGAACTTTTGCCATTAAAATTTCCTAGGGCCCACCGTAATTTTTTACTTACCACCCAACTTATTGATAATGTCACAAAGACCTTGATGAAGGAAAATAAAATTAAAAATAAATTTCAACTTAATCCAAAACTTTTGGCCCACAAAAAGTTTTTACTGGCCAATCACCACTATTTCTATGGTGTGGTCCACCTGAAATATATATCTATTTCATTTTTGGAATCCTTTCTTATCATTAGCTAAAAATGTAGATGTAGAGAATGGATATACAATACCTTTATCAAGGTAGGCCCAGGATGAGGGATGAACATAACCACATATGTACATGCTGCACCCAATGTACTCCCACTTTTTTGGGAACAGGCAACTTTTCTCTTGGAGAATACAAAGAAGTTTAAGGGCAGGAGAGAAAGCTTACCTCGATTTTTTATATGGCCCACCTTATCATGTAGGTAAGATCTACTCCGATCATTAGATGTGCAATCTCCTTGTAGGTCTAAAGAGATAATATAAGGTAAATTTATAATTCAGGTGAGCCACACCAATGGAATATTTAAAGGGGAGACATCCACCTTTGATACCCAATCATGAACATGTGAAATCAGCTCCAACCATTAGATGCGAAAGTAAAGACTAGGTGTGGGAATTAAAAATCATATCCATAATTGATTCAAGTGGGCCTCATCAAACAATCATTTTGGAGGATGAGCTTTTTTAACATATTGTTTCCAATTGTGTGTTCCATCTAAGCTACCAATGGGGTTTATTTTAAGTACATAAGTTTAACATGATGTGACACACATGATGGTCGGGGTGAATTTTACATTAACAGCACAGTTGGGCCCACCCAAGTCAGAGATCATTTTCTAAAGACCTCTTAAAAGACTAACGCGAAGTAAACGCCCTTCCATCTCAACATTAATTAGCATTAAATGCCCAGCTAGTTGGACCAAAACTCACGGTCTAACTAGTTGTGTGTGTGTGTGTGTGTATATATATAGATAGATCCAGTTCTAGGTAGGTCCTATATCATCCAATTATAAGTATTATAACATATGAAATGCTTACATGGGCTTTCAATTTTTGCATGTGGACACTAATTCGTCAATCAAGGCCGTGGTTCTGTTGCTCCCAATTGTGAATGGACTGTCCCTTAAAAATCTAGCTGGAATGATGATCCATCACATGAATGGACAATGGATGGAAAACTTCTAAGGTTGAAATAATATTAAAAGGTTGAAATAAATCTAACTGGAATGATGATCATATCAATAGTATGAATTATCAAACCATGACCGCATATGCTACTGGTTTTATCAAGTGCAGACCCCAAATTTGCATTGGAAGAAGTATCCAGAAATCACTCCAGAAAAACTCATGCTAGAAAGAAAATTCATAAGCAAATATAAAATCTTTAGAATTGACCAGTTATGTGCTACACTTAATATTGGTTTTTCTTTGTGTGAAAATTAGTGGTATTCTTCAACCCTACATATGGGGTGGTTGTATGACAATTCAAACAATCCTAATTAATGGCCCAACTGTGGATGGAGTATCATTGAAAAATTACACTCTCCTAGATTCGCTTGTATCAAGGAAGTTGAGTGGTAACACATTCGTTCATATCCCAAGTCATTATGATGTGTTAATGGAGACATGAGATCAATTACAATATTAGGTTGAAGAGCCTTAAATTTATAAATGATTTGGTTCCAACCTATTAAAGGAACTAATTAATTATAACTCTTCATCTCTATCAATTAATTATAAAATTAAATGTCATTACATAATTTTAAGATTATTTATACGAAATGAAATCTTCACGGATTGAAAAAAGTTACCTCTTTATAACATGACAAGTCAAAATGCGAAAAGACATTTTTCAAAATACAAAAAGGCATCTTTAGAATAGAAAGAGTCATCTTTGGAATATGAAACTTGTTGGGATTTTTGGCCTGCGGAATCACACAGATCTAGATCTAGGATAGCAATCCAATGGCACCAAGCACACAAGAGAACACACAGATTTTACATGGAAAACCCTTGCGGGAAAAAACCATGGCATAAAGCGACAGATCACCACTATGAAAGCATCAATTACAAAGAGAAAGGACTTACCCGATTCGAACAACCTCGAATCTCACCCTTGCTACACCCTTTGATAACCCTTTTAGGAACCCTTGGAACTACTTTAGAAAGCCTTCCCATACCCTAGAAAAACCCTAAGAACACCTATTTATAGTTTAGGCAACTTCCCTTTCGCATCCCAGTTGTGAAAGGACTCAAATCCGCAGTTTCGCGCAAAATCGCCGAACAAACTGCGTAACTTACGATTAGTCCTGAAAATTCCAGGACTGGTCTTAGCCTCATTCGACTAGTCGAAGCTCACTTATGACTGGTCGAAGCCCACCTTCGACTGGTCGAAGCTCACCTACGACTGGTCGATGACCGCGGAGAAAAACAACAAAAACTCGCTGGACTTTGAGTAGTGCCAGGGCTCGAACCTACGACCGGTCGAGCACCTCCCACGACCAGTCGAAGCTGTCCCACGACCGGACTTTTCTCAACAATCTCCACCAAGTCTTTAATCTTCAACCGTGTAGCTCCTTGACCTCTTCTCTTATCTCTACATCATATCATAGCTTCTGTGCACACTCCGTCCTTCTTTTCCGTCATTGTCAAGCCCAGAGAAGTGACACATAACTTAAACTTCTTTGCAGGAACGACCTAGGTGAGCATGTCTGTCGGATCAAAATCTACTTTCTAAAGCACCTTTGCTCCTGTCTTCTCAAAAAGAAAAACGTAGTCTTCTTACCATCTCACCACTACCCAATATTGCTTGTCGGGGTACTTGCTCACAACATTGATAGCTTGTGAAATAACCAGTCTAATTCAGACCATGGCATACACTGTCCAGCGCATTCGAATAAGGCTCATGAGATATCCTGCTTTTCCTTATCTGTTTTGGGACATGTCCTAAGGAAAACTTGAGGAGAGACGCATAGGGAACGCTCTCTGGCTTTACCTGACCCATCACATCCTTGATCAATACCTACACATAAGGTATTCATTCTGTGATTACCAAAGCTTACTCCTCCTTCAGTCTCAATGCCAAGAACCATCTTTGCAGCCCTCTCGATCCTTCATCTTGAACGTCCCACTTAACCGAGTCTTCATTACACTAATTTCAGACATGTCATAATTGGCGATCCACATGTCATCAATTCTTGACTCACCATGAAGGAATCAAACCACTGCCTAGGCGACAGGTCGAACCACGACCTCCTGTAAAGTCTTTTCTCAGCCCCTTTAACTTCGAACCGCTCTGGTTAACCGCTCTGATTGTTTCATGTAGATCTGCTCTTCACTTTCCCTAGTAGAAGTGCAGACTCTACATCCATCCCTCCAGCTCAAGATCACTTTGGCCAACCAGCGCCAATCACGGATCTAATAAACACCTGTTATACCATCGGAGTGAATATCTCTGAGAAGCCGATCCCTTCTCTCTGAGCATAACTCTTCACTACTAACATCGTCATATATCTATGCTGTATCCTCCTAAAGATCCACCTGCATCCAACCGCTTTCCAGCCCACTGGAAGCTCCACCCGCTCCCATATGTCGGTCTGGTACAATGAATCCATCCCATCACCCATAATCACCTTTCACTTCTCAGCACCAGGCTCACCTAGAGCCATTTGAAAAAAGATGAATCTCCTGTGATATTGGAGTCATCTATGTACCTCGCCGATGTCCTGCGATCATGTCATGTGATTCTTCTCACAGGTGGTTGCTCCACCTGCTCTGTATCCCTGTCCGCATGTCTCATCCTTCCTGCCCTGCTCGCTCATGTGGCCATGCCACACACGTGCAGAGGTGGAATCTGCTACATCCACTGCATCTCCACCTTTTGAAGTGCTCCCGATCACCTTGTATAAGTTATCAAGTCGTTGTGCTTTCATGATTACCGTGCCCCATTAGATATTTTAAGAACACCATCAATACCTGTGTACTTGTATCCTTTTGCCTCAAGTATACCAGAGAAATCAAATTCTGCTTCAGATCAGGAATGTGCCTGACATCAGTTAGGGTGTGCTCCACCCCATCAAACATCCTGATACGCACCGTACCAACAGTCACAACATTACAGGCAAAGCCATTGCCCATAAACACCTATCCACCATCGCACTCCCTGTAGCTGGTGAACCAACTCCGATGAGGAGTCATGTGAAAAGAAGCCCTTATGTCTAGCATCCACTCATCCTTACGATCATCGTATGACCGTCTAAGCGAAGACACAGATAAAACATCACCATCACGTACACTCGATCCATCTGACGTAGCAATATTGGCCTCCTTGTATGAAGCCTCAGAATCTTCTCTCTTCGATTTAGGATTTTCACAATCCCTCTTCACATGTCCTTCATTCCCACAGTTCCAGCACTTTACCTTCCCTTTGCCCTTGCCCTTGGATTTGGATCTATAACCTGAAGAACTTGTACCTTGTCCAGAATTACTACCCACTATAAACAGTGCATCAAAAGATATCCCCATGTCGTTGTTTAGTTGTCTCATAGCCTTCCCTTGAAGATCCGAGATAACGGTATCGACACTCAGGGTTTTATTCGTGCTACACATAATGTCTTTAAATGCCTCAAAAGACGCTGGGAGAGAATTTAGCAACATATATGCCTGTTCTTCATCTTTTATTACTTCCTCTATATCCAGCAATTTGCAAACCAATTTATTAAAGTTGCTGATGTGAGCCTCCAGATCTCCACCCTCTGTCAACTTGAAGTTATACCACTGCCGCTTCAAGTGCAGGCGATTTTCAGATGATTTCTTCGCATAAACATCCTCTAACTTCATCCATAACTTAGCCGCAGTTTTCTCCCTCATGATGTTGTAGAGAACCTCATTCGTGAGACATAAACGGATTGATGATAATGCCTTCTTATCCAGAGTATTCTAATCACCATCAGTCATAGTAAACTTTCGCTCCTCAAGAGCACCATCTTCACCTTGCTTGATTAAGGAACTCATCATCTTGATCTTCCATAACTCAAAACTATTTTTCCCTGAGTACTTCTCAATATCATACGTAGCTCTTGCCATTATTACTAATCCCTCAGATTCAGATCTGTGCCCCAACCGATTGCTCTGATACCACTTGTTGGGATTTTTGACCTGCGGAATCACACAGATCTAGATCTAGGATAGCAATCCAATGACACCAAGCACACAAGAGAACACACAGATTTTACACGGAAAACCCTTGCGGGAAAAAACCATGGCATAAAGTGACAGATCACCACTATGAATGCATCAATTACAAAGAGAAAGGACTTACCCGATTCGAACAACCTCGAATCTCACCCTTGCTACACCCTTTGATAACCCTAAACCCTTTTAGGAACCCTTGGAACTACTTTAGAAAGCCTTCCCATACCCTAGCAAAACCCTAAGAACACTTATTTATAGTTTAGGCAACTTCCCTTTCGCATCCCAGTTGCGAAAGGACTCAAATCCGCAGTTTCGCGCAAAATTGCGGAACAAACTGCATAACTTATGACTAGTCTCAGAAATTCCAAGACTGGTCTTAGCCTCCTTCGACTAGTCGAAGCTCACCTACGACTGGTCGAAGCCCACCTTCGACTGGTCGAAGTTCACTTACGACTGGTCGAAGACCGCGGAGAAAAACAACAAAAACTCGCTGGACTTTGAGTCGTGCCAGGGCTCGAACCTATGACCGGTCGAGCACCTCCCACGACCAGTCGAAGCTGTCCCACGACCGGTCGAATGACCTCAAAAACTTCAGGTTTAAGACTTTTCTCAACAAAACATATATAACATGAGAAGTCATTTTGGAGTACAAAGAGTGTGGTCATGTGTGCCACTTTATACATGTAATAACACAAATTAGTATAAATGATTACACACGCTTGTGTGTGCACAAACCTACGACACGTAAAACATAGCAAACGTTTAGATACATTGGGGATTTGAGAAGAGTATCCTTACCGTTCATACAGTAGGTGTGATTGAATTTCAATGACGAAATTCTTGTAAGGGGGTAGAATGTAATAACCTGAGATTTTGGTACACATGTTACATATGCTTGCATGTACACTTACATTCATTGAAGCATACATGTATAAATCCATGCGTCCATGTATACATGCATCTATTATTTTGTGAAGGTTACGACCATTGATATAAATGATCAATCTAATTAGTGTAAATCATTAACTTATGTAATTATCAATTATATAATTTTATATGTATATATATACATACACGTAGTACACCTACACTACTGCTGCTTATACTCACTGGACTACCCATTCACCTTTAATCATAGCTTAAATCTAATTGTTAAACTTATCT